>JAREIK010001439.1:265733-886975 GCA_029783825.1 Sapria himalayana
AACTTATCATTTTATCTACCTATCTATGAAGCTACCTATTTACCTATCTACCTATCTACCTATCCACCTATCACCTATCTACCTAACTACATATCTAATTATCTACCTATCTACGTATATACCTATCAACTAATCTACCAACTACCTATATACTAATATACTTATCTAACTATCTACCTATTTAACTATCTACCTAAATATCTATCTACATATCTACCAATATATCTATCTACCTATCAACCTATCAACCTATCTACCTATCTACCTGTCTACATATCTACATTTCCACCTATCCACCTATCCACCTATCTACCTATCTACCTATCAACATATCTACTTATCTACCTATCTTCCTATCTACTTATCTACCTATCTACCTATCTTCCTATCTAGATATCTATCTATCTATCTCTTTATCACTTTATCGATATATATCTCCATCTCTCTCTCTCTCTCTCTATCTATCTATCTCTCTATCTACCAATGTACCTAAATACGTATCTACCTATCTACAAATATACATACCGACATATCTTCTTATCTCCATATCTACCTATCTTTAGATATACTTATCTAGCAATCTTCTTATCTACCTATCTACCTATCTACCTATCTACCTATCTACGTATCAACCTATCTACCTATCTACCTCTACTTATCTAAATATCTACATATCTACCTATCTACCTATCTATCTATCTACCAATCTACCTATGAACCTATCTACGTATATACCTGTCTACCGATCTAAATATTCACCTATACACCTATCCACCTATCTACCTATATACCTACCTACCTATTTTTTTCTACCTATCTATATATCTACCTATATGCTTATCTATCTATCTACTTATCTCTCAATCTACCTATCTAGCAATCTTTTTATCTACCTATGTACATATCTACATATCTACATATCTACCTATCTACCCATCTACCTATCTACCTATCTACTTATCTACCTATCTACCTATCTACCTATCTACTTATCTACCTATCTACTTATCTACCAATGTACCTATCTACCTACCTTCCAATCTACCTATATTCGTATCTATCATTCTACCTATCTACCTCTCTACATATCTATATATCTATCTATCTACATATCTTCTTATCAAGCTATCTAATTATCTACGAATCTATATATCTACCTATCTACCTATCTACCTATATACCTATCTACCTAACTACCTAACTACCTATCAACTTATCTACCTACCTATCTATCTACCTATTTACCTATCACCCTATCTACCTATCTGCCAATATACATATCTACTTATCTACCTATGTACCTATCAATCAATCTCTCTATCTATTTATCTTTTTATTTATTATCTCTCATCTCTTTATATCTTTCACTCCATATCTCTCTATCTATCTACCTATGTACGTGTCTACCAATCTAATAATCTAACAATCTTTTTATCTACCTATCTACTTATTTAACTATCTACCTATCTTCCTATCTACCTATCTTCCTATCTACCTATCTATCTATTTGTCTATCTACTTATCTAGACATTTTCTATCTACCTATCTACCTATCTACCTATCAACCTCTCTACCTATCTAACTATCAATCTATCTACCTATAAACCTGTTTACCTATCACCCTATCAACCTATCTACCTATCAATGTATCTACCTATCTACCTATCTAGCTATCTACATTTCTACGTATATACCTATCTACCTATCTACCTATCTACCTATCTACCTACTACCTATCTACCTATCTATCTTTATACATATCTTCCAATCTAACTATCTACCTATCTACCTATCTATCTACCTACCTATCTACCAATCTACTTATCTACTTTTCTACTTATCTATCTATCAACCTATGTAACTATCTAAGTATTTACCAATCTCTATATCTCAATATCTATATCTTTCAATCTCTATATTTCAATATCTCTATATTAATCAATCAATCTATCTATCTATCTATCTATCTATTTACCTATTTACCTATGTAACTATCTACATATCTATCTATGTACCTATCTACCAATCTACCTAACTATATATCTAACTATCTACCTATCGACCTATCAAAATATCTACCTATCTAAATATCTACCTATCTACCAATCTAATTATCTACCTATCTACCTATCTACCTATGAACCTTTCTACCTTATACATATCTACCAGTCTACCTTTCTACCTATCTACCTATCTACCAATCTATCTATCTACCTATATACTTATCTACATATTATCTATCTACCTATCTAGCCATCTACCTATCTACTTAACTACCTATCTACCTATCTACTTAACTACCTATCTACCTATCTAGCTATCTACCTATCTACCTATATACCTATATACCTATCTACCTATCTAGCTATCTACCTATCTACCTATCTACCTCTCTACATATCTACCTACCTACCTACCTACCTACCTACCTATCTACCTATCTATATATCTACTTATCTCTCTATCTACATATCTACCTATCTACCTCTCTACATATCTACCTACCTACCTATCTACCTATCTATATATCTACTTATCTCTCTATCTACATATCTACCTATCTACCTATCTCCCTATCAACCTATCTACATATCTACAAATCTATATATCTATCAATGAACCTGTCTACCTATCAACATATCTACCTATCTACCCTATCTACCTATCTACCTATATACCTATCTATCTATCTACATATCTTCTTATCTACTTATCTACCTATCAATCTATCTACCTATCTACATATCTTCCTTTCTAACTATGTGCCTATTTATGTATCTACATATCTACCTCTCTACTTATCTATTTATGAATCAAAATATCTCTCTATCTATTTATTTCTCTATCTATTATTTCTCATATCTCTATCTATATATATCTTTAACTTTATATTTGTATATCTATCTATCTCTTTATCTACATATGTAGATATCTAACAATCTAACAATCCTTTTATATACCTATATACCTATCTACCTATCTACTTATTTTCCTATCTTCATATCTACCTATCTGCTTTTCTACCAATCTTTCTATCTAACTATTTAGCCATCTAACTTTCTACCTATCTACCTATCTACCTATCTAACTATCTCTTTATATCTACCTATCTAGCAAACAAACTATCTACCTATCTACTTATCTACCTATCTACCAATCTACTTATCTACTTATCTACCTATCTACGTATCTACTCATCTACCAATTTACCTATCAATCTATCTAACTATTTACAAATCTTCATATCTACCTAACTACTTTCTACCTATCTACTTATCTACCTATCTACTTATCTACCTATCTACTTATCTGCAAATCTATTTATCTATGTATCTACCTATATGCCTATCTACCTATCTACGTATCTCACTATCTCACTATATAACTATCTATCTACCTATATACCTATCTACCTAATAACATATCTACCTATCTGTTAGAAATAGTGCCCTATAAAGCTTGAATTTGTATTTATATTTTATTAAATTAATAAAAGTATCATATTTATTACACCCAGCTATTTTGTTGATAATGTATGAGTGAAAAATTAGAAAATCTCTGATTTATTATTGTAACCACAATGTCAATGTATAACATCTATACATGAGATGATTGAGGTTATGAATTATAAATCATATTCTCCATAATAAATTAATTAAAGTTTGGGGATCTTAAAATTAAATATTACTAGGGTGGTTCACTATTATTGAGAATGAAATAACATTAATCTGGGTCCCTAATGTGGAGAGATTAAAGTGAAGGCTCCATATATAAGAAGATTATATAGGACATGACTAAGGTATAGTGTTTGAATTCTTTTAAATACCTTTATCTCAAGAATTAAAACAGCGCCGATAGATGATCATATATAGATCAGTCTTAATCCTCAGTAGTCATAGACTCTTGTTTATGCCAACTGGGCCTTTTTAGTCATTGGTTAAAACCCATTTTGAAATGGGCACAATACTTGTGTCTTGAAGGCCCATTGATGTGTGTAGCTGATAATATAAACTATGGACTTGGAATCCAACACTTCCTATGGAAGTTGGACATTTGGTTCCCTTAAGTATTGGTTTTGGAACTAAATAGTTTGAGCGTTCTAATTTATAACAGGTTTATAAATTAACTATTCACTAGAAAATTAATAGAACTTAAGGATAAAGACTTAATTAGAAGGACAATGATAATTTTACTCGACTCTAGTTATGAACCACTTCTTGGAGGATAGAACTACATGTAATGATTAAATCAATGGATATTCTAAATTTATGAGTAAATTCGATACAGTAAGTACAAGAGTTCAATTTCAAGTTTTTAGTGGAATAACTCTGAAATTAATAAATTAAAATAATTGATTAAAGAGTTTAATTAATTATTGAATTTCTTGGAGCTTGAAATTATAGGCTATGGGTCCCAATTCCACCTCCTTTATTACTACAATGAATGATTCATAATTTGGAATAAATTACACTCTCTTTAGCAATATAAAATGATGAGAATAACAATCAGTTGTTATTTGAATTCAAATTTTATTCATATGCTCATTGAATAAAGAAATAATCTGTAAAGGGTAATAATATTAAATATCATTAATTTATTATTTTATTTGATAAAGATTTGAATTTAAGAAAATTAAATATTATTAATTCATTTTTTTATTTGATAAGGATTTGAATTAATGAATATTAAATTTTATATAATTCATTTTCTTATTTGATAAAGATTTGAATTTAAGAATATTTAATATTTTTAATTCTTTCCTTATTTGATAAGGATTTGAATTTAAAAATTATTAAATGTATATAATTCATTTTCTTATTTGATAAGAATTTGAATTTAAGTATATTTAATATTTTTAATTCATTTCCATATTTGATTAAGATTTGAATTAAACAATATTAAATGTATATAATTCATTTTCTTATTTGATAAGAAAGTGAATTTAAGAATATTAAATATTATTTCATATCTTTATTTGATAAGGATTTGAATTAATGAATATTAAACATATATACTTCATTTTCTTATTTGATAAGAATTTGAATTTAAGAATATTTAATATTATTAATTCATTTTCTTATTTGATTAGGATTTGAATTAAAGAATATAAAATGTATATAATTTATTTTTTTATATGATAGGAAAGTGAATTTAAGAATATTAAATATAATTAATTTGTTTCCTTAACTAATAAGGATTTGAAATGTCTATAAAAAACAGCAAATTTGTTTCCTTATCAGAAACCCTAGCCTCCAAAAAAGATTATTCTTCTAAGAGACCCCAACTACAAGAAAAATCCCATTTAGCTAGGAAATTTTAGCTAGGGATCAATCCCTTGCTAAATTGCAAGGGATTAGCTAGGGAATAACAAGGGATTGATGATTTTTTTTATGAAAAAAAATAGTAACGGATTATTTATGGATTAGTGAGGGAAAATTATTCGAAAATTCCACTAAAGAAAAGTGGGGGATATAGCGACGGATTTAACAATGGATTAGCGATAGAAAATTTTCGTAAATTGTGCTAAAAAAAGTTGAGATTTTAGCGACGGACTTAGCGATGGAAAATTTTCGTAACTTCCGCTTAAGAATAGTAGGGATTTTACCGATAGATTTAGCGATGGAATATCTATTGCTAATAAAATCCTTGATTTAGTGATGGAATATCACTTGTTAATAAAATCCTTGATTTAGTGATGGAATATCACTTGTTAATAAAATCCTTGATTTAGTAACAGAATTAGTGACTGAATATCTCTTTCTAATAAAATTCATGATTTAGCGATGGATTTAACGACAAAATATCACTTGTCAATAAAATCCTTGATATAGTCATGGATTTAGCAATAGAATATCCCTTGCTAATAAAATCCTTGATTTAGCGATAGATTTAGTGACAGAATATTTCTTACTAATAAAATCTTTGATTTAGCGACGGATTTAGCGATAGAATATCCATTACTAATAAAATTTTTGATTTGGCGACGAATTTAGTGATGGAATAGCCCTTGCTAATAAAATTCTTGATTTTGTGATGGATTTAGCGATGGAATATCACTTGCTAATAAAATCTTTGATATAGCGACTAATTTAGCGATTGATTTTCCATTGCTAATAAAATCATTGATTTAGCCATGGATTTTCTGTTGCTAATAAAATCATTGATTTTTTCTTAAAGTCGGGCATCCTTCTCATATATATTCAGAGTTTTTTCGTCTTTTTCATTTTTTCTATCGTGTTGATTTGGTAGAAAATTGATGTCGGCGCAAGCCATGGTGCAGATTGGATGTGCATTATTCGGATCACTTGGAGTGTATAATGGTGTGTTGCTTATAAATTTGAGTATCTCATTGCTTGCTTTGGTAACCATTGAGAGTAGCAATCAGAGCCTTGGTCGTACATATGTTGTTCTCTTGTTTTGTTCAGTATTGCTAGATGTTTTTTGGTTCATCATATTCTCACATGAAATTTGGTAATCTTTGCTTTCATTTTTATCAGTGATAGTTACCAGGCTTTAATTCCTCAATGTTCTTTTGCAAAATTTTCTTGCAACTCCATCAATTCATGCATTGGGCTTTATGTAGTCACCTTACATGAACAAAATAGCATTAATAATTATCTTTAAGTCATTATTAGTTAATATTAAAAATAAACCAAGATACTTTCTCATGTTTGGCGGGCTTAAGGAGTAAATACTTTCTAACATTTGTTTGGCGATTGCATACTTGTTTTTTTTAAATTTTTGGAAAAAAAATCTCAAAAAATATATCACATTTTTGATACAATCTTATATTTGAGGAATATATTCTTTTCACTGTATTTCTGATTCTTTCAATATTTTTCAATATTTTTCAATATTTTGCTAAAAGATATGCCTAGTGGGCTTCCTAAGAATGGATTACAAGTCATTCTAAAAATTAAATTATATTTTCATTATTTAGCCAAATAATTCACAAATAAAAGACTAACAAGAATTTAAAATATAAGAAATGTGAAAAGGTACGAAGGAACAAACATCAATGCTATCATACTTTTATTATGGTGACAACAATGTTGTTGACTATAGTCATATAGAAGGATCTAGACTTAAAAAAAAAGAAAATAAAAATTAAATATTTCTAACATGATTGTTTGGTCATGAGTCTTCAATTATCCTCTTGTTAGTAGTGAAAGTAGATAGATATTCATTAAAATATTTAGATCACGAGAAAGTCTCTTGAATCATAGAAAAAAAGTGCCTTTTTTATAAAATCATTATGAAATTAGTGAATACATTCTATAATAGTTTTTAAGTAGGACAAGTAATATGATTGACAACATGTATTTTTAAGAATGTTCATTACAACTCGAGATATGAACCTCAAATTTTATTAGTTTGTTTTTTTTCTTTTCATAATTAAACAATGTCAATTTGACTATTTAATGTTTTCTCATGATGCTCGTGCAATTTTTTTTTCCAATTGGAGGATTATTATCTTCATTTATTAATCTTAAATCTAATAATTAAAAACTAGTAAATTGATATATGAAAGTCGCTACAACTTAATTCTTTTTATAAAGGGATGAAGAAGAAAATGCTCAATCACTTGTTACATGAGATCATAAATTGTCTGCATGTGCCAATTAACACTTCTTGATTATCAATGACTAATAACTATGATAATAAATAGTTAAGTTTTATTGATTAGTTGATTAAAGGCTAATCGAAGTCAATCTGAATTGGTAAAAACTTATCAAGTATTAACATCATTATCAGCTAAATCATATTGGATTTAGCTGATAGTATTAACATCATTATCTAGTTGATTAGTTGCTTAGTTGATAATAAATAGTTGATTAGTTGATTAAAGGCTAAATCATTTTGGATTTAGATTGAAAACTTATCAGCTAATAAGTATTAACATCATTATCTAGTCAATCATTCGAGAAATTTCTCAAAAATATATTGACTTGACATCAAATATTTATATTATTTTAGAAAAAGATGACCATAATATAAGTTCACTCTTAGTATTAAGTTGATCATTTGTAATAATTACTACCAGAGATAGAGTAATGTTGTTGAGATACTATAATTTTTATTTGATATCCTTTTGAATTATTATATTTTAATACAAAAAAATACAAGAAATCAATTAATCTTACTATGCTTTAATATGAATGAAAAAAAATTTAATTAAAATTGTGTATAAAATAATATGAATGAAAAAACTTAATTAAACAATTCATGTTATATATATTTTTTCATATAGTCTAATTGCTTTAATATATAATCTTTTGTCTGACCTAATATCCAAAAAATTATACTCAAACTTGGACCAACCTAGATCATGCCAGGCCATTGAGATGGTTCATATACATATATTTTAAGTCTCAGTTGCTTGGCTTTGACTCGTTCTTGCTCCATTGTAGTAGGGCAAAATTATTTTTAATAAAATTGTATCGGGGTTATAATAACCATTTATTTTTTTTTCTAGGTGACAAACCTAATCAATAACTACCATGCATGGCCACATTTTAGGGACATGGGTTTAGTTGTCTTTGTTTGCCTATAGTTTTGAGTAGGTATGACTTGACTTAATTATTTTATCTTAGATGAATTTAATTATTAGATCATTATAGATTAAATTACACAACTCGTTGATTTGAAGATTTTGTAGAGTAATTACTTATAATAATATTTTATTTTATCTTTATTATTGATTTATATAATCTTAGTGTTTTTTATTGGTACATTTTTATAAAATAAAAAAAATTATTTTTTTTAATATTATAGAGATCAACTATTGAATATGTAGAAATCAAAGAGAAGAAGAATATTCATGATACTTAATATGAAAAATACATATAAATAATACTCTTATATAATAGATAAATGCTACTAACACAGTCTATATGTTGTGAGTTTTCATCAACATAACATAACCAAAAAATAATAATGTAATAAGCTAAAATAGAGGTGGCAAATAGAGCATACCAGGCCAACATGATCTATTTTTTTGAGGCTCAACTAGACCACAATGTGGTGTCGAGCACATCATGCTTTTTAGCATGGGACATGTCGTGTTGGCCTAACAACAAACAAAGGTGTCTGGCATGGCTCATTGTCCTGGGGCAGAATGGGACTCGTTAGATTGGTTTTGGCTCAGGTTAAAAATTAACATGTGGCTAACTCATGCTAGCTTGGGCTTGTTTTGAATGGGATCTATTCACTCACCTCTTGGCTACTTTCTATACCTATATATATTTATTTGAGAAAAAAAAAATAAAAATGATATTATAAAAAATTTATAATTTATAAAATTTAAACCACACTATATATGATTATCAATGTAAAAAAGTATATTAAAAATATATACAAGTCTAAAAATGCAAATATAAAAGCTTAAAAAAATACAATAAAAAGATTATAAAATAAAATATATGATAGGGTAGAGTTAGTGTTATATATTCACTTGGTTTGGTTTGAATTATCACCTCTATAAGTTTTGGTTTCATTATTTTTGTATATGTCTTTATATTTTATCTTAAAGAATCATTCATGCTTTCTCCTATTTATTTAAGCATGATAAAGATTTAATAATACTTGATTATAACCTGGTCTTTCTATCTAAAATTATATTCATAATAAAAAACTTTGATGTTATACTAGATATCTGAGGAGTTAGTATATCATGTTCAAATATCATCTAAAGTAATAGGAAAAAAGTGTATTTGTATAATTTTTACCTATTCAATTTATTAATCCTTTTTGTAATTATTAGATAAGATGAAATAGTAACTAATATTCAAATATCTTGATAACTTATTCCTATTTAGATGACTTTTTATCAATTGTCTTTAGCTAACTGAATGAAAAAATTAATCTTCAAATATGATATTGATCTCCATACTTAGATAATCACTAAAAATATCATATTTATTTTTATAATATTTAAATAAATTATATAATTATTCTTAAATTTTATTTTAAAGTTCTTATAGTCAATTTATGAAAATTGATATAAATTTGATAATAATATTATTCTTTTGATCTTAATCCTATGATTTATATAAGCAATTAAGTAGTAAAGAAATAAAATAAAAGATTACTATTTAAAATATTTTTTTTTATTTTATTTGTCTTCAAAAATGAATATTATTTATATTTGTTAAATATATTATTTATATTGCATATATATCCAAGTATAATGTATGAGCATTTATAGATGAATTCATATTCATCATATTATAGAAGATTATTATAAATTTTAGAAAGTAAAATCTCATGTCTAGTATGAGTCATTGATTATTATTTTATTAATTTTTTTTCTTAACATAGTCATATATTTTATAATGATAACACATAATTATATAATTAGATATGTATGATTTCAATGATGCTTGATATCTAGTTGAAATTTCTTCTTTTTAAGCCTATAAACTTACATAGTCTATTAACATTTATATTTTATTATATATTCTAATATTTTAATATAATTTGTATATGTTTTAATGTGCAATATTATTTTTTATGTTGTTATATACTATTAAATTTATTATATGATACATATCTCAAACATGAAAAATCTCATACAACAAGAAAATATCGATTTAGCTAGGGAATTGTCCCTAGCTAAATGTGATTTTTCTTGTAGTGTATGTGCCTTTGTATGATCCTATATTATGTCATACTATTGTTGGGAGCTTAACATATCTTACTATTACTCATCTTGAAATTGTTTATATGTAGTTGATTTTTTGTTTTCTCTATAAGAAATAATTATCTATTTCGATATCTTCAATTAAAGTAGAGTATTATGCTTTGATATTTACTACCATTGAAATTATGTATGGTTATGTTAGTTATTTGCATATATGAGAGTATTGCTTTCTCACTCCATTATTATATATTATGATTACAAGAGTGCTATTCAAATTATTCATAAATTAGTCATTAATGAATGAATCACGCACATTAAAATTGATTGTCACATTACACATTATCATCTCAAGTATGACACCATCACTTTGTTTTTTTTTTGTTTTTTTCTTCCTTATAGCTTGTAGATTTCTTTATTAAGTTGTGTTCAAATTTTCATTCTCGTTTTTTAGTTGACAAATTATAAATGCTTATTATTGATGCATCATGAGTTTGAGGGGATACTAAATAACTACACACACACACACACACACACACACACACACACACACACACACACACACACACACACACACACACACATAGTTATATGTTAAATATGGACTTAGTATTTGAAGAATTAGTCTTCTAGGTGGTTAATCTAATTAATATCTTGTATTTAGAAAGTTGAATTACCCCATTTGTATAGTATACATGAATAGATGATTATGTGTAATTAATAAAATCAAAAAATTAAATCATAAATTATTATGTTCAATTTTTAGTTTTTCACACAAATCACTCATGTTACTAGGTCGACACAGTTTTGCATGTTTTCCCTCCCTAACTTTCCACTTAGTCCTCATTGGCAGAGTGCCAACACTAGTCGAAGCATATTAATGGACACTTGTCCAACAACTCGGGCCAATGAGAGCTAGCTGAAGGCTGGTGCAATTGACACTGGTCTCCCATAAATCCACTGTATCAGAATCAAATTATGACAATGATGATATAAGTTATGATAGTTACCACAAGGCTGATGTCGAAGATGAGGAATACCTTGGAAGCCTATTCAGTAAAGGAAGATCCAGCAAGAGTCTATCTACTCCTCAATCTAAAGCCTCTAAAAAGGTTCATTCGCTATCATATGATTTTTTGCATGGGTTTTGCATGTATTTCAACAAAAAGGATCTAGTTGCTCTATAATATTTAAGCTTTCGTGTCTGAAATAATGTAGCTATTAATGGAAAATTGCAGAAACTTTGTTTTTTTGACTCGAAACACCTAAACATAATTTGTTATATGGGACCTATGACTGTGACAGCTAGTTGTTTTATCAACTTCTACTTAATTATATAAGGCTATTAAGTAATTCACTTTCTTTACTAGCTTGCAATTATCAATAGTATTCTTTGATTTGTTCTTTTATCTAACAACTGAAGCGATCACCATTAGCAAATATAACTCATAAAAATAATTTGCCAAGCAATGACATAATAGATGATCAGTTGGTGTATAACTTGGGCGCATCACCAAGAATTCCCAATCTGAGGCTAGAAGAGAAACTCATGGCTGAGGTCTGAATGCATGTTTTAAATTGTCCTAAAATACACGCACATAAAAACAACATCCATGTGCTTTATGTGTATATTCTAGCAAATATTGTGTGCTCAAGAGATACATTTTTTAAATTTTTTAATAAATGATCTTTGCAATTCATAAAGTAATGATAAATGTGCCAAGGAATCAAAATTTTCTGGCACATCAGATTTATACGAGTACATGTCTTTTAGAATGCATAAATATTTTAAAAGTTTGAAAAAAATCTTCATGTTTCAAATATTAATTATAAAAGTTTGAAGTATGGAGTTGTACGGAAGATCACAAAATAAATCAATATGATAAATAAAAAGAGAGACTGGTACAACATATCAATGACATAACTATCAGATAAGTGTAGTTTAAATGGTATCTTATATTTATTTGAATTTTTATATTTTTTAGATTTACAGATAAATATAGATTATCTTAATGAGAGATTATATTGTCATAGATAAGATAAGTAGTTGATATATGTACTTTGAGTTGATCCTTTGACTTATTTGTAATGGATATTTTCATTGACTAAAATATTAGATTTATGTTTGATCTGATTTATTTAGCTAACTTTCACATATTAGAAAATCATATGTAAGATTAATTATCAAAATTATTATAATATCAGATATAATGAGAGAAATTTTTAAATCTCACTAGTTAAGATTAATTAACTAGTGAATATTTTCATGAAGGTATTGAATAAATCTCAACAATTTTTTATTTAAAATTTGATATCATGAGTATTTGCTCATCAATATGTAGTGGATATTATATTTTGTTATTTATTTTGTTAAATAATTTTATTAAGAATTTCTCAGGTGATTAATCTCAGGTGTATAATGATAAATAATATTATTAAGAAATTTTCATTATAATGATATATAATATTTATTTTGATATTTCACTAGCAAATAAAATATATAGAAAATGAATTATTTTTTTTTCCAAAATAAAAAAGATCTAAAATGATATTATGTGTATATTTTATGTTTATATAATAAAATAACAAGTGAATATCTTCACAAAAGACTTGAATAAATTTTAATTTATTTTTTTTAAAATTGATATCATAAATATTTGTTCATTAATTTGAGGATGTTGCATTTTATTTGTGTTTATGTTTTTTTATACTTTATATATGAGCTGTCAACATGTGAGTAAACACAATCTATGTTGAGATTTTATATACTCATTGTTCATATTTTATTATTTCTTGAGTTATTTTTTTGCTAATTCATATAATTTTGAGTATAACATCTTATCCTCAAAGAGGGTTTCTCGTAAGTATAGATCATGAGACCATCTAAATAATAATAGTGGTTTTCATAATAACTTTAAAGTTAAATTTGTTTATGAGAGAATAATATATTAAGATGATTGATCACTTAAAAAATTTGTGTATTACATAGTATCTTTAAACACAGTCTCTACAAAGTTATTGGGTAAATTTGTTGAGATATTTCTCTTTTTATATATCTTGTTAAAGCAAGAGTCTTATGTACTTGGGTGTGAATGTGATCTCCATATCTATCTTATTATTTCTTAATATTTGGAAGTATTTAAAATAGGAAGGCTAGATAAGAAAATAAATTGTACTAGTATATTATCTTGACAGTCTTACCTCAAAAGATTGAAGAGATCGTGCATGATAAATCTTGAATTCGAGACTTACTATTCTTAGAGTTTGGATAAATTTTTGTCATCGCTAAAAGATATGATATCTTATTAGATAGAAAAGTATATCTAATTTAACATTTGAATAAGTCATGAAGTTGAAGACCAAATGGAAGAACATAGTAATCCATTATTTGAATTCCACGAAAATTTGAAAATTGGATTTTAAATATATCAATTATAATTGGTAGTTACTTATAAATTACTATAAACTCTTAAAAAATCTCTCATTTATAGAGATTTTTTGATAAACATGTAAAATAAGTATTTAAAATCTTTGTCTAAGTATATTATATGCTAATTCATAAGATTTTTAAATCTGAAATAAGATTATTAATCCTACTTTGTTTTAATATCATCAAATCATATCCCCCTTCAATTATTAATCTTTTTATTCAACATCTTTCAAATGAAATCAATTCTCACATGCTTTATACACTACAAACTCTTCACAAGGAAGCATCTTCGGATAATTTGAACTCTAGAGTGGATCAATTGATATAGGTGAAACTATTTTTATGGTTTTTTATTGTGTCCCTCCCTAGTGTTTTGCTTCAAAATGAACCCATTACTATGCAGGAACTTGTTGCTAAATTTAAATCGATACTAAAAATGTAGGAAGACATGAATGCTTTTGGTAATATTTTGCTCAAAATTTCATGAATTCAGAAGATCAACGGATCAAACTATGTTGTTCTTGGGACCAAGTAATGTGCACCAACAAGTATGAACTATGAACCCTTATTTTAATGAATTTACTTGTTTCTGAATTGCTACATTTTTATCATAAAAAAAAAACCTAATCAATTGCCTTTGTAATACTTGTGTATCATCAAGTTAATAAGAATCTTAATGTTTTTTAAGTTGATAGTTAGTTTGTGTATCATTTGTTGTGTCTATTTAATTGTTGGCATCATCTTGTTTTGCTAGGTTTGAGTTTTTGAATTCTTCCGATTACAGGGGACATTGATCAGATATTCAGAGTCACTCAAAGGCCAAAGTGCAATTTAAGAAATCATCTCTTAAATGCGACATAGATTTTAGTCAGAATTCTTTTAGTGCCATTTTTCTATTCTATGATTATTGCTTTATTTGCAAATCAATGTTGTCTCGGAAAGAAAGACATTAACTCTCATGAGTTGGAAATTGCAAATCCACTCTCTAAAACTCATTACAAGTACTGGTCATAAGCAATGGAAGGTTATATTCTCAAATCCCATTTGCATTTGCGAATCCACTCTTTATTATTATTAAAATGTTTGAATTGCTTTACACTTGCATTAAACATGTGGCAGGTTGATATTTTAACATAGTTATACATGTCCATCAGTGCATATAAGCTTGGTTAAGAATCATAGAAAGTAGATAAAAAATGCACAAGGAATTGATGTGGGCTGGTGTGATTTTATGATTAATTATATTATATGACTGTATTTTTGCTTGATTATATTAGAAATGTGTTTTAATGAAAGTGATGTTATAAAATTATAACATAATGGGCTCGATGAGATTTCATTACTCAGTGTGATAGTGCTTTTAATCTCTCTGCTCGATCATGCTATTCTATCTTACAGGAGGCCCAAGCTGCTGGTTGTAGGATACTCTTTTAAAATGTAACATTGGCGATTATTTGAAATGTGATTATTTGATTGTAATTTGTGTAAGTGTAATTATCCTAGTTAATTTTGATCATAACATACTTGAATTATCCTTTTGTTATTGAAATATTTTTTAATATTTAATGTTGTGTATGTTGTTGATCTCTCCATTTATTTTTTTTTTCAGCTTTTGGATAATTTAGCTAGTGAAAATTCAAAAGTGAATTGGAGGAACTCATTTTGCTTGAATTTGATTGCTTATACTTCATTCACCATTACTATTGCAATATGTAGGCTTGTTTTTCTATTCCCTCATTACTCATATTGCTAGTATGTGTCCCTTCAAGATTTTGTTGTCGAATTTGTGTATGTGACAGGTGATGGAGAAAGAATGTGAATCAGCCAATATGGTGGGAAGATGGGCGAGTTAGATTCTTACGAGATTGAAGGAAGAAAAACAATGGGCGAAATGCTTCAAAATCATTTTAGTTCTCCTGTGCAAGCAACCTCACTCTCCCAAATAGAACAATTGTGCCGTAATATTCCTCTCCCACAAAAAACAATTATTATATGTTTTTTTTAATTCCATGTATTGTTCAACCATCAACGTAGTGCTTGAGAACGCATGCAGTGAACATGGAGCCAGGATGGTAGCCATGGATAGTTTTAGCAAAAATGCTAGGGAATTACTCGGCTGCTTCGCTCTCATTTATACATGCCTATCTCTCTCTCTCACTCGCTCTCTCAGTTCATTTCTTCTAAACTAGTATTGACCAACTAGGTTTTTGGCCACAGGACTCATCAAGCATCAATCACGACAGAACTTGTTGAGATTATCTTTGGAGCTTCTACACTAAATCATTAAATGCTTTTTTACAAACAAATGGTTTTTTTACAGTGTTTCCTTAATCAAAATTATATCAAAATTATATCAAAAAAAATAATTCTGATTTTCAGAGCACTGCATTGTGGGACCGAACTGGGAATCGAGAATCAAGTGGGTAAGTTCATGCAAGCTTCTTGCATGCTCCACCTTCGTTAATGTATTATATTCTCTACAAAATTGAATGCAAACAGCACATGCATTACATTTACATTCATTTTATAGCAGGCACGTAAACTCACACAATGGAAGTTGGCTTGCCAGAGTAGCAGCAACAAAACCTCCAGCAAGTTGCTGCCACGGAGAAGCTCAACCACTCAATACTGCAGCAATTCAACTTGGAGGGAGTGAAGTCTAGAACCATCGGCCTTTACAAAGCAATCAGTCGCATTCTAGAAGACTTCGATGCTTACTCCCGAACAAAAACAATTTTTTCTCAACCTAGTAGTCCCTCTTTAATGCATATTCAGATGCACAAACACCATCCCCCAAAAAAATAATGGACGATTGGAGTGGGTGTTGTATGTTTAAATATGCAATTGAAATACATACTACAACCATGAATAACCAAAATTTTGAAGAAAAAATGTTTTAGAATTGACTATTACTAATTGTAGCAATTGTTCGAGGACTAAAGACAATAGATATAACTCTAAGATGAGTCCATTTTAGTTGTTGCTCTATTTGTGCACAAAGCTGTCTCAACGCAGATGTCTGGTTCAATGTGAAAATGGCTTCTGCACAAACAAGATTATCCAGATCAAAAACTATCATAAGGCTATAGCGGATAGCTGGAGGTTATGTCCTTCCACACATTAAATAACTTGAGAAGTGTGTGTATATGTTGATTGATTCAATCGTAAGCTTTAGTATTACCTTTTTTTTTCTTGTAGGAAAAAACTATTGAGAGCAATTGATGTGCACCATGCTGATGTGAAACAAGATCGGTTGTTTGATTGTGAAAATGCAACAAATGCTAGTTTCAACTTGAATACTAATCAGAGTTATGGCTCTTCTCTGATCAAGTTGGTGCTCCTCGATTGAAATAAGCTTCCTTGGTAATGACCTAAAATGTGCATGTCAGTCCTTGATTTTTCTTATGACTTATGGGGGAAAATGTTATTATTATGTCATTTTATATTGCATGTAACTTTCTTTAATCAAAATTGGGTTAATCATCCATTTGCAGCATGACAACTAGAAAATGACTTCATAGCCTTCTGAATATTTTTCTCATTTCTAGAAAAATATTCCAGAAGCATCATCAGCGGCATGCAGCGGTAGCATCAGCAGTGGCGGCTGCCGATGCAGTGGCCAGTGGGGGCAGCGGCAGCCTGCAGCGGCGGCCTACAGTAGCTAGCGGCGGTAGTAGAAGTAGCGGTGGCTGCACTAGTGGCATTGACAGCGGTTGCGGTAGTTGTGGTGGCCGCAATGGAGGCAACGGCCGTAGCGGTGGCATCGGTGGCAGTGGCAGCAATGGTAGCAGCCACAACAGTAGCAACCATAGTGGCAGGGGTAGCAGTGGCAGGGCCGGCAGCGACAGCTGGAGCAACATGAACGACAATATATGTGGTACATACGTACATATAATTCCACAGTATTTTATGTACATATATACTGAGAATATAAGTACTCTGTATATATGTATGCATAATATTACAATGTATATGTACAAATACTACAATAATATATGTACGAGTGAAATGCTAGTATATATGTACATATTTATTGCCGTAATATATATTTATTGCAATAACATAGTATTTTTTTTAATTTATTTTGATTTGATTTAGTGGTTTAAATTTCTTACAGATGTGGTACCTCATTGTTTTTCATAGGAAGCTTGTATAAGTGAAGAGATTCAACAGACATGAAGCACTGTGAATCGGATAGCTTTTTTACAGTGGAAAGGTGGCTATCAGAAGAGTAGAGGGAGAGAAAGCAACATCAATGCATTGATAGATTATACTTTATGCACAATCAGCAGATACATTTATTAATAAGATATAATATAATTTTTGTTATTTTTTTGTTTAGTTATTTAAAATCTTGTATTAGAATAAGTTATTATATGAATCTTTTTATTGAATTTAAAATTTTCATTTATAGTTTCTGTTTTTATTAAATTTAATATATAAATATTAAATTATTTAATTAAATTTTAGTTTAAGCTATATGACAATCAACTTTAATTTGTGTTTGTTCATATCTATAATAATAATTTTTATATATTTGTAAAAATGTTTGTGCCTCCAAATTTTTTGGGTAGAGTTTTAGCCTATTATAGGGATGTAAAATCCTATTATCAGCAGCAGTAGCAATAATGGCAGTGGCGGCAACAAAAGCGGCAGTGGCGGTAGTGGTGGCGGCGGCAATGGTGGGGGCTGCAATGGTGGCAGCAGCAGCAGTAGTGGCAGGAGCGGCGACATCAGAAGCAGTGGCAGTGGCAGGAGCGGCGACATCAGAAGCAGTGGCAGTGGCTACAGCCACGGCAGCACCGGAAGTAGCCGCGGGCACGTCGGTAGCCGCAGCTGCACTAGAAGTAGTGTCAGCACTGGAAGCAATGATAGCAGTGGCAGCAAAACGACTACGGTAGCAGATGCTGCATAGGTGGCAGCAGCAGCCATGACATGCAGCGACAACATCGGAAGCGGGAGCAGTGGCAGCAGACCCAGCAGCAGATAGCGGTGGCAGTGGCTAGTAGTGGTAGCTATGGCAGCGGCGGCGGTGACAACAACGGCATCGGTGGTAGTAGAGGCAGTGGCGGTAGCAGTGATAGCAGCATTGGTATTGGCAGCGATAGTGGCAACGACAGTAGTAGTAGGATCGGCAGTGGGAGCAGCAGCAACAGCACCAAATGAGGTATATACGTATGAATAAAGTCAGTATATACGTACATATAATACTGTAGTGTTTTATATACATATATACTAAGTATATTTGTACTCAGTTTATATGAACACATAATACTGTTGTTTTTATGCACATAAACTATAGTAATATATGTAGGAGTGAAATGCTAGTATATATTTACATATATAGTACAGAATTATATATGTATCAAAACATAACTTTTTTTTATTTGACTGAGTAGTTTAAATTTTTTACAGATATGATATCGCATTGTTCCTCATATAAAGCTTTTATAAGTGATGAGATTTTTCACTAGACATTACGTGTCGTGACTCGGACAGCTTTGTCGCAATAGAAAAATGATGATCAAAGGAGCAGAGGTAGAGAAAGCAACGACAATGAATGGATATATTATACTTTATGTATTGTCGGTAGATACATTGATGAATAAGATAAAATTAAATTTTATTATTTTTTTGTTTCAATTATGTAAAATATTGAATTAGAATAAGATATTAAATGATTTTATTTTTTGTTTATTATAAATTATTTAAGTTTCAATTTTTATTCAATTTGATATAAAAATATTATATTATTTAATTAAAAAACATTAAAATAAATTAAATTTTGCAATTATTTTTGAAATTAAAATAGCTAGGGAAAAATCCATTGCTAAATTAGCAAGGAAAAAAAATCTCTTGTTAATTTAGCTAGGGAAATATTAAAATTAGCGACGGATTTTCTGTCGCTAAATTTATTTAGCTTGGGACTATATCCGTCGCTAAAATTTATAGACTAGCACTTTAGCTAAGGAATAATCCATTGTTATTTTTGTTTAGCGACATAAATTCTCATTTACCTTGCTAATTTAGTTAGGGAGTTTATCTTTTTTAGCAAGAGATTTTTCCATTGCTAAATTTTTAGCTAGGGACAATTTTTGTCACTAAATTTTAGCAAGAAGTACTTTAGATAGGGAACCGATTCGTCGATAATCCGTCGGTAATCCATCGCTTTATCCTGTTTAGAATGAAAAATGCTCATTTAGCTAGTGAATTGTCCCTATCTAAATGAGATTTTTCTTCTAGTGCCCTTGCATCAAGTGTTGAGTACGCAAGGTAAATCAAGAGCGTATTGTTCCATATCTAAATAATTGGTGCCCACAAACCTCAAGAAAGGAGGGTGAAATTGAAGGCATTGGTACAGGGAGTTCTTTCAATCTATCAACTCAACAAATCTTTTATAACAATAAAAGGTATATATCTGATCTTCATCTTTTGATATTAATATGTGTTTGCATGGATTCCTGCTAAAATAAGAATTCATGAATTTTTAAAAAAAAAACTAATTCCATTGCGTTTTCTTATTTCTTTCCCTACAACTGGTATCAAAGGGAGGTTACGATCCTCCGACCCGTGGGTTATTCGGAATAGTTCATGTAAATGCATATTAATATTTTTGTCTTTATTCTGATTAAGAATATTATTTTCTTGATTCATGCATGAGTGGGCATTTTTGCATATTTTAATGTGATTATTTGTGTCTGTGTATGGTTGAATGAGGGTTGTTAATTATATGGTGTTTTTGGGTTAGGTTTTCTTATTTCTCCTAGATCTTATGTAAGCCATTAATGGCATAGGATTTTTTTTTGTAATTTTTTTTTCTCTCTTGGTGGATCGGAAATTACATGATGGACTTGGACATGAAGATCTTTGGGAATTATGTAATTGCAAGAAGCCTATTTTGTAATTCCATTTATTTTCAAAAGTTGTAATTATTAGAAATATCCAAAAACACCCAGCCCATTCTTTTATTTATTTACTTTATGTTATCAAATGTATGAGATGCAATTTGCATAACATGCTCATGCATATAACATGTCACACAAGAATGCCCACCATATTGCGTCATGCATACCATCCTTTAGAAACATGTTCTAATAGGAATATTTATTTATTTGCCGGTGAATAATAAATAAAATAATGGATATAGTTTAAAAGTTAAATTTGGTAATTTCCAATTTATTTTAATTGGACTTGTGCGATTAATGCTTAGACCCTTTCACCTAGATTATTCAATTTTAAATACAATAATGAATAATAAATAAACAATAAGTCCAAATATATTTGGACTTAAAAGTTAGTTAATTAGGTCCTATGCACTATAAAGCAAGGTTTACCTAAACTGGCAAGATCCAATTAGATTGGATTAGTTTTAGCTAAAAAACCTAGGTCCAATTAGATTGAACTTTATGTACCTATTTAATTTAATGAAAATCATATAACCTAGTAATAAATTGTATAGGATATAATAATTTGCTAGGATTATAAAACATATGATGTTTTACACCTCAGAAGAATAATAATTTGCCTATTTGATTACGTCCTCCCTACATAGGTTGTCCACCTGGGCTAATATCATCGTTGCACTTCTTTTGCGATAGGGTTTGGATGATGTATTTCAAGATTGACCTACCCTACGACATCAATCTTGGGTTAAGTTGTTAAAACCTAAAACGATGGGTCACACTTAAGAAGATACAATTAAATGGTTAACTGTATCTTGATCGAAACAAAGGTAGTTAATAAATGAGATATTTTGAGTCTCATTTATTAATTTGAGATTGTCTCAAAGTTAATTTATAATTAGTATGACCTACCCTACGGTGGCATATTAATTGAAGGTTAACTTACCTTGGATTAGTTGTGTTTTAAATGCATTCATGCATAACGGTTACTATTCCAAAATATATTTGATGTTTCTTCTGCTACATGATATAAATATTTGTATTTATTTAATATTAGCTATCATATCTGCCTCAAATCACATTATTGCTTTACTGGCAAATGAATCCTTAGACGGCAATAATTTTATCAAGTGGAAAACTAATGTTAATATCGTGCTGGTCTGCGAGAACAATAGATTTGTTCTCACTGAGGAATGTCCTGTAGAACTTGCAGTCAATGCCACTCGCAGTGTATGAGAACCATATGAACGTTGGATTCAAGCCAATAACAAAGCCCGACTTTATATGCTAGCCAGTATGTCAAACGTGCTTAGGCTAAAACATGAGAGGATAAAAACTGCCATTAAGATTATGGATTTCCTCCAAAACATGTTTGGGAAACAATTCGAACAGTCACGTCATGAAGCTACTAGAAAGTACATGAACACAAAGATGAGTAAAGGTACTCCTGTTCGCGACCATGTTCTAAACATGGTTAATTATATAAATGAGGCAGAGATGCACATGGCCATAATAGATGAGCGCACCCAAGTGAGTATAATATTGGATTCACTCACTCCCGATTTCTTTCAATTCACCATAAACTATGTTATGAAAAAGCTGGGCTACAATGTAACCCATTTGCATGAATGAATTACAAAATTTCGAGGCCATCTTGAACACAAGGTCTCAAAAGGCTGAAGCAAATGTTGCTGAAGCCAAGCCATCATCCTCTACTAAAAATAATAACAAGAGGAAGAACACAAAGGGTGCCTTTGTAGGAAGATCAAACAAAAAGCAGAATGCTCACAAAGCAAGCTATAAGATGAAGGGCTCCAGGGAAAAGAAATCCAAAAGAAAATGTTTCTACCGTGGAGTCAAAGGACATTGGAAGAGAAACCGTAACAAGTATCTCTCCGAACTGAAGGAGAAAAAGAAAGGTAAATTTGATTTATTTGTTTTAGAAGCCAATTTAGTAAAAATTGATAGTCAATCCTGGATAATTGATTCAGGATCCACTAACCATATTTGTTCTTCTTTGAAGATGCTTAGTTCTTCCAGGGAACTTGCTGAAGGTGAGTGCATGATGGTAGTTGGAAATGGGGCCGATGTGTTAGCAATTGCAGTGGGAGTTGTTCGTTTATAATTAGGAAATAAATTTCTTGTTTTGAACAATGTTTATTGCATTCAGGGATTCAGAAGAAATTTGATTTCAGTTTCTAAATTGTATGAACAATTGTTTACTATTTCATTTAATAATAATCAGATTATTATTTCCAGGGAATGGTTTAATCATTTGTCATGTAAATAATGAAAATGGACTTGATAAGGCCAAATACAAACAAATGATTTTTAACACTAAACTATTTAGAGTAGAACATCCTAAGCCTAAGAAGCAAAATATTTTTGATAATGATGACACATACCTTTGGCACCTAAGGTTAGGACATATAAGCCTAGATAGGATTAATAGACTAGGAAAGAATGGTCCTTTAAAAGAGCTAAAAGTTGGAAATCTTCCAGTCTGTGAATCATGTCTGGAAGGCAAAATGACTAAGAGATCTTTCTCAGCAAAAGACTTTAGGGCAAAGGTTCCCACTTGAACTTGTACATTCAGATGTCTGCGGACCTCTAAATGTCCAAGCTAGGGGTGGTTACGAATACTTAGTCACTTTCATTGATGACTATACTAGGTATGAGTATGTTTACCTAATGCAAAAAAAAAATCTGAAACTTTTGGAAAGTTTAAAGAATTCGTGGTAAAAGCTGAAAGGCAACTAGGTAAGTCATTATTGTGCCTTCGATAGGATCGAGGAGGTGAATACCTTGATACAGAGTTCAAGAATCACCTAATTGAGCATGACATGACATTGTATTCCAGCTCACAGCACCTGGAACGCCACAACAGAATGGCATAGCAGAAAAAAGAAATCAAACAATGCTTGATATGGTTAGGTCTATGATGAGCTACCCTTCATTGCTACTATCATTCTAGGGATATGCACTACAAACTGTAGTCAAGATCTTGAATATAGTTCCCTCTAAGTCTATCCAACACACACCCTTAGAGTTATGGAGTGGTCGTAAACCCAATTTATGTTATATCCGTATATGGGGGTGTATAGCACATGTGCTGAAAGGAAAGACTGGGAAGCTAGAACCAAGAACAGAGGTACGTCTGTTTGTTGGTTACCCCACAGGCACGAGGAGAGGCTGTTCTATAATCCACAAGATATGAAAGTATTTATATCGACAAATGCTACCTTTCTTGAAAATTACTACATGACAAACTTCAAACCTCGAAGTAGGGTTGTACTAGAGGAATTACAATCAGATCAGATCAGTCCATGACTAGTAATCATTACTAGGGAACATAACAAAGAGACTACAGGTCCTATACAAGATGTCATTACACCTCGATGTAGTGAGAGATTTTCTAAACAACCAATTTGCTTCAAAGGGACCAATGAAGCAAATGTTGTTGTAACTAATACTTATGATGATGATCCATTGTCATACAAGCATGTGATGGATGATCCCGATAAGGAAAAATGGATAATAGTCATGGAAAAAGAAATGGAATGTATTCCAATTTAGTCTTGGAACTTGTAGATCTACTTGAATAAGTCAGGCCCATTGGGTGCAAATGGATCTATAAGAAAAAGAGAGGTGTGGATGGGAAAGTGGAGACTTTCAAAGCACGGATAGTAGCAAAAGGCCATACACAAAAGGAGGGTTTTTTTGCATCATTCTTTCCATTGCTGCTACTTTCGATTATGAGATATGGCAAATGGACGTCAAGACAGTTTTTTTGAATGATTATCTTGATGAAATCATTTATATGATGCAACCATATGGTTTCATAGTTGAAGGTCAAGAGTAGAAAATATGCAAGCTAATTAAGTCTATTTATGGGCTTAAACAAGCTAATTAAGTCCATATATGATGGATCATAAGGTTTGATGAGACGATCAATACCTTCGGTTTCGAGCAAAATGTTGATGAACCCTGTGTCTACAAGTACATCAAGGAAACCAAAATAGTATTTTTGATACTATGCGTGGATGATATCCTACTCATTGGGAATGATATAGAATTATTGTCCGAAGTAAAGAAATGGCTAGTCAAAAAGTTTCAAATGAAAGATTTGGGAAAAGTGAGTTATGTACTCGGGATCCAAATCATAAGGGATCGCAAGAATAGACTTTTGGGACTATCTCAAGCATCTTATATTGATAAGGTATTGGCTCAATTTTCGATGTAGAATTCCAATAAGTGTTACCTACCAACCAGACATGGAATTTTCCTTTCAAATGAGTAGTGTCCTATGACACCTTAGGAAGAACAATACATGAGACAAGCTCCTTATGCCTCGGCAATCGGTAGCCTCATGTATGTCATGCTGTGTGCAAGACCGAACATTTTCTATGAGGTGGGAATTGTTAGCAATTATCAATCCAACCTAGGGACGACACAATAGATTGCAGTAAAGCACATTCTCAAGTACCTTAGGAGAACGAGAAACTATATGTTGATTTATTCAGGTGCTAACCTGAATCCCATAGGATATACTAGTTTTGACTTCATGAAAGATGACGAAAGTCGAAAGTCAATGTCTGGGCTAGTATTCACTCTTGGTGGTGGAGCTAAGGTATGGAGGAGTGTAAAACAATCCAGCATCACATATTCTACTACGGAAGCTAAATATATCGTGGCTTGTGAACCAGTTAAAGAAGTGGTCTGGCTCAAGAACTTCATTACAGATCTGGAAGTTGTTCCAAATATGGATAACACCATAGTACTTTACTGTGACAATAGTGGAGTTGTGGCAAACTCCAAAGAACCAAGGAGTCACAAGAGAGTGAAACATATAGAGAGGAATTATCATTTAATTAGATAAATTATGCACCTGGGTGACGTGGCTGTTATGAAGATAACATTGCAAGACAACATTGTGGATCTGTTCACCAAGACATTACATACAAAATCGTTTAAGGGTCACTTATATGGGATGGTTTAAAAGACATGTCTCACATGCTTTAGAGCAAGTGGGGGATTATTAGGGATAGTGCCCTATAAAGCATGAATTTATATTTATGTTTTATGAAATTAATAAAAGTATCGTATTTATTATATTTAGCTATTTTGTGCATAATGTATGAGTTAAACATCAGAAAATCCTAGATTTATTATTGTAACCATGATGTAAGTGTATAATAGTTATACACAAGATGATCGAGGTTATGGATTATAAATCATATTATTCGTAATAAATTAATTAAAGTTTGGGGATCTTCAAATTAAATGTTACTGGGGCAGTTCGCTATCATTGAGAATGAAATGACCTTAATCCAAGTCACTAATATGAGGGACATTAAAGTGGAGGCTCCATATATAAAAAGATTATATAGGACATGACCAAAGCACAATTTTTAAATTCTTTTAAATACCGTTTATCTCAAGAATTAAAACAGCACTAATAGATGATCATATGCAGATCAGTCTCAATCCTGAGAAGTCTTATACTCTTGTTTATGTCAAATGAGCCTTTTGAGTAATGGGTTAAAACCTATTATGAAATGGGCACAATACTTGTGTCTTGGAGGCCCATTGATGTGTGCAACTGGGAATATAAACTATGGACATGGAATCCAACACTTCCTATAGATGCTGGACAGTTGGTTCCCTTAAGTATTGGTTCTGAAACTAAATAGTTTGAGTGCTCTAATTTATAACAGGTTTATAAATTAACTGTCCACTAGTGGATTAATGGAACTTAAGAATCAAGATATAATTAGAGGGGCAAATGGTAATTTCACCCGACTCTAGTCATTAACCACTTCTTTGAGGATAGAACTGCATGTAATTATTAAATCAATGGACACTCTAAATTTCTAAGTAAAATCGATACTGTAAGGACAAGAGTTCAATTTCAAGTTTTTAGTGGAATAACCTTGAAATTAATAAATTAAAATAATTGATTAAAGAGTTTAATTAATTATTGAATTTATTGGAGCTTGAAATTACATGTCCATGGGTCCCAATTCAACCTTTTTTATTACTATAATGAATGATTCATGATTTGGAATAAATTACACTCTCTTCAGGGATATAAAATGATGAGAATAACAATTAGTTGTTATTTGAATTCAAATTTTATTCGTTTGCTCAATAAATAAGAAAATAATCTGCAAAGGGTAATAATATTAAATATCATTAATTCATTTCCTTATTTGATAAAGATTTGAATTTAAGAGTATTAAATATTATTAATTCATTTCCTTATTTCTAAGGATTTGAATTAATGAATATTAAATACATATAATTTATTTTAATATTTGATAATAATTTGAATTTAAAAATATTTATTATTATTAATTAATTTCCTTATTTGATAAGGATTTGAATTAAAGAATATTAAATGTATATAATTAATTTTCTTATTTGATAAGAAAGTAAATTTAAGAATATTAAAAATTATTAATTCATTTCCTTATTTGATAAGGATTTGAATTAATGAATATTAAAAGTATATAATTCATTTTCTTATTTGATAAGAATTTGAATTTAATAATATTTAATATTATTAATTCATTTCCTTATTTGATTAGAATTTGAATTAAAGAAGATAAAATGTATATAATTCACTTTCTTATTGATAAGAAAGTGAATTTAAGAATATTAAATATAATTAATTTGTTTCCTTAATTAATAAGGATTAGAAACATCTATAAAAAAAGCAGATTTGTTTCCTTATCAGAAACCCTAGTCTACAAGAAAGATTATTCTCCTAAGAGACCCATTGCATCAAGTATTGAGTACGCAAGGTAAATCAAGAGTGTATTGTCAAGATCTAAATAGTTAGTGCCCACACACCTCAAAAAAAGAGGGCGAAATTGAAGACTCTGATACAAGGAGTTCTTTCAATCTGACAAATCAACAAATATCTTTTAACAATAAAAGGTATCGATTTGATCTTCATATTTTGATATTAATATGTGTTTGCATGGATTCATGCTAAAATAAGAATTCATGAAAAATATTTAAAAAACTAATTCCGCTGCATTTTCTTATTTCATTTCCTACACTATCTAGCTATCTAACTATATCTCTGTCTTTTCTCTCTCCATCTCTCTATCACTATATATACTATCTATTTATCTATCTACCTATGTACATATCTACCTCTCTCACCTTCTACCTATCTACCTAGATATTTATCTACCTATCTACCTACCTAGTTATCATCCTATCTACCTATTTACCTATCTACCTATATACCTATCACTCTATCTATGTATTTACCCAACTAACAATCTATCAATATAACTATCTACCTATAAACTTATCTACCTATCTACATATCAACCTATCTATCTATCTACCTATCTAGCTTTCTCTCCATCTATCTATCTACAATTTTACATTTTTACCTATCTACCTATCTACCTATCTACCTGTCTATCTATCTACCTATATATGGATCTACCTATTAACCTATCTACCCAATGATCTATCTAGCTATTTACCTATCTAGTTATCTACCTATCTACCTATCTACCTACCAATCTGTCTATCTATCTACCTATCTACCTTTCTAACTCTCTTCCTATCAAACTATCTACCAATCTACCTATCTCGCTTTCTACCGATCTACTTATTTACCTATCTACCTATCTACATATCTACCTATCTAACTATCTTCATATCAACTTATCTACCTACATATCTATCTATCAATCTAACTATTTATCTCTCTATCTATCTATTTCTCTATCTTTTTATGTCACTATTAAACTATCTACATATATACTTAACTTCCTATCTTTCAAAAAAAGAATATAAAGAATAAGAAGAATAAAAAGATCAATGTGAAGAAGAACAAAAAGTAGAAGAAGTAAAAGAGAATAAGAAGAATAAGTAGTTGAAATAAAAGAAAAAGATAAAGAAGGAAAAAAGAAGAAAAATAAAAAGAAAGAGGGGGAGGACGAGGAGGAGAAGGAGGGATAGGACGAGGAGGAGAAGGAGGAAAAGAAGAAAAATAAGAAGAAAAAAAAAGAAAAAGGAGAGGAAGATGAATAAGAAGAAGAAGAATAATAATAATAATAATAATAAGTAGAAAAAGAAGCAGTAGAAGAAGAATGAGAATGAGAAGAATGAGGGTTGGAGGAGAAGGAGAATAAGAAAAAGAAGAAGAAGAAGAAGAATAATAATAATAATAATAATCTTGATTTTTTAGATTAATAAATATGTTTGATTTATGTTGTTGAATAAAATTTAATAAATATTATGATTAAATAGACTTAAATTAGGAATTTGACTATTTGTGTGTTTGTGCATTTTTTCATGGTAGATGATGATATGTAAACCATGAGGCTCACTCATATATGCTATAGGTAAGAAATGATAGCTCTTTCACCTTGATGTGTTAGACAAACCTGTAAGTTAAAATTCAAATTTTAGCTTATTAATTATTACTAGTATGACACTTATGAAGTTAAAAGATTGAATGATTTTACATGTCAATCTATTATACATGTCTTAGTATATATGGTTCTTGATTGAGGTAATTATTTTATAGAACATTCTTTTGGGGGTTTCACCTTTAGTGTTTAACTTACATCATCACCATGAAGGACAATGACTAGTAGTCAATGTGACATATGCAAGTGTATTGTAACTCAAAAAATGGTGATAGCCCTTTGATTTATTTTTACTCATATGGTTTCTACTAGTGAAGCTTGAAAAAAATATATATTCATTATGCAAGTTTCATACCTATGAAGCTAAAAGTACATATATTTATAAACCACATTAGTTATTGGTCTTTATAATACTTGAAGCCGAAGAATAAAAATGTATATAATGAAGCAATAATTAAGGAAAGTTTAGAAGTTGCCTAAAAAATATGGGCTTGTGAAAAACTCTCAATTATAGATGATTTGTTGACTTGGTGGTAAAGTATAAAGTGTATAACTACAAGGGAATTCTCATTGGGATGAGTTCATTGGTGATAATTGTATCTCAATAGAGCAAATGGTCATTGCATAATATTATGACTTTGTTATGCTACCTAGTTTTGTTGGTTATATATTGTCCTAAAAACTCATTGGCGAGGATATCTCATTTAAAAAGATCAACAAATATATTGGTCATACAAGTAATAAAGATGACTTTCATCTACATATCAAGCATATAGGAATGGTGTCAGTAGTTTGGTCTACAAATACTCAATTAGTGAGACAATACATTTCTAGTAAAAGAGGTATTTATGAATTTTGCTATGAATATTAGATCTAGGGGCTAGTCCATTTAATTTATATGAAACATGTTCAAGTTTCAATAATATTTGGTTTAGATACAAAATGAGAGTTTGGTTGTCATGCAATGACTCTTTTCCATAATAGTATATAAGTTGACTATCACTATTGAGCACATCCTAATGATGATCACCTTGTAGTTATCCCCTCTATACTCTATCATCAGGATAACTAGTCATCTCTAATTGAGAGTAATTCACAATCTCATAGTTTAGAAAACCCATCAACTGCTATTGATAATTAATTCATATCTATATTTTTATTCTCTAGCCTCATATATCATAAATACTGAGAACTGACATAATTTATAAGTATTTGCATTTTTAGATTTGAAAGCACAATATTTGCATACTTAGCATATGTTTCTTTTACATTTCACCAATTCAAACCATATAAGTGAAAATAATTCAAATGACTATCACCACCTAGTGAGTCATAGAGGTATAAAATGGGGCATGTTGTGCCGACACAACCCATTTTTTTGTGGCCTAGTCAGGCCACCATGTTGTGCTAGGAATGACATGATAAGGATATCATGCCTTACTAACATGGCATGAAAACCATATGAAATGGCCTGGCATGACCCATTTGGCTCATAGCAAAGTAGAACCATGTTGGGTCATGTCAGGTCATCCATGGCCATGCCAAATCATGTCAGTTATGTGTAGAGGAGTGGGCACCTTGAATTGAATGTGTATGATTAAAATATTTTAAAATTTTAATTATATATTTATTCAAAAATCAAAGTATTATATTTACATATCAAAATAGTATAATTAAAAAGACATAAGTGCATGTGCAATGTGCATTATATATTTATATTATATTATAAAATTAAATGAATTAAAATAAAAATAACTAAAAAATTGTTAGACATTTTAGATCAACTTAAAAATAAAATATTAAATGGAAAAAAAATACTTCATAATCATAATATGATACATAATTTAAGATAGATCATAACTAGTAGAATTCTAAAAACAAACAAAATTTCAAATAATGTGAAAAAAAATAATCCAAAATAATATGAGTCATCATCATTAATCCATGTTTATAGTATGGTAGTGTGGATGTAATTCATCATCATCATGTATGCATTTGAAGGAATCACTAGTAGTAACCTCAATATCCTTGATCTTGATATCCCATTAAGTCATCATTTGCTAGGAACTCTCTTGCTTTATCCTGAATGTTCAATCTTGAATCTTCTCATTCCTTCATGCATCAAATACCTTTATGATATCTGGTCGAAGTATCAATCTTCTATTTGAAATAATATTATCTATCATATAAAAAGGTTGACTCTAATAAAGTGCTAAACACTAGAGGGGTTAGTAGATCACATGTCATCTTAGATAGCATAAGATAGATTGATTTGTATGATTTTCATCAACTCAAAATATTCAAATTCTTATTAACATCATTAGAAAGAATGGATAAGTAATGAGTATCTAAGCAATAAGATAGCTCACTCTTATTCGATATACCATCCCATGATTTACCTCTCACTAACTAAATGGAAAAGTTATCATCTTAAAATTTAATATTCATGTCCATAGTCTTAGCATCACTACAACTATCATACATAGTATTGTAATATATAAATATATTAGTTAATTTTTCATGAATAAAATCTTTAGGTTTGTCTATTTAGTTCATGCAAGTGGATACATTTCTTAATATATTTTCTACTCCTTTTTCCTTAACTTTAGGACCATACAAGCAGCTAAGCAATATATAGATAGAATGAGAGACCAGTATTTTAAATACTTGATTTCAATCTCAATAGCTATGACACTAAATATAGGGTGTCCTCTATACTTTCTAAACATACTATTAATATTGTGTATGCACCTAAGTACAATGCAAGTGGTGGAAGTGTACAAGAAAAACACATATTCTCATGCCATAAAAAATCTTTAGGAATTTCAAAAAAATAATTTCTATATCCTAATCTGAATCATCAATAAAAAGTTCATCACTCTTACTATTAATGTGGCTAGATATTACATGTTAGTAGCCCACACATGACTCTAAAATCAATTAGATATAATTCTAATAGTATCTCACCTCCATTTTTAATTTTTTTTTGAGACTCATTGACAAACATATACCACTAAAGTCTTATTGTCTACTAGATTAATTATGTAGAGAAACAACTTTCAATTTTACATGTGCTATTATGTGACACATACACCTAACATTAAAATTTTTACCTAATGGCCCATCTTTAATAGTTATGACAAAGATACTAATGGCGACTCTATAATTAGAAGCTTTGTTGATCATTATACTAAATATTTTATTTTAAATATTATATTCCCCAAAGATCCTCATCATACACTTATATATGGAAGAATTATCATAATAATAGAAGATCTCAAAAAATCCTATAATTTTTTATTAAGTTTCTATTTTGAATTTACATAGTAGGATGTGAGACATATGAATGATGAATAGTCATGGCTAATCTAGATATTAAAAAATCATGGACACTAGTCAACTATATTTCCTTAATTTCTTAATTATTAAATGTTATTCTAACTTATATTATTTTTTTATGTCGTTACTACATATAAATCTAAGAATCCTAAGACAAGCAAGCTAGAAGTAGGTCTGAATTATATTGAATTCCCTAGGATCCTCCAAAAATATAATCGAAAGACTCATAATTATAATCAATTTGGTTATGTCTTTCCTCTCAAAGTCATTGAGTAACATGAAAGGGGTCAGTGAAGTTAAACCTGATCCAACTTCAAATGCCTCACCACTAAGTTAGATTTTCATGATATCTAATATATCATATTTTTTGGTGTATTGATCAACATACCTTTTTAGGTGGTCAGTGTCACATCCACTCCTAGATATATATTTTTTTGATAATATATACATTGTGCTAATTCTTCTTTGACACTCCTAGAATTTTTATTTTTTATTATCTTAAAGTGAGTCCATACTACTAAAGTTTGCATAATTTTAGGTTTTTTAGGTAAATGGGTTTTGGTCGAGCCCATTGAAGAAAACCTAGTTTTGACCTCAGACTTTTCAGTTAACTTATCATTATTATATATATCTACATCTAATTCATTAGCATTAAACTCGCTATTTTTTATTTTTTATTTATATTTTGAATTTTAAAATATTTAATAACTAAATATAGAAAACAAAATAAAAAAATTTATGTACCATAACCACAACCATACAAGTCTAGTTGAGTAGCAATATATAGTTATAGCATACTTTCTATCATCTATTCTTTTATTCTAAACATGATAGGTCAAGCCATCCAACATCAAAAATAATTAATAGTGATAAAATTAAACTTGTAAATGGGCAATGAATTTAGAAGAGGAGAGGAGAGGGAGAGAGATAGAGTGAGTGAGAGAGAGTGAGTGAATGAGAAAAGAGAGAATAAAATTCAAAAAAAAAGGTATTCTCTATTTATAATATTTTTATATTAAAATAATATCTTATAAATTTTTTAAAATTTTCAAAATTTTTTAATTTTTTATTATATTTTTAAAATTTTTAAATGGGTAGAAATCTGACTGCTATCAAATTTTTATTTATAATCGTTGGAAACAAATCTACCAACTACAAAATTTTAAATTATTTTTTTTTTATTTTTGGCAACATGGAGAGCAATAGGCCATGCATGTCAAGTTCCATGTCAAAGCTTGTTATGTGAAAATGTGATGTGCAATTGGTTGGGACCTATTTTTTTTAAAAATAGGTCATGCCTTATCACCCATGGGTCTGCGACCCATGACTCATACATGATCATGAGTCACGAGCCATCGTGCCTCTGAACCATGCCAATGGGTCAGGCATGTAGGTCATGTTTGGCCTAACGTGAGGCATTGCTATCCCAGGCCCAACATGGCACAAGTCATGCCTCAGGGCAGCATGATCCTTCTATAGGCATGGTTTTTGACCATGTCAAGCTTTGAGGTGTCAAAAGGGTCATATCATGTAATTATGCTTTGTTTTTTAGGCATGTTCAATTCACCATGTCATGCCCATCATAACACTATTTTGGCACAAGTTGTGTTGTGCCAACACTACTCTAAAAATGGATAGCCTAGCATGATCTATTGGCATGACTTTTGGTTAGGTCATGCCAAGCTTGGTCAGGCCTATCCACACTATCACAACTCATTTTAGGCTATTTCGTTTCATTCCGGTCTAGCTTGGGCTCATTCTAGGCTAGCCTAGGTTCAATTCAAGTAAGTATGGTTCTTTCCATGTTAGCCTGGGTTTAGTTCAGGCTAGCTTAGTTCATTCTAGGCTAGCCTACATTAAACAAATCTAGTATGTTTGGATAGTCAAACCGAAACCAACCCACATGGGCCATCATGTTGGATCATGTTGTGTTGCACCTCTTATGCTAGAAACTTTGGCCCGAAATGGCCTGATGACATACCACTGGCTGGCTTGTTGCACATCTAGGCATGGTTTTGAATTGGACCATACTCTGTAAGTCATTGTTGATTCATGTTATGCCTCATGTCATGCCTAGGCTACCAACCTAGTTGACACTTCTATCCATGTTGGGCTTGGCATGGCTAATTTTGTGTTATGCCTATCATGGGTCATGCTTCATGCCTTGTCTTGGCCTCCCAACCCACTTGACACCTTTAGTAAGTCACAATAAACTCATGAACATCTCATGGATTACCAATCACTATCCTTCTCGATGACAATGTGACTCTCATTCTAAAAATGAAGCTCTTAAAAAAACATTCTATAAAATACTCACTTCAATCGAGAACAAGTTGTTCTAAGACATGTATAAAATATAGACTTGTAAAATCATTCATATTTTTAGCTTTATAAGCATCATATTCACAATAATTAACATACAAAAATTTTGAGTTTTAACTTATATGTTTGTCTCATGCAACCTAATTGGAAGGAATGTTACTTCCTTCAAACTATATGTATGAGTAAGCTTCGTGATTTATCTATTACTGTCTATCATGAAAACTCACACAACCCAACTAATAATTAAGTTTCTAATTCAAAGACTATTTAATTATCATATTTTTCAATTTCCATTACACAACATAAATCCAATAAATCTTTTAATATCAAAATTATTTATACATCAGACAAATAAAATTACATAGACCTAAGACCCCATGCTATTTTAATTTATTTTTTCAAATCATTTCTAGAGAGGGGGATTGATAGTCAAGCCCATCAACTCTATGGTTTAGCCTACATCTTGCATCCCTTACTTATTTGTAGATCTTCTCGGGAGTACAAAAATTGTCTCTAGGATTCATTGCTGTGCTTTGATTTATACTTAGTGGGTGGAAAGAAGAAGCTGATGTAATATAATTTTGCAAATCCTTTCTATTTCCTTTTTTATACTAAGATATTTCTACTTTTCTTTAAGTAGAAAATTATGGCTTTCAGAAGATACTGCTTTGGTCTACATCTCTTGAGCTTAATGTCGCAATTCTAGAAAGTGGCATTGACTTTGGAATATGTTCTAATCTTTTGATAATAATAAGTCATGACATTGTGAAATGTCCATATCTTGTACCTATTTCCTTTGTAACATTAAGGCATAATATTAGGAATGAGAGTGACTTTGGTATTGGTCTCTTTGTAGATCAAATAGCTATGCCATTAGAAATAGTCATGGCATTGGAAATGATCTCTCAAGTACATTATATGGCCAAAGTGCTAGGAATGATACTTAAGTTTTGACTAATGGTAGGCTTGTGCAAGATTGTCATGGTAAAAGGTGATATGTAAACAATGAGGCTCGTACATTAATATGGTAGGAAGAAAGTAACAGTCCTTCCAACTCTAATGTACGAATTAAACCTATATATTGAAACCCAAATTTTAGATATGTTAATCATTATATATATAGTGTTTATGAAGCTAAAAGCATAAATACTTATACACCTCAATCCATTGTATACAAATTAAAAGAACTAGTTCTTAATTGGAATGAATATTATATAAAATATTTTTTGAATGAGTTCACCTTTAGTCTGTGAACCGTATCATCAGTCATCATCAAAGTGGATTGTTAAAGGTGATCCGTATAATATTAAAGAATATATTGTAACTCGCAAGGTAATAATAGCCCTTGTGAGTTGATTTTTCTCATATGATTCTCACTAGTGAAATATGAAGAAAGCATACATTAGTTGTGTGAATATGGTACTTATAAAGTTGAAAGTATAAATACTTACAAATCATATCAATTTTTGGTATTTTTATACTAGATGCTAGATTATAAGAGTGTGCATGTGAAATAACCATCAAGGGTTGTTGATAAAGTTGCCTAAAGGGTGTGTGATTTTGAATGACTCTCCAGCATAGATAATTAGTTAGCTTGGTGATGATGTACCAAGTGGAAGGCTATGGAAGGACCATCTTCAAGATGGGCTTAATGGTAATAACTTCATTATATATTATTAAGGAAAAGAGTCGTTGCACAATACATTAATCTTCTTTATGTGTCAAACATAATATAAGTCAAACTAACTTAAATATACATTACATATATAATTGAATAAACTCATTGATCTAAGATTGTTTTGCAATTTTAAAATCTATTTTACCAAAAAAAAGTTGTCTCACCATTGAATGACCAAACTACTAATACAATCCCTAAGGAAATGATATTTGGAAGAAATTTTTGTTTACTTGTATGACCCATACACTTGTGGATCTTTATTGGGAATATAATATTATCATTAATAATCCATTAGGATGACACCTAAATGATAAAATTAGGTAGTATAATAAAGTCACAAAACAATTTTGATGTCATTATTGAGGATTATTTAGTTTTGCTAATCAATGTGAGTTGATATAATTATCCTTGTAAAAAGATAATTCATTTTTAATAATATATATAGTATTTAATTTGATAAATCTTGTCAAATCTAAAGGCTAAGTTTTGTTTGTTTTAATATGGATAGTTGTGTTTTGATTTTTGTTTGTTTTTTCACTTCTTTTTTTTAATACCCTTTTATGAGTCAAAGCTCTAGGACTAAGCTAATCCTTCTAGACCTAGAAATTAAAAGAACTTGTAAATAAATTACTAAAGAGCAAATAAAGAATCTATGTAAGGCACTAACAATAATAGAGAGCCCCAAGGTGGTTATGAGAAGCTATATGATAGTCCATCCACAACCTTACCTTGACTATTGGAGGCTCATGATGATGGATAATTATTTGGGTATTCAATTATAATTGGTAGAATCCAATTACATTGTATTGAAGCTATGTCTTATTGTTATGGTTTAGCAGCATATATATACCGAAAGAGCATCGAAGGATCCTAATAGACATGTCCCAATATTTTTAGAGTAATGTGAGACTAAAAATAAATGAAGTTAATCCTAACACAATAAAGTTATATTTATTTTTGTTTTCATTAAGTGATAAGGCAAAAGTTGGTTTGAATATTTACCCTAGGGAACATTAAGGGTGGGGATAAATTTGTGAGGACCTTTCTCACTAAATTCTTAGCAAGTTAACTTACATCTCAAATAGAGCGAGAAGAAAATTCTAGCAAAATGAGCATAAGAATCTATATGACGCTTGTAATCAATTTTAAGAAGTTGTTGAGGAGATATCCTCAATATGGATTCGAGTTTTGATTCTATGCCCAAACCTTCTATATGATGAGGTTTAAGGTTGATATGGCTGCTAGAGGGTCAATTATAAATAAATTTCTTGGGTCTTATTAATTTTTTGAGGGGTTAGCATAAAATAATTACCAAACTCTAAGAGATAATTAATGTGAGAGAAGATAAGCTAAACAGTTGGAGTTTCATCGGTTCACTACAATTGAAACAAAAATTTAAGCTCATTTAAGGAAGTTTGACACTTAAGAGAAAAATAAAAGAGTATTGGAAGAAATCAGCATTTTACATCTATTGAATTGGAGGATGTGGATCCTAATTATCAAATGGAAGAAGCCAATCAGATACAGAGCAAAAGATAAATGTTTTGACCCAAAAATTTTTCCTATGAAGGCTATGAGAGTTGGCTACAAAATATTGAGAAATTATCAAGAAATATTAAATATAATGTGGTGAGTTATACTAATCAAGGAAGCTCAAGTTTTAATTGTCAACCATCATGACGAGAAGCAAAGTCAACTTTGGAAGAAGGGATGTATACTACATAGTAGAATTGAAAAAAAAAGAATGATACTCAAGACGATCATATAAGGGTACTTTAACTGAGAATGGATCAATTGAATTCAATGATGAAAAATATAAATCATCAACTCAGATAATTGATGATATCAATGAAGGGAAGATGTGTAAATGAACTATCAAGTAATATGAAAGCAAATTCAAGAAATTTCTCTTTAATATTTCTTAGAAGCAGGAAATAGCTATTAGGGAATTTTGAACAAAAAAATTTTGGAAATTTTGGGGATGATAGCGCTGTGACTTACCCAAAAGTAATAGTATTGAAGCTACAAATGTAATTTCAAGAAGAGAATTCTTCAACTTTTAGGGGTGATAGTGCTGTGACATTCTCAAAAGCCATGGCTCTGCCTAAAATTTTCCAAGAAGCCATAATATCAACTAAAAAGAACTAGAAATATGAAGATATGATGTCATTATTCCTGATAAGGATAAGATTTCAAAAGAAATGCTAGCTCAAGTTTCAACCAAAGATAAGAAAATAAGAATATGAAAAAACATATGAATGAATGAAGATTATCCAAAGCTATAGAGATAAAAAATAAAATAGAATAAAGCTAAAGGTAAGTTTCTAATGAATCTTCTATTTCCTAAATAATTTAGAAAGAGAGAACTAAATTAACATTTCAAAAAATCTCTCAATACATTCTAGAAGTTGAAGTGAATATGCTGTTTGCTGAAGCTTTAACCCAGATACCAAACTATATGAATTTATGAAAGTCATAAAGAGTAATAATAAGAAGTTGGAAATGTATGGGAATTGAATTTGATTGAGAAGTATTGTGTAATCATTCACATAAAATTTTTGAGAAAATTTAAGGACCCTGGGATTTTTACTATACTTACATTATTAATGATTGCACCTTTTAGAAGGTATTGTGTGACTTGGGATCAAGTGTCAACTTGATGCCCAAGTCAATTATAAAAAAATTGAATTTTAGTAAAATTACTCTAACATCTCTCTCACTCTAAATGGTGGGTTAGACTATAAAGTGTCCTGATGGAATCATCGAAGATATATTCGTCAAGTTGGATATATTTATTTTTCGAGCATATTTTATTATATTGGATATGAAAAAGGATAATTATGCACCACTAATATTGGGTTGACCATTTTTAGCTATAGGATAAGCGCTTATTGACCTTAAGAAATAGAAGTTAACTCTCTATATAGATGTGGAAAAAGTAAAGTCTAATCTTTATAATGGCTTATGCGGTTTAGATAATTATAAAACAAGGTGTTGGAAAATTTGGAATCTCTTCTATACTATAATGAAACAAACATTGGATTTTAGGTTGAATGATTTTATTGGAAAACTATTGGTTAGATGAAGCAAAAAAAACTTTGGAGTGGTGATAGTGATAAAGATAAAAAATACTAAGGGGAAGAATTATATTGTAGTTATGACAATAAGAAAATAGAAAATGATGAGTACAATGAGGTAGTGGTATTCTTCGAAGTCATGACTTTCGAGAAAACTTATGATGACAACTCTAAGGAAGTCAATGGATCAATGGAGAAAGATAAGGTTGAGATAAAAATTATGGAGGAGTCAATCAAAGGAAAAGCTATGGTTGTGTACAATATCATGACTTTGGTATTACTAAATAAAAATTTCCAAGAAAAGCTTGAAGAGAAAGTTGTAGCTATGTCATTGTCAACATTTTGGGGATACATATTGAATTAGTCCATCAGAAGCTTAGACAAGGTCATGGCTTTGCACAATATAATGACTTTGGAGTTATAGAACAAAAATAACAAGGAAAATCTTCAAGACAAAGCCATGACTTCTCTCAGTGTTACAACTTTAGAGTAACAATAAAAAAATGGCAAGGAAAAACTTGAAGACAAAGCCATTGTTGTACTCGGTATTGTGACTTTAGAAATCTAGAAAAAAAAAGAGACAAACTAATTTATAAGAAGGAGCCATGAAATTAACTAAAGTCATGGCATCCAATGAAAAAAAATCCCAAGAAACAAGTTTAGCTAAAACAAGACTAAAGGAAGAAATAACTAAGAAAAAGGAAAAATAGTAAATTGAAAAGATAGCATGGACATCTAGGATCTTCGATATAGGCAAAAAAAATTAATTATCTAACTATTGATGTTAAACATAGTGATGCTTAGGAAGCAACCCAAAAATATTTTTTTCAACATGTATGATGTAATAAATATCTACATCCATCACATGAATAAATGTACACATCCAATGACTATCTTAGAACTCAAATCCCACCATGACTATCAATATATTTGCTTGAAGTTGTCCCACTATTTTTAGACCCTACAACATTCAAACTTAGTCATAGTATTTCTTAGAGATGATGATGACTATCATGGGGGGTAAAATTATTGCTCAGGAATGAGCAATTATTTTAGTGTGTGAGTTTTTTTTGTATTCAAACTACCAAGTGTTTATAGGTTTTCTAGTACTTTATGATGATGTGTAGGTAAGTAATGGTGAAAATATTGCTCAAGGATGAACAATTATTTTAGTGTGTGAGTTTGTATGGTATTCAAACTACCAAGCATTTTATAGGTCTTTTAGTACTTTATAATGATGTGTAGGTATGTAATGAAAATATTATAGATTGATTTCATGACTCTAGAATTTTAGTAAACTTTGATGAATAATCATAAAATTAATAGGTTTTTATAGGCATTTTGTTTGAGAGAGAAGACATGGAATCTTGTAAAGATATTACCTACAAGGTTATGACAATCTTTGTATAACATAATCTTACCAACTTGTTAGTATAATCTTTCTAATTCTTAGTGGCTAAGATATTATCATAAAGTTACATCGATACATATCTTGTAAAATTTAAATATAGATATGATATTAATTCTATGTCATAGAAATCAAGTATCCCATCAGTACTAAGGTCATGTCCAAATCATAGCATAATAATTTTATCTTTAAAATGACTTGGTAGTCTCAAGTCAAATTCATGTTCTTTTGAAAAAGCTACGACTTTTGAGTTAAAGAGAATTATTGAGCCAGAATTACATAGATCAAATCCATGGAAATTAATTAGAGCTACAACTTATGGAAAACTAAAGGTTACAAAAGACATTACTTGAATACGACTATTTATCAAGGTTACGACTCCTATCCTCAAAGGAAGGAAAAACTGCAACCTTAATGCTTAAGCTAATTACTAGTATCATGACATCTTTATAGCATTATGAAAACATGATATATGGAAGAAGTGAAGGTTAGTGTCATGGTCATCCATAGTGCTGCATTCACTTTAGACATATAAAGGGTAAATTTGGTGTCATAGTCATTTTTTAATGCCATAGCTATATAATAATCAAGATAGACTAATGTCAATGCCATAACTATGTTACAATGTTGTAGTCATATAATAAATAGAGGCTCTTTATCATGTTGTAGTCATTTTCCAACCCCATGGATTTTTATTAAAGTGAAGAATACAAATGCATGAAGCCATGACCTCAAGTCATAGTAATTGCCAATGTTGTGATTGTATTACAAAAAGATGGGGATGTAGTCCAAAGTCACAGCTTCAATGTAAAGTCACGACCTCAAGCCTAAAAGATAATGGCCAAAATTACAATTTTTTTATAAAAGCAATGACTTCTACTTAGAGTAATGCAGAGTCTCTCGAGTATACAAGTAGAAGATAAAAAAAATTTATTCTAGTTCCTATCCCTCAACATAACAAGCAAGACATGCTACTACCAAATCCTAGGTTGAAATTTTCACTCCTTAGGGGTTCCACAAGTAATCAATGAATGCAAGATTTATATAATTTTTATGGTTGGGAGCATGACTCTCAAACCCTTACCACCCCACCCCCCAAGGTAGATTCGGAAATCTTTACAAAAATGGTTTAGGGTTTGTATAAATTAATATATGCTATGTATTTTATGTATGAATGAATGGATTTGATTAATTTTGTATTATGAATATTGATGAATGGTGATTAATAGAACTTGAACTATGATTTTGATTATTGATAGACTTGTGCAAGATTATCATGATAGATGATAATAGGTAAATCATGAGGCTCACTTACATATAGGATAGGAACGAATAAATAGCCCTTATGACTATAATGCATAAAATAAATTTATACATTAAAACTAAATATTTATGTATGGTAATTATCACTAGTATTACACTTATGAATCTGAAATTGAGAATACTTTTACACATCAGTCCATTATATACATCTGAAAAAGAAATAGTTCTTAATTGAAATGAATGTTATGTAAAATATTCTCCTAAGAGATTCACCTTTAGTGTGAGATTCATATCATCACTAAGGAGGATGGTGAAAGATAATCATCGGAGCATATGACAATCTGTTGTGAGTAACAAGGTGGAAACAACACTTGTAAGTTACTTTTGCTCATATAGTTCCCACAAATGAATAATAAAAAAAGCATACATTAATTATATGAGTATCGTGCTTATAAAACTAAAAGTAATAATACTTATAAACCATATTAATTTTTATTTTTTATGATACCTTAGGCCAAAGAATAAGGTGCACATACAAAGTGTAGCACCCCATTCCTAGCCTGACTCGATTGGCAGATCTGAACTGAGTCCCGAATGATATTCATTTCATTTAACAAAACTTATAAAAAACAAAATATATCATTTAGGCCAATATTTCATTCATATAAATATTTCAAACTTGGGGAAACATTTCATTTCATTAGGCACAAAGGCTTTTACAAAGCTTTAATGAAACTATTTCAATTTGGTAGGCCCATAAGCACTTACATTTAACAAAAAAAATGTAATATAGGTGTTCCATGGCCATTTAAAATAATACACAATATAGGTTCTGAGTTTAACTCTTTTGATCCCAAAACATCAAATGAAAAAAAATTATATGATGGATGCATATACAGAGTATATATTTTAATTCCACAGCTTTCATGATGACTCTACGTTCCTCGATTTTGTCTCTCTTTCTTGTTCACTATGTACCTGCGCATAGATAAAAACTATTCACTAATCATTTTCATGCTTAGTGGTTCTATAAAGTTCTCTATTTTAGTTTAAATCTAATCATTCAATTTCATAAGACAATGCTTTCATACTTTTTTAGATGAACAACATAGTATAATAATAACATAAAGATATATTTTCATTTAATCAATTACAATTCATTGGACATCTCAAACTATGCATTTTTATGTACAATAATTCATTCAAATAATAATTTATATACTTTTAGCCCTTATCAAATTTAGCCAATGCTTTTGGTGCATAGGATAAGGAATCACCGGCATGGTCCCGCTGGGCTACAAGCCGATGTAAAAATAATGGTTCGAAAGAATATGTACTCGGTTGGTGAACACTACCGATACTATCTCGTTGGGCTACAGATCGGTATGTCATAATAGTATGTTTGTTCGACTTTTATTGGTGTACCAACTTATCCTTAACTTGAAATTAAAGGTTAAGATTCTATTAAGGGCATTCAAATTATTTATAAGAAAATACAATATAGTATGTATTTTTTTTTATAAAAACAAATCATTTCAATACTCATGCAATTTTCATGTCATTTATTTCACAATCAATCAATTTCTCAAATTTCTTAACTTAAATCAATTTGAAATTCATTTCAAAATTTATTTTTATCAAATCAATTTGAAACAAGTCAATATGCAATTCAAATATTTTGGAGATAGAGATTCGAAATAATGAGAGAAATGTATAGAATAAACCTAAAATGTTTGGTTCTTTGATTCCAATCCTTAGAAATCGCAATTTTAGTTCGGGCTTTCCACTTTGCTATCCTCTATTCCAATATAATTAAAGAACGATATTATTCATTTATGCTTTTTATTTTGGTTAGGGTTGATTTTTGGAGCTTAATATCCTGAGACTCAAGTTATGGAATTTTAATGTCGAATCAAATAGCTCACTATTTCACCTACTGTTATTCTTGATTTATGAGGTCCATTGGGTTTACAATCTCACAAATTTATTTTATATACTTTATTCTCATTAAAATCTAGTTTCCCCACAATTTTGAATCACTCAAATTGGATGAGTAAAAACTCAACTTATGACCAAAACACTACAACTACACCCAAGACACTACAACTACCCGAAACTCACTTTTAAACCCATATTCAAAAGCCATAATACTATAATATGCTTCTTATTTTTTTATACATTTGCAGCTCTATCTTTTATGGTTCTTTACCAATTAGAATCACTTTATTTGGATAGTTATAAAGAAATTTATAGCCAAAATAAAAACATGAGTTTTTCTTCAAACACAAGAAAAGAGGGGTTAGGACCTGATTTTTTTACCTCAAATCTCTTTCAAACTTCAATACTAAAATTTCTCCTCGTTCTTCATCACGTTAGCCTATGATTTTTATAAATAAATTCCCAAATATTTGTATTCACAAAGCCTATCTATCTACCTTCTTCTCTATAATGAATATTTCTTTAATGAGAGGAAAGTATCTCCAAGGTTAAAATGTAGTATTTATGTCTCCATTTCCCATGGCCTTGTTTGGCTACACATTAATTCTCATTTACCATTTTTGGCACTTTAACACCTCGTTTTACTTTCATTTAAATTTTATTTCAATTATACTTTGACACTTTTACTTCTCATTTATGACTCATGGGTCCTCTTTTGATATTTTTACAAATTTTATTTTATACCCTAAACACAAAATAAAAACATTATTAAAATATTATGGTATTAAAATACTATGGTCCTCATAGTTACACTTATACTTCTCATTCATGTATCATGGCTCCTTATTAGAGGTGTCAAATAAGTCAGGCTGACCCGACATATTTTTTTCATGCCAAACCAAGCTCATGTGTCTTGCCAGCCACAACACGCTACAGTATCATGTCATGTCTGGCATGACACGGTTCATTGGAGGACAGGCCCAACATGGCCCACAACCCTAAATCAGCCTAGGTAAGGCCCGATTTGGGCATGTTCAGGTCAGGTCGGGTCATTCTAGATAAAAATAAAATTAGGGTTTCCCTTCTGCACTACCATGTTGTTGTGCCTTCGTCTCCCGTAATCGGCACTTATCATGCATCATTACGTCGATCGTAGTGCATCGGTCAGCATGTCATTGCCCATGCTGTGTACATGTGCCATGCACTCGGGTCATGCCTTGCACGGCATGTGGGCCTAAGACCCTCAGAATGGCATGGCATGATTTGTCCCAAGGGTCCACTCCGCATGTGCCCAGACACGCTGCAGCAGCGTGCCAAGTTGGGCTTCAGGCCATGCCCAGGCTGCCCAGCTTGTTTGACACCTCTAGTCCTCATTTGATATTTTTACAAATTTTATTTTATACCCTAAACACAAAATAAAAATATTATTAAAATACTATGGTATTTTTGGGGCATTACACAAAGCAACCATCAAAAAGAGTTGATGAAGTTGCATAAAATGTATGAGATTAGGAATGACTCTCGAGCATAGATCATTTGTTGCCTCAATGGTGATGTATCAAGGGGACAACTATGAACAGATCATTTTTGAGATGGGCTTAAAGGTGATAACCACCTTCTATACCATTAGAGCAATAAGCCAATTACACAATACCCTAACCTTCATTATGTGTTCAAATATAAAATAAGTCGAACAAACCTAAACATACATCACATAGATTAATTGAATAAGCCTTTAGATCTAAGATGGGTTTATAATGCAAATATTTATTTTATTAAAAATGAGTGCTCTCATTGATGAATGACCGAATGGTCGATACAATTCCCGTGGGATAGATATTTGGATTAAAGTCTCATTTACTGCTTGTATGATACATGCACTTGCATATCACTTTTGGTGGGATTATTTTATTAATAAGCCTTTAGAATATCACCTAATTAGAGGTGTCAAATAGGTCGGGCGGCATGGGCATGGCCTAGAGTCCTTCCTAATTCAGCGGTGCCTAGCCCGGCACGGCACAGTCTAGAACTATGCCTCGAGTCATGTTGGGCTACCCTTTAGCATGGTTCATGTCATGCTGGACTGTCAAGAACAATGCCTCATGCCTTGTCCGACAGCATGGTAAATTGCCTAGGTGACCACCTGATGGGATCCTCGTCGGGCAGTCATTCATGAAGTTTCACTTTTTTTTAAAATTTGATCGCTTCGTCAAGGGGCAGTCCATTATATAAAAAATGCAGCCACATGGCTGATTTTAATTGGTTGGCACATGGCCATTTTTTATGCATGGCACGGTTAGCACAACCGTGCCCACCAAGCAGTGCTAGGCCGATGGACCACACACTGTGTCATCCTATGTCGTGCATGGCACGACACAGTTGCTCGACTAGGTCAAGAAAAACTAGGTCATGCCATTATGGCACGGCCTATTTGACACCTCTACACCTAATCGATAAAATTAGGCAGTATAATAAAGTTATAATATTGACTAAATAATTAATACAATTCATGTGAGATCAATTTCTAAATGAAAGTTCTCTTTAATACTTATACAACCTATATACTTATTAATTTTTATTGATGAGATACCTTTGATAATGGCCTTTTGTGATATTGTCTAACCAACAAAATTAGGTAGTGTAATAAATCACAACACATACCTCAACCTTGATCAAGTAATCAACAATATTCTTTTTCATGTCAATTTTCTCCGATTGAATTAGTTTCGGTCCAAATTTGTTCATGATAAAATGCTACTAGATGTCAATGTCATTAGACCTTGCATAGAAGATTGGATTCCTTGCTAGATTGATTACACTTTAATTGTCACATCTCAACTTCAAGTCTTTTTATGCAAAACCAAACTTTTCACATAGCCTTTCATATCCAAATAGTTTCCTTACTCATTTGAGTAAGAGCCATATACTTTACGTCCATGGATAAAAGTGCAACTACAACTTAATGTTTACTTATTTAACTTTCATAACCACCATATAATATAAAAACATATCTACTTATGAACATTTAAATATCCACATCTCCACCCCAATCAATATCAACAAATCCATGACTTCAAAGATCTCTTCTTCGCTATTTTTACCAAACTAAAATAAATAATTAAGAGTATTATGAAGATACCTTAGCAATCTTTTGATTTTATTCTAATGATTTTTTTCCAGAATGGATTTGAATATGCTCAATACTCCCACAACATATGAATATTAGGTTTAGTATATATAATGACTTAAATTAGGCTCCCAACTACACTAGCATATGAAACAAGGTCACCTCTTCTTTCTATACCTGAGTAGTATGGAATTACTCGGCTATTACCTTCATACCAATCACCATAGGAGTCTCCATTAGCTTGTAATAAATTATATTATATATCAGAAGTATGTCTTCCACATATCTCTACTACCCGAGATATAATACCTTCTTCTCCTAATATTTTCAAATATCCATGTCATAATGTCTTCTTCTCTTAAGATCAATCATATTAAACTTCTTAATGAATAATTTTTATTACCAAAATAATCATGTCCATCCACATACAAAGTTGATATGATAAATTTTTTTCTAATCATTTAATGTAGACATAGTGATGAGCCTCATAACTACTGAATCTCACCTACAAGGAAATGAATCAAACTTTTGATACCATATATGAGGGGATACTTCAGCCAATACAAAGACTTCTTCAACATACATAGTAACTTTCCTTATCTTTCACCTTAAAACTAGTCAATTTCTCCATGTAAATTTTTTATTCTAGATATTGTGAATTTATTATGGTTCCAAAACTTATCATTTGTAACAAGGTTATAAAATTATAGATATCAATTCTACAAAGATTGTGTATATAGTTTGACCAATCAATAATGAAGTAACTACTACCCAAGTTGAGTAGATAGACTTGAGTTTTTGTAAAGATAATTAGATTCTAGAGTTGGCTCACTTCCTTGTATATGATAATATTTTTTTAGTATTTGGGGAATACTATGGTAATCTGTCGGATGAATGATAGCCTAGTAAGGAAATGTCTTTGGGTCTTATTGGCATACTATTATCTCCTTACAAGTATATGGGTCATATAAAAAATAGAATAGATATTAGTCTAGATAATGATCCCATGAAGAATGAGTTAATAGTTTGAGCAATCAATATTAGAATTAATTACTGCTCAAGTTGAGTCAATAAACTTGAGCTTTTGTTAAGATACATAGACTCTAGGGTTGGCTTATTTCTTCATTTATGGGTATATTCATTTATGTTCAATCAATATTATATTTGATTATTGGATGAAGTATAGCTTAGTATGAAAACTTCCAAGTGTCCTCTTGGAAAATAAGGTGGTTATCATCCTTGGAATATTGCTACTAAGGATGATACCCTCATAGTTATGTCTTTGGTATTTCATTACCAAAAGTACACATGGTTCCATTCATGAGTCATTCACAAGTCTACTTTTTTACACAATTCATCACCACCCTTGAAGATAATTTTGGATATCCATCTCTCAAAGATGTGAAATAATATGGTACTAAATATGTTTGTGCTTTTAAATTTGTAAGCTCTATACCCATGATAATTAGCATATATCTTCTTATTATTACTTTATTATGCTGCCTAATTGTGTTGGTTAGTATCCCATAAGTTCATTAATGAGGGTATCTCATCAACAAAGTTTCACAAGTATGAGTCATATAAGTAATAAAAACGAAATTTCATCGAGATATCGATCCTACATATATTGTATTAGTAATCCTGTATTTTAATAGTGAGATAATTCAATTCTAGAAAAATAAATATTTTGGATTATAGTATCAATATTAGATTCATGATTTATTCATTTAATTTATATAATATGTGTTTAAATAGTTTGAATTATATTATATTTGGACACATAAAAAAGGTTGGATAATTATGTTATAACTCCTTACCCTAATCAAATATAAGATGATTATCATAATTGAGCCCAACCTAAATGATGGTTCCCTCATAATTATCTTTTTAGTTTGTCACTAATAAGATAACAATTTATATCTACTTAAAAGGTATTCACAATCCAATATCTTTTAGGCAACTCATCAACTACCCTTGATTATTATTTCATATATATACTTTTATTCTCTAGCCTCAAGTATCATAAAGATTAAGAATTGACATAGTTTGTAAGTATTTATATATTTGGCTCCATAAGCATCATATATGCATACTTAACATATACTTTCCTCAAATTTTACTGAAGAGAATCATATGAGTGAAAGAAATTTAAAAGGCTGATCACCACCTTTTGAATCACAATATATTCATGTATGTACTAGGAATTACCTATCACTTTCCTCCTTAGTGATGATGTGACTATTACATTAAAGGTAAAATTCTTATTATGAGAATGTTCTATATAATATTTATCTCAATCAAGAATTGGTTTTTCTAAGTTGTAAACAATGAATTGGCATGTAAAAGTGTTTGTACTTTTAACTTCATAAGTATCATACTCATAATAATTAACATACCCAAAATTTGAATTTTAAAGTTTAGATTTATCTCATGCATCATAGTTAGAAGGGCTGACACTTTCTTCCTACTATATACATGGATGATCTTTGTGTTTATTTGTCATCATCCATCACAACAATTGTTTCATATTCAAACTACTAAGCATTATTATATATTTTGGCAGTTTAATATGATGTATAGACATGAAAATGAAGATAATATGAGTTAATTTCAAAACTTTCGCATATATTGTGAGTTTTGATGAATAGTTATGAAATTAGTTCATTTTTGGAATATGTTGAGAAGAGGGGGTAGAAGATTGAGTCTCGCATTGTTTTGAAATCCATTATTGGTTGAAACTCTACCCAAATTGTTAGAATAATTCTTGTACTTCATTATCATACCAACTCATTAGCATAATTTTTCTACTGTATGACATATTTTTAGTAATTACAATATTATTATAGAGTTGTTGGCATCCTTATCTTAGGAAATTTAAATGGATGTAATATTAATTATCTATCCCTAGAACAAAGTACCCTGCAGGTGCTCAAGGTCATTGGGAATTCTAAGTACCATATATTTAATTATATTTAATATAGCTCGGTAGTCTTAATTTAAAGTCATGACCTTTTTATAAAGCCATGACTTTAGTTATAGAATATTTCATAGGTACAATTACTCAATCCAAAGCCATGGTACTTATTTAGAGTTGTGGATTTAGGACACTAAATATTATAGAAAATATTACTCAATTATGGTCATTTATAGGGTTGCAACTTTTATTCATAAAGGAAGAAATAATAATGACTTTTATGCTCAAGATAATTGTTAGTTTCATAGTATCCTTGTAGCTTCATGATACTATAATATATAAGATAAAATAAGGCCAATTCCTTGGCACCCACAATGTCATACACACTTGACAGATATGAAGTGAAGATTGTGTGATGTGGCCATCCCCCAACACCATGCCCATGGCTAATATATGTGAGACCCAAGCATCATGGCTATTTCTCACCATCATGACTATATAAAACTCTAGAAAGCCCAATGCTAATGCCATGGATTCTACAAATCATCATGACTATATTAGAAAATCAGAAGTCATTCACCACTTCACTACCACTTTCCAATATCATGGTCATTTATGGATGACATGATGAGAAAGGAATGAAGCCATGCCCACTTCACAATGTCATGACTTTATGTTATAAAGACATTGTTCCCAAGTCGTGGTCATTGCTAGTATCTCAAATTTTTGTTATAGAAAGATCAATATGCATACCAAAGTTGCAGCTATTTTCTAAAGCCACGACCTCATATAGAAGAGATGAATGCTGAATTCATGACCCTTCTTATGATAGTTGTGACATTCTACTTAGAGTAATTTAAGGTCACCTGAGTATAAATATGGAAGATATACAAATTCCATAAAATCTCTCATCTTTTTTTTTCTCTCCCAAGAAACAAAGTCTTGTTATCTACCAAACCCTAGAAAAATTTTTTATACTTTCTAGGGGTTCCACAAGAAATAAATAGATATAAGATTAAAACTAATCTATATAGTCTGGAGGTATGGTTATCAAACCCTTCTTCTATATGGTGGATTTGAGAATTCATGCCAAACTAGTGTAAGTCTAAGGTTTGTTTAGATTCAGATTTGTGATGTGACTTAAGTTTTTAAAGAATGAATGAATATGTTTGATTTATTTTATATTATCAATATTGGTGGATAATGATTAAAAAACTTGAATTAAGGTTTCAACTATTGGTAGGTTTGTGCGAGATTGTTGTGTTGGATGGTCATAGGTAAACCATGAGTCTCACTCATGCATATGTTAGGAAAGAAATGATATCCCTTCTGATAGTGATGTCTCGGATAACTTTATAAGTTGAAACTCAAATTTTTAGTATGTTAATAATTGTGAATATGAAACTTATAAAGTCGAAAGTGTATATACTTTTATATGCTAATCCATCATACATATATTAAAAGAATTAGTTCTTGATTGAAATGAATGCTATATAGAACACTCTTCCAAGAGGTTCGGATTTAATGTGGGAGGCACATCATCACCAAGAAGAATTGTGATATTTAATACTTATGACATGAGCGAGTATATTATGACTCATAAGGTAGTGATGGCCCTTATGAGTTACTATTACGTATATGATTCCCACTAGTAAAATTTGAGAGAAGTATATCTTAAATATACAAGTATAGTTCTTATGAAACTGGAAGTGTAAATGCTTTCAAATCATATCAATCTTTGGCTTTAATGATATTTGAGAATAGAGAATAATAATGTGTATTTGAAGTAACCATCAAGTACAATTGATAAATTTTTCTAAAAGGTATGGAAATATGAATGAATCTCGAGTATACATGAATTGTTGTCTCATACTGACATACTGAGGATACAACAATGATGAGACTACCATTGAGATGGGCTCAATGGTAACAACCATCTTGTATACTTTTAGAGCGAGGAGTTATTGTAAAGTACTTAAACATTCATTTTATGTCCAACTTAAATATTATCACATATATTAAATGAATAAACTATGAACGTAAATTTTTCTAACAATCTTAATATCCATTTTATTTAAAAAGAGTTCTCTTTATTGAATAACAAAACTATAGATATAATTTCTATAGGATCGATATCTAGATGAAAATTCACTTTACTATTTGTATGACTCATTCACTTGTAGATCTTAGTTGATGAGATACTTTTATTAATGAGTTTTTTTTGATATTGACTATCTGATAAAAATTGGTGCATAATAAATCATAATAAGTTTTTGGCACTATTGATGGTAATTATTTAGTTTGATTTGTCAACATGAGTTGACGTGATTATTCTTGTAAAAAGATACTTCTTTTTCAGTAGTTTAGATAGTATTGAGTTTGATAAATATTTCTAAATCTAAAAGTTAAATCTTGTTTACTTGTTTGAATGTTGATAGTTTCCTTTTTTATTTTATTTCTATTTTTTATTCTTTTCTTTATTTTTAACAACCAATATACAAAATTAGAATGTATAGTCAATCTTTCCTAGACTTCTTAATGAATTAATTTAAAGAGCTATGAGAAGAGAATGAAGCAAATGAAATTCATTTTGGGGAACAAGCAATACAAGTGAGTAAGAATGTCTCAAAACTATCATTATAATGAAACTTATCATGCTCAAGGAAGTTTTTTATATGAACCTTATGACAATTAGTATCAACCCTATTATCAATCATAAGAGAGTTTTAGAGACTAAGGATATGGAAGCTATGATGAGAATATTTAATGAATCTCAACCATCTTCAAGATACTTTTGGATAGCTAAAACTGATGAATTGCTGAGAGAATTAATAAGAGATGATGCTATTGAAGAAGAAAGGTTGAGAAAATAGAGAAAAAGAGTTGAACTCATAAATTAGGTAAAGTTTAAAGAATGTGCTTTATTAGAAATCTATATAGCTAAGGTAAAAATGGTTATGGTTTAAAATTTAGAAGAATAAATTGAAGATATAGGCTCAATTATTTAAGAAGATGATGATGAAGCAAAAAATTCAATTTGTCTAGCTAATATGAAAATACTTATGGTAGAAAAGTTTGAATAAGAAATTGAAGATATGACTTCAATTATTCAAGATAATAGGCTGAAGTAAATAATGAAATATTCATTGCTAGTATGGAGATAATTGTGGTAGAAAATCTTGAAAGGAAATAAAATATACGACCTCAACAATTCATGAAAAAAAATATGAAAAAGATTAATAAAATCTCTAGCAATAGCATGAAGATAATTATGCTAATATATCATAAAGAAGAACTCAAAGATATGGATTCAACTATCCAAGAAGAAAAAAATAAAAGTAAACAATAAGGTTTTGGGGAATGAATTGAAGAAAGTTATTGAGGCATTTGACCATAAAATTGAAAAATCCAATACATTTCACAATGTCAAAGTTAGGGAGAAAATAAAAAAAAAAGAGTGAGATGCAAACTATTTTTATGGATCAAAGAATCTAGACAATCATTATCCATCATCCATGACTAATACTGAAAGTATGTGAAAGAAAGACATAAAATAGTATACTAAAAAACAAGTATGGATAGTAGATATCTCTGATAGAGACAAAGTAGTTTTGAAATTTTAATTATGGATGTTAAACATAGTGATACTACGGAGGCAACCTCAAAATTTTGTTTGCTACTTGTGTGATGAATTATAATTATTGTGAGAATAAAAGTTATTTGTACATATTTACACTTAACCCCCTTCCCACACACACACAAAATAATAGCAGTTTCAAACCAACTATTATTCATTTTTTATTACCCAAAGTTATGCTAGTTTTTAAAAGTTTTGACTTGTATTATAAAAGCAAATAGCCGATCAAAATTTACATGAAAAAGATATTGTAGTTTTTTATAGCTATAATTTTGGTGCTATAGAAGAAAAAGTATCATAAAAGCTACATGACAATGTCACTACAATTTGTTAGAGCCATGACTCTGATGAAAGACTTGCAAGGCACTACTTTCCATAATGATGTGACTTTTCATTTGTAGTAGAAAAAAATTCATATAGTCACTCCTTTCAATTACTAGGTCATGACTATAAATACCTAACCATCAAATATCCTTCACAAAAATTCCTATTTTTCTACCAATGCCATGACAATCTACCCTAAATCCTATCTGTTTGTTGATTCAATAATGAAAGGAAAAAGACTATCAAAGAAAAATAGCATGGAAATAATCCATAAAGAGAAGGAAAGGAACAAAATCCTAGAACCATAAGAATATGCCACCTAAAGCCATGGCACCTATATGGTGATTAAATTATGAAATATTATTGAATATTTTAGTGGTTGATAATGATATATAGATATAGATATAAAGCTAATATATATTGATTTCATAATTTTTGGTGCTTTAGATAATTTTAATGAATAGCAATGAAATCAATGAGTTTTGAAAATATTTAGCAAAAGAGGTAGATTAGTGAGTCTCACATAGTTTCAGCATCCATTCTTAGCTAAAACTCTACCAAATTGATCGGGAGAAATTCTTGTATGCTTTTGACCCTACCAACTCATTAGCAAACACTTTTCACTATGTGGCACATTCTTAATAGCTGTGATATTATTATAGAGTCATAATTATACTTAATCTCAAAAAATTTAAATGGCTGTAATATTAACTCTCCATCATAGTAAGTACTCAAGGTAGCAACCAATTTCATAATATCATGATTTTATTTTTATATAGCTCGATAGTCTTAAGTTAGAACTATAGTAGTTTTTACAAAGCCATGGCTTTTGAGTTAAAAAAATTACAGAACCATGGTTCATGCCAAATTTATGAAAATTATTAAAAGCCATGATTTTGCTATACTAAATATTATATATGATATTACTCAAGTATGGTCATTCCTAAGGTCATTATTTTTTTTCCTCAAAGGAAAGCATAGCGGTGACTTGTACTTGCAAGCTAAGTGCTAATGTTGAAATATCCTAATAGTGTCATGAAAATATGCTATACGAGAGAAGAAAAGGCTAGTGCCACTGATACTCATAGCACCATGAATACTTATGGGATGTGAAGAGTTTTTTTTTTTTGCTCTATGGCCAGTTCTCATTGTGGTGGCCATGGTCAACACATCAAATATCTTCTCAGCATCATGCCTATATTTCAATACCATAGCCTTATATGTACTATAAATGGATGTAGGCATGAAGTTAGTGTCATTTCATAGTTTATGACTTTGTGTTACGTGATGGTAGTTGCCGGCACTCCAACTATGTGTTATAGAAAGATTAAGATATTAAACTAAGTTATGGTCATTTTCATGAGTCATAATCTAAAGCTAAAGAGATGAAGGCCAACATTGCAACTTTCATCTAAAAGGCACAACTTCATACTTAGTGTAATACAAGGCACTTGAGTATAAAAGTGGTTGATAAAAAATTTTCAAAAGTCTCTAATTTCTTCTCATTCTCTCTAATGCAAAATGCAAAGCCATGATAACTATAAACCCTATGGGAAAATTTATTACTCCTTAGGGGTATCACAAGTAAGAAAGTGATGCATGCATTATGTCAATCCCTAGAGTTAGGGACACAGCTCTCAAACCCCTCTCCTCTTGGAATTTTATACAAAATTGGCATGGTTTAGAGTTTGTATTATTTTAATTATGTAATATAATTGATTTTAATTATGAATACATTAATACTTCAATTCATTTTATGTAGGGATACTAATGAATATTGACTAAATATAACTTGAATTAGGGCTTCGAATATTAGTGGGTTTCTACAAGGTTATCATGATAGATAGTAACAATCAAACCACAAGACTACCTAATGAATATGTTAGGAAGGGAGTAGAAACTCTTCTAATTATAATGTATGAGATTAACTTATATATTAAGCTAAAAACCTCGGTATATTATTCATTGTATATATCACTTCATGAAACAAAAAGTAATAATACTTTTATATATCACTTCATTGTATATATCTTAAAGGAACAAGTTCTCATTTAGGATGGATGTTATGAATATTCATCCAAGAAATTTACCTTTAGTGTGTGAGTCATCATTATTAGAGAAAATGATAATAGGCAAAGAAGTCGAAAAGGAGAAGTTGATAACAATGAAAATATAACAAAGCTGCTACTCAAAAAAATGTGCAAAATTAAGTTTCACCCGAAGATGAGAAAAAGAGAGGTGGGGGAAAAGGAGAAAATGGAGCTTACCTAAGGTCATGGAGAGATAGAAATGGATTAGAATGGAAGAAAAGATAAGTTTATCCAATTAATCCTTCATTTCCACAATGATTTAGGAAGGAAAAATTAGATGAACACTTCGAAAATTTTGTTAATGTATTCCAAAACTTAGAAGTGAGCATATTGTTTGTTAAAGCTCTAGCTCAAATTTTAAATTATATTAAATTTATGAATGATATAATGAGTGGTAGAGTAAGTTAGAGACATATGAGAAGAATATGATTGATAAGTATAGTAATATTATTACAAGAAAACTTCCAAAGAAATTAAAAGATTCAAAGGCTTTACTATACTTTTCAATATTGGAAATCACACATTTTGTAAGGAATTGTGAGGCTTGGGATCAAGGATCAACATGATGCCTCTATCCATTATATAAAGATTGAATCATGAAAAAATTACTTTAAATATCTCACTCCTAATGACAAATAAGAATATCAAATGCTTGACTAGAATCATTAAAATTGCATTGGTCAAGGTTGGTCTTTTTTTAATTTTCAGTGGATTCCATTCTTTTGGATATGGAGAAAGATTAATATGCACCATTAATTTTGGGATGACTATTTTTTCTACAAGACAAGCCCTTATAGACATCAAGAAGGGTGACTTTACTCTGTGTCAGTGAGAAATAGATAAAGTTTAATCATTACAATGACTTATAGAGTCTAGACAATTATAAAATGGGTTGTTTAAGAATGGACAATCTACTCCATACATCATTGCAACATAAAGTAAATTATTGGCATGATAAAGATAAAATATATGAATTATAAGAAAAACTTTGAAGTTGTAAGAGTGACAAAATGTATGAAATATAAAAAAATTTTGGAATTATGAGAGTGATATAGTGTATGAAATAGAAGAATAACTTTGGGGCTATAATAGTGATGAAAACAAAGAATACAAAAAATTATATTAGAGGTGCAAAATTAAGAAAACAGATAAATAATAGTGCTATGAGATCATGACATTCATCCAGTTGTGACCTATGAGGAGTCTTGTTATGACATCTCTAAGAAAGATGAGACATCTGGGGAAAAAAGATAAGGCTGTGATAGAAATCATGGAAGCACAAATCAAAGAAAAATCCATATTTATGCCTAATATTATGACATTGATGTTCCAAAATGAAGACAAAGTTGTGGATGTACTCAACACCATGACTTTGATGTTGCAAAATGAACTATCCCATTGAAAGCATAAAGACAAATCCACAGCTTAAATGTAAGAGCCATGACACTAATTCCATAACTTTGGAATTATAGAAAGAAAAAGAAAAAGAAAAATCTATGACTTTAATAATAGTTGTGAATTGGAAGATTCAAGAAGTAAGAGGGAAAGTAAGGCTTAAATGCAACGCCACGACACTACTCAATTTTGCAACTTTGGGGATCCAAAATGAAAATGGACATTGGAGTAAAGAAGAAGGAGTTGTAACATTCACTCTAAAGTCATGACATACAATGAGAAAATAACTTTAAATACAAGTGTAACTAGAGAAAGATAGAATGAATAGACCAATAAGAAGAAAGTGAAGCAGTATACAAAAAAGATCGCATATACATTAGAGAACTCTAAGTATAGTCATGATGAGCTATGGATGTTAAATATAATATTTCTTGGATGGCAGCCCAAGAATTTTTATTCTCCTTGTATGATATAATGAATATTTATATTCACCACATAAGCAAATGCACACATCCTATGACACACAAGTATAGTCATGGAACTCAAACCCTTCCATGATTATCAACATAAAGGTATCAAATGGGATGTGCCGGATCGGTCCAACCTATTTTTAGCCGGCCCAACCATGCTTTCATGCCGGGACAGGCATGACACGATTACTGTACTGAGTCGTGCCTAGCCCAGCACGGTTCTATGGAGGTCAGCCCAGCAAGGGCCACGGCAAGAATCTGTTGAGTTCGGCCCGATCGGACCAAACCTCTAATTTAAAAAAAATTTAAGTTTCGGCGTGCGTCGTCGCACCGCCACGCAGCCGAACCCCTAATTAAAAAAATTGGGCTTCCTCGGCTCGTACCAAGGTACCGTGCCAATGGGCCACGTACCGTGCCGGGCCAGGCACGACACGATGCCCGATTGGCCTCGGCATGGCACGACACTATTGGTGCTGTGGACCAGCATTACACAGGCATGGGCACGGGAAATTCCCGTGCCGTGTCGGCCCAGGCACGGCCGAATCATGTCGTGCCTCGTGCGGACCTGGCTGGCCCGGCCACGTTGACACCTCTATATCAACATGTCTACTTGAAGTTGTTCTACTATTTATAAACTCTATGATACTCAAATTTAGTCATAGTAATTTATTGTGATGATGATTATTTTTTAAGGAAGCATGTATTGCTTGAGAATAAAAAATTATTCTTGTGTGAGTTTGATTGGTGCTCAAATTACAAAATTTTTGTGTGTATTTTGGTTGATAAAGATGCATAGATATGAAAATAGAGCTAATATGTATTAATTTTATAATTTTTAGTATTTTGGAGAGTATTTATGAATAGTCATAAAATCAATGAGTTTTAGAGTTGTTTAGTAGATAAGGTAGATCAATGAGTCTCACATAGTTTTAGTATCCATTATTTGCTAAAACTCTACCAAATTAGTTAGGGATAATTTTTATATGCCATAACCATACGAACTCATTAGCATTATCTTTCTACTATGTGATGCATTCTAAATGACTATGATATTATCATGGAGTCATAGTCATACTTAATTAGCTCAAAAAATTTAAATGACTTTGATATTAATTCTCCAATATATCAACCAAGTACCCACTTAGTGCTCAAGATCATGACGAATTTTAAAGCATCGTGACTTCATTATTATATGGCTCGATAGTCTGAAGTCAAAGACATGGTAGTTTTTACAAAGCCATAATTTTTGAGTTATAAAAAATTAGAAAGTCACAACAACTCATACCAAATTTATGGAAATTATTCAAAGCATCCACTTTTGGAATACTAAATATCACCAAGAATATTACTCGAGTATGGTCATTTCTGAGGTTGTAACTCTTGTCCTTAAAGGAAAGCATAGTAGTGACTTGTATGTGAAATCTAAGTGCCAATATGAGGCAAATTGGCAACAGCATGGAAATGTGTTATACAAATGAAAAAAATGCCAATATTATTGCCACTCATAGTGCCACAAACACTTAAAAGATATGAAGGGTTACTTTTATGTCATGGCTAGTTTTTAGTGCCTCGGCCATAGCCAACACACGAAATACTTCAGCTCCACAATCTTTTTTTCAATGTCATAGCCACATACATATCAAGAAAAACCATTTACCAATGATGGGGCCTTCACACAATGCTACAAATATGGGCAACTAATGAATGAAACATAAAGTCACAATCATTTCATAGTATCGTAACTTTTTGTTATAGAAAGATTAGGCCCAAGTTGTGCTTATTTCTAGTACAACAACTATATTATAGAAAGATCAAGATGTTGGAAAGTGTCATAGCTATTTTTTAGAGTCATGGCCTCAAGCCAAAGAGTGAAGCAACTTTCTTCTAAAAGTCATGATATTTTACTTAGAGTGAAGCAAACCTACCATTGTATTAAAGTGGAAGATGAAAAATTTTTTAGAAAGACACTCATTTCTTCTCATTCATCCTCGTGTAACAAGTAAAGTCGTAGTAACTACAACCCCTAAAAAATGTTCATACTTCTTAGGGGTTCCACAAGAAAGTAAGGAACGTACAACGTATGCCAATCTCTAGAGTTGGAAGATTTATTTTATGTAATTTAAATTATGTGATATAATTGGTTTTAATTATGAATGCATTAATGATTGGATTTATTTTATGTATAAATACTAACGGATAATTACTAGATATAACTTGAATTAGGGTTTCACCTAATGGTGAGTTTGTGTGAGGTTATTGTGGTAAATAATAATAGATAAAACATGCCAATCACTCATACATATGATAGGAAGGAAAGTATAGCCCTTTTGATTGTAATATTTGAGATAAGCCTAAATATAGACCTCTAAAATTTGGATATGTTAATCATCATGAGTATGACACTTACAAATTCAAAAGTATGAATCATTTTATACATCTTAATGAAACTAATTCTCATTTAGGATGGAGAAAATATAAAATATTTTATAAATGAATTCACCTTTAGTGTATGAGTCACATCATTACCAATAAAGATGGTAATAGACAATCCTTGAGATATACATGAGTAAATGATGACTCGTAAGGTGGTGAGAACCTTTGTGAGCTACTTTTACTCATATGATTAACACGGATGAAACTCAATAAACAAATATGTTAATAATACGAGTATGATACTTATGAAGCCAAAAATATAAATACTTACAAATCATGTTAGTTATTAGTCTTTATAATAATGAAAGCTATATAATTAGAGTGTGCATATGAAGTAACCATTAAGGGTAATGATTGAAGTTTATTAAAAGGTATGAAATTGTGAATTACTCTTATGTAGAGATGAATTATTATCTTAGTGATGATGCACTGAGGAGACAAATATGAGAGAACCACAATTGGGAAGGGCTCAATATGGTGATAACTACCTTATATGTTCTTAGGGAAATAAGTCATTATACAATACTACTGCTTTCATTATGTGTCCGACATAATATATATTGAGACTAGGGACTGGTATGAAGACTGGTGGAAAGTGGAATAGTGGACCTCTTGAACAGAGAGGTATGAGTATATTGGAGGCTAGACTAAGATGGTGGAAGGCATCAGACTTTATGAAATCATATAAATTAAATAAATGAATCATAGATACTTGTTGATAAGGCATACTCATTAATGAGTTTTTGGGATGTTGTCTAACTAATTAAATGCTTTATGTTTGTTCATTTGAAAATAAAAGAAAAAATACCATCAAATAAAAATATTGTAGAGATAAGCAAAAAATAATAAGGGAATAGACAGAAACCTAGTACCATAGAAATGTCACTTGAATTCATGGCACCCATGGTAACTTTCATTTTAGAGATTGGGCAAGATGAATGGGCTTTATGCCGTCCAAAAGGAGTTTATTAAGGGGATTCAGTGAATTCATTTCTTATTTTGGGAATATTATTAGAAAGCAGAATTAAATATTATTTTGTACTCAAGGAGAATGAGAGAATATTGATGAGCCAAAAAGTCATCTATATTTTAGTCTCTTCTTGTAACATATTTTCATGTTTAGGAGATGGATTTCATTAGAGGTGTCAAACAAAACGTGTCGGGCCAGCCTGGCCTATTTTTAGCCGACCCCACCGTGCTTTCATGCCGGGCCAGACATGGCATGGTTACTGTAACATGCCTTGCCTGGCTCGGCACGATTCTGTGGAGGTCAGCCCGGTACGAGCTCGCGGCACGAATCCACTGGGTTTGGCCCGTTGGGCCTAACTTCTATTTAAAAAAAATAGGGTTTCGAAATGTGCAGTCATGTCGCCGCGCAGCCGAACCCCTAATTTAAAAAAATTAGGGTTTCGGCACATGCCATCATGCTGCCACAATGCCGAAACCCTAATTTAAAAAGAAATTGGGGTTTCTAGGCTCGTACCGAGGTACCGCGCCAATGGGCCATGGTACTATGCTAGGCCAGGCACGGCACGAGGCCCGGTTGACCTCGGCATGACACGATTGGTGCTGTGGACTGGCATGGCATGGGCACGAAAAATTCCCATGTCACGTCGTGCCTCGTCCCGGACTGGGCCGACCTAGCCCGGTTGACACCTCTAGATTTCATGGCTAAAAAATAAAAATTTATTCTTCTCATAGTTTTATAGGTTTTCAACTATAAGAAGAAAATTGGTAGCAAAAATCTAAAAAATTGGTCAAGTCAATGTTGTCACAACAGAATCAATGTTATTATGAGAGAAATCTGAAGAAGAGCTGAAAATCAAGTCACAGCTAGTGAATAATATCATAACCAACAACCAAAAGAAAGAAAGACAAAGTTGGTCATTACATATTATTTAGGCACCAAGGGACAATGATTTATGCAAGGTCACAACAAAAAAAAACTGATAATATAACAAAAAAGTCATTTAGAGAAGAATTATAAGATAATCTAGTCATAACATCAGAACTTGGTCGTGATAGTAGACTTGGTCGTGATAGGAAACTTGGTCATGACTCATAACTTGGTCATGACATTAAAATTTGATTGTGATATTAGAATTTCATCATGACTTTAGAACTTGATCATGACAGTAGAACTTGATCATGATAGTAAAATTGGTCATGACATTAGCATTTTGTCATAATAGAGAAATGAGGAAAACAAAGATTTGGAGTTTTCGGCAAATAATTTAAGGTCAGTCAAATCATTAGAGATTTTACAAAAAATAACCCTCAAAACCATGGCTATCATAGACCATATAAAAATACACTCTTCTTCTTAAAATAGGGTTTGGGAGGAGTTCGAGAGGTGACCTAGGCGACTAGTAGCTGATAGCTCCACTTGATATTTTTTTCAGCATAGATCTAGAGTAGAATATTTGATTTAGAGTAGTTTGTTTTGGATTTGGAACTCTTCTTCCTTCTAGCATAGATCTAGACTAGAATATTTGATTTGAGTAGTTTGTTTTGGATCTAGAACTTTGCTTGTCATAAGCATAAATCTAAATAAATCTTGTTTAAATTTATGATGTATCGATTGTATTATTTTTGAAATAGGAACAAATTGCATGAAATCTAATGATTCAGCCAATTGCAATCTTTTTGTTTTTGTTATATGTAGTCTTGAGGTAGTTGCAATCTAGCAATATCTAAGTGAAATCTTTGTTGAATAAATTTAGTTGTTAAACATGTTCTTTTCTACAAGAATCGATGAGAGTTCCTTGAAAGAAGGGTAAATCTAATGGAATGGTATGTACCCTAATTACTTGTTCCTTATGTTAGTACCAAATGCCTATAATTTGTTGTATAATGCCCCTTATTTCTGGGAGGCCCTCTAAGTGACATAGAGAAGGTAAAATCCTAAGGGTTAGTGAATAATCTATTAAAGGGAAATATTATGCTAACAAGAGTGAATAAGGGAACTCTACCAATTTATCTAGAAAAGTCCTCATTTTACTTAGAGATGAGAAATTAAATGATTCTTTAGATAAATCACTAGAAATATCACCTGAATCTTTCGAGTGATCGATGTTCCTATGTTAGCTTAAATACAATCAAGAGAATAAAAAACTCTTTAAGATTTAAAGGATGAGACACCACCCATTTATAGAAACTTTCCATACCTTTTTCTTGGGAAGCAAGAGACCTACATTCATCAGAATGGATATTAAGTATTAAGAAAGAAAGATACTCAATTCTCATAAGATAGCTCAAACTACTAGTAATCACTTAGATCTTAGACTTCTAGGGAAGCAAGGCAGTCTAAGTGATGAAAGGCTTAGTTACATGGAGAGATCCAAGGCTATATGACAATGCTGCCTAATAGATTTAAACTTTTCTTTAGGAATGAGTCATGATAGATAAGTCTACTAAAATTATCCATACCACAACACTTTGAGTTAGTGTGTCTACTTTGGCAAGAGAATTAATCCAATCAATTTTTTTTTGTGAATTTCATTTGAACTTTTGTTTAGAGTTTAGTTCTTTAATTTTTACCATATTTTAGTTAGTATCTGGAAACATCTCTTGTAATGGTTCAAATAGTGTGAATCTTTAGTAGTTTGGATAGTTAACAATTCAATTCTTGTCAATCATCATGGGAATGATATCATACAATTATTTTTTTTCAAAATGTATTATCGTTGCACTTGCAATATCATAAACTAAATACATTTATGATCTCTATGAGATAGTGTCAAAAAGGAGTGATTTAGTTTACACAAAAAAAGGCAAACAAATATCTTAATTATGTAGGAGTTTTATTCAAATTTGAAAGATATGTGTAGGAAGATGTGCTATGTGAGAGGACTTTGGATTCATTTTGATAAATGAATCATTAACAAGATACTTGGATTCCTAGAGGTAAAAGGTAGTATGATTTCAAATCATTTCACAAGCGAATGGATTTTCAATCTATCACTAAATTGGTGGAAAATGGAAAGAAAAATAAGAGGGCCATTGAAGAGAGCATACGGGTATTTGATGAGATGAGAACTAATAGAGGTGAGTAAAGTTTGATTATATTTCATTTGCTCATTTATATTACTCACTTTCTATGTTTCTAAGATTATTTTGGACAAATTGATTCTATAAAATATGCAATCCTTATTTGGTACGATTTTGATGTGGAAAATATTTTAGAAAGATTAATTTTTGGATCTCTTGAAAGTAAATTTTATAGTCAAATAATTTATCCTTCTCTTATTATTTTGTTGTGTAAATCTAAGAAAGTTCATATAGATAAACAACTCAATATAATGCTTGAAGAAGCCAATGCTTGAAGCCAATGCTTGAAGCCAATACTTGAAGCCAATGCTTCTAACATTGTCGGGCATAAAGAGATTAATAGAAGGAGACATAAAAAAGAAGTCAATACTTGAAAGAAAAATACTAGCCAAAATTGGGAAGAATATTCATCCTTCACCACAAATAACACATAAGGGATAAAAAAAAGAGAGGAATACATGAAGATGAGCTATCCCACATTGATATTCTTTAGCTACACATGGTGGTATGTTTATAGATATTTTATATATTATGAAAAATGTGCAGTAGAGTGTAGAGAGAAACAAATAAGAGCTGAAAAAAAATTCATTCCTTGTGCACAATAGTAGCAAAAGAGGTTAAAAAGCATGATACGATGTGATAAAAACATCTTTATCAAAAAAAAAAGATGATTTTATCATAGCGCATGAAAATTTTGAAGATCAAATCTAAAAACTCTTTGAAGAAGAAATGAGATACATGAATATTGGATTGATAGGAAATACCCAATCATTTGGAAATTTGTACAAGGTAGTTGTGGTGGATTGGAAAAGAAATGAAAATGTAATTAGATATAGGGAGCACTAGTGGATGGGAAAAATAGGAAAGTATAGTGCAAACCAAACACACTTGTATTTTTTGATAAGATATTTTTGAAGGTATATTAAATTTGATCAAATAAAGACATGATGATCTTTATGATATTTTGGCAAATATGTTGGATGGACTATCTATATAAAGAAGAGACTCAGAAAGGCTATCTATTTCTTTGTCACTATTTGAGAACTCAATGTCGGATTTCACCTTTAAAGAGTATAATCCTAATGGAAAATCATACCATTCATCACCATCACTACATTGATATATATTTATATTGTCTATTCTCATATTATGATAATATACCCATTGTGTGGAATTGATTTGAGATGTTTGATATTATTTTTCTTTATTTTTGGAGGGGGGGTTATTATTTGGGGATGAATAATTATTTTAGTATGTGAGTTTGTTTGATATTTAAATAACCAAACATTCTTATATATTTTGGTAGTTTTTAATAATGTGTAGATATGAAATGAAAATAATATGGTTGGATTTTTTGACTTTGGCATTTTGCTGAGTATTAATATAATGTCATGAAATTAATAGATTATTGGAGGTATTAGTAGATGGGAAAGAACATTGTGTCTCGAGTAGTTTTGGCTCTCATTCTTGACTGAAACTCTACTAAATTGGTTTGGATAATTCTTGTATGCTATGATCCTACCAACTAATTAGTATAATTTTTTAGCTATATGACATATTCCTAGTAGTTGTGATATTATCATAGAGTCACAATCATACTTATCTCATGAAATTTAAATGTCTACAATATTAATTCTCAATTATAGCAACCAAGTACCCCCACTAGTGCTCAAGGTCATGACCAAGTTTAAGCATTGCTTTATCTTTAATATGGCTCGGTAAGCTCAAGCTATAGTCAAGACCTTTTCATAAAGTAATAACTTTTGAGCTATAAAAAATTATAGAGCCACAACTGCTTAGTCCAAAGCCATATAAATTATTTAGAGCTATGAATATTTGGACACTAAATGTTATAGAGGATATTACTCAAGTAGGACTATTTCCAATACCACTACATTTATTACTCAAGTAGGACTATTTCCAATACCACTACATTTATTACTCAAGTAGGACTATGTTAGTTTTGTGATCACCTACGGTGCCATAAACACTTGAAAGATATGAAGGAAAACTTATATGTTAGAGCTATTTTCCAGTGTCACATCCATGGCCAACACATAAGAGATCTTCTCAGTTTGGTAGTTATTTCTTATCACCACAACCATGGACAACACATAAGAGTTCTTCTCATTTTGGTAGTTATTTCTTAGCATCACAACCATATAAAACTCAAGAAAAACTATTGCCAATGTTGCAGCTTCTACCTAGTGTCATAGCTATATTACAAAATGAGAAGTCATTCACTACTCTATGACCACTTTCCAATGCAGAACCCATTTATGGATAACAATATGAAAAAGGCAATAAGTCATAACCACTTTTTAGTATCCCAATTTTGTATTACAGAAACATTAGGCCCAAGTCGTGGTCATTGCAAAAGTTATGACTTTGTATTATAGAAGCATCAATATGCATACTAGAGCATGATCATTTTTTAAAGTTGTGACCTCAAGCCGAAGAGATGATAGAAAAATAGTAACATTCTTCTAAATCATGACTTTAAACTTAGAAAAATACAATGTCACACAAGTATAAATTTAGAAAATAGAGAAATTCTAAAAAATCTCTCATTTTTTTTTCTTCTCATATAACAAGCAAAGTCATGATAGCTAGAAAAGCCTATTGATGAATTACACACTCTCTATTGGTTCCAAAAGTAAACAAGAAATACAAGATTATTGCTAATCTTTAAAGTTGAGGGGGCTTGACTCTCAAACCCCTCTTCTATATGTTGGATTTAAAAAGTTGTACCAAACTAATGTGGGTGTAAGGTTTGTTTAAATTGAGATATATAATGTAAATTTTATTTTTTATGAATGAATGTGTTTCATTTATTTTATGTTATGAATATTGATAATTAGTGATTAAAATAGAACTTGAACTAGCATTTTAAATATTGATAGGTTTGTGTGAGATTGTCATCGTGGATAATGATAGGTAAACCATGAGATTCACTCATGCATATGATAGAAAGTGATAGCCCTTCTGATTATGATACAAGAGGTGAACCTATATATTGAAACCTAAAATTTGAGTATGCTAATCATCATGATATGTAGGTTATAAAGCTAAAAGTACAAATAATTTTACATGTCAATCCATTATACATATCTTAAAATAATTGGTTCTAAATTTGAATGGATATTATATAGAACATTCACCCAAGTGGTTTATCTTTAGTGTGCAAATTGTATCATCATTGAGGAGGATGGTGATTGGTAATCCTCAGGAAATGCTTGAGTGTGTTATGACTTGTAAGGTAATGATATCCCTTGTGAGTTACTTTTTATGTATATGGCTCCCATTAGTGAAATATTATGGAAGCATATGTTAATTATATGATTATGATGCTTATAAAGTAAAAAAGTACAAATATTTAAAACTATAGTAATCTTTCGTTTTATGATATTTGACGCCAAAGAATAAGAGTATGCATATGAAGAAAATATCAAGAATAGTTGAAAAGGTTGACTAAGAGGTATGAAATTATGAATGACTCTCAAGTAGAAATAATTTGTTGCCTCAGTGGTAATGTACTAAAGGGATAGCTATGAGGGGACTACCATTATTGGGATAGGCTCAATGGTGATAATCACTTTTTATACTATCAGGGCAAGGAGTCAATACATAACATATAAATATTCATTTTTTGTCCATTATAATATAAATCAAGCAACATGAACATGATCACATAAATTAAATGAATAAATAATAGACCTAATATTGTCTAACAATCCAATTATCAATTTTACTAAAAATGGGTTGTTTCATTATTGAATACCCAAATTTCTGATACATTCTCTATGGGATGAAGTCTAGATGAAATTCTATTTTACTACATGTACAACCCATAAACTTATTGTTCTTAGTTAATAAGACACTCTCATTAATAAGTTTTTGGGGCATTACTTAACCGATAAATTAGCTAGCCTAACAAAGTTGCAGCATCAATTTCACACAAAGCTACCAGTAGTCAAAACTATAATTCAAGTTCTATTTAATAAATCATCTATCAATTTTCATAACATAACATAAATCAAAGAACCTCCATTTATATAAACCTATTGTTATATCATATAAACAAAGTTTACAAATCATAGATCACATGCTATTTTGACATAAATTTTTAAATCAATCCTAGAAGATGGTTTGAGAGTCGCATCTTTGACTTTAGGGATTAGCTTATGGTTTGAGAGTCGCATTTTTAAATCATCTATCCATTACTTGGCTTTTGCTTGGTGCATGGAAGAAGAAGAAAGATGAAGATTTTTTTGCTTGATTTCTCTCTCTTCTCTTTTATACGCATATAATTTTACATTACTTTAAGTATGAAGTCATGCCTTTTAGAAGAAAGCTGCTACTTGAGTATTCATCTCTTAAGCTTAATGTCATGTCTCTAGAAATTGGTCATGATGCTAGCCTTGATTTTTTTCATATATCACATGGTCATGATAGTACAAAGATGCCATAATTAGAAATTAACCCGAACATAAAATTTTTGGCTTTACCTTCTCTTGAGTATAAAAGTCATAGCCTTGAGAAATGGTTGTACTCAAGTAATGTCCTCTATAATATTTCGTATCTAAAAATCATATTATTATTCAATTGTTGTGGCTTTGGCTGAGTAGTTTAAGCATTGTAACTTTCTATAGGTCAAAATTTATAATTTTGTGAAAATATAATTGCTCTAACTTGAGACTATCGAGCTATATTAAAGACAAAGTTGTGGTACTAGGACATGGTCGTGACTTTTAGAACTAGTAGGGTACTTGGATACCATGATGTGGTATTAAAGTTTGTCATTTAAATTTTATGAGATATGTATGAAAATGACTTCTTAATAATATCACAGCCTAAAAAATATATTGCATAGTAGAAAGACTATGCTAATGAGCTGTTAGAGTCATGATATAAAATAATTTTTAAGACCAATTAGATAAAGCTTTGGCTAAGAATGGATACCAAAAATATGCAATATTAAATAATCTATTTCTCAGCCAAACACCTCAAAAACCAATAGATTTATTGATTATTCATCAAAATCACCAAAACTCTAACATCATAAAATTATCCATAAATATCTCATTCTCATGCATACACATCACCAAAATACACCAAAATGCTCTCAAGAATATTTGGTAATTTGAATACCAAATAAACTCATACACCAAAAATATTACTCATCCTGAGCAATAACTTTTACATTAGTAAAAAATATTTTAACATCTCAAAAAAATATTATTTTTCTATGACTATGTTTAAGTGCTATAGAGTCTCAAAATAATTGAGAAACTTTAATTGGACATATTGATAGTCATGGTAGGGTTTGAGTTCCATGATTATGCTTATGGGTCATTGGATATGTTCATTCATTTATGTAGCCGATGTAGGTCTTTATTATATCATACATGTGAAAAATAAAATTCTTGGGTTACACCTAAGTAAAAATATGTTTAACGACCATAGCTAAAATATCAAAACCTTCTTTCTCCTATCGGAAATCTCTATTGTCCAAGCTAATTTCGTAGTAAATTAATTATATCTCCTTCTTAATTAACTCTTCCTTTAATCTTGCTTTAGATATACTTGCTTCATAGGATCTTTCTTATTTGGGTATCATAGCTTTGGTTAATGTCTTAGCTTTTTCTTTTATGCTAGCCTGTCTTTTTTCTTCTTTGATCCCCAAAATCACAGCATTGAGCATAGTTGTAGCTTTTCCTTTCAATTTTTCCTTGCCATTTTCATTCTATAACTCCAAATTTGTGGAACTATGCACAATTGTGGCTTTGTCTTTAAGATTTTCTGTCTTTTTTATTTTGCAACTTCAAAGTCATGGCACTATGCATAATTGTGGTTTTGTCTTTAATCTTTTCTTGGTCAATTTGTTTTTGTACTCCAAAAAATCACTGCACTATGAACAATAATGACCTTGTATTTGATCAGATCCTTCATAGTTTTTGTCTCAGTCTTATTTTTCTTTAATGTTCCCTTAGCTTCCTTGAAAATTTCAGCATAAGATTTCATAGAGATCACAACTTCAAAGAATGTCACGACCTCATAGCAGTCATCTTTCTCTATTTCTTTATTTTTGCAACTTTATATTAGCTATTCTTTATCATATTCTTCATCTTTGCTGATCAAGGTTGTATATTTACTTTTATTTTCAAGAATCAAAACTTCAACTATCTCCATATTATTCATTGAAACTTCATCATTCGCTTTGTCTTATTCTTCTTGAAAGAGTGTGACTGTATCTTCAATCCCCTCTTCAAGATTTTTAACCAAAACTATATCTGTACTAGTCACAAAGATTTCATCATTCACTTTATCTTTTTCTTCTTGAATGAGTTAGGTTTTATCTTCAATTTTCTCTTCTAGATGTTTAACTACAACTATTGCAATATTTTCCATAGATATTTATTATGCATATCTTAGTTTCTCTCTCTCACTCTTTCTTCCATAGTGATGTTTGATCTTCTTAACTTGATTAGCATCAGTTAGAGCGTATCTATGATTGAAGATTCAGGCGATGGGTGAGAATCATAAATGTACCCTATCATGGCTTCCATAACATGACTTTTTCTTTAACTCTCTTAGCTGATAATAGTATTACTTCTAGTTATCATAAATTATATTATATAATTCACTATTTGGTGCATAATAATTTATCTCGTATTGATAGTTTAGAATATTCTTGTTCATTTCTTTCTCATATTTTCTCAAATGAATTTTGACTACATTCTTCTCTCTTAGCTCCTTAAAAAATTATTTTAGGGTTTCATGAAAATTTTGGCTAAGTATTTTGATATGTAGTTTCATGGATATAAAAGGAACAAGACAATGAAAAAAATCAAGTAAAACACAAAAATACAACTATCCATTTTTCTAGATAAGATAACAAGACTATCATTTATATTCCAGAAGATTTTCATATGAATTATTATGTTAATTCATGTTGACTAACCAAACAATCATTGGGAATTATATGAAAAATTAGTTGTGACTTTATTATGCTATCTAATTTTATTACTTATTAGTGAGAGTATTTTATCAACAAAGATTCATGAGTATATGGGTTATACATGTAGTAAAGAGGACTTCATCCTAAATATTAATTTTGTAGAGCTTGTATTAGTAGTTTGGTCATTCAATAGTGAGATAACTTAATTCTAGTAAAATATATATTTTGGATTATGGTATCAACCCTAGATCTATGATTTATTCATTTTATTCATATGATACATGTTCAAATAGTTTAAATTATATTATGTTTGGACATAAAACAAAATGTGGGTTGTTGTGTAATGACTCCTTGCTATAATGCATAAAAGGTAATTATAACCTTTGAGCCTATCCCAAATGATGGTCTCCTCATAGTTATCTCCTTAGTAAATTCTCACAAAGATAACAATTCATTAATGCTAAAGAATCATTCACAATCTCATATTTTTTAGGAAACTCATCAGCTATCCTTGATTGTTACTTTATTTGTACACTTTTATTCTCCAACCTCATGTATGATAAATACTATGAATTGGCGCAGTTTATAAGTATTTGAACTTTTAGTTTTGTATAAGTATCAAACTCGAATAATTAATATATACTTCCCTCAAGTTTTACTAGTGAGAATCATATGAATGAAAGTAACTCAAAAGGCTCAGCTCGGTTCAATTTTAAATGAGTAAGCTCAATCTTGGCTCGAGCTCAGGTAGATTTGAAAAGCTAAGCTCGAGCTCTGCTAGAACTTGGCTCAAACTCATTCATGAGTTGCTCGAGCTAATTAGCTTGAACTCGTTTGCCAAATACTTATTTATAGCAAGCTCGCGCTTGCTCGCTTGGTTAGCTCATGAGATTGCCAAATGCTCATTTAAAGCTCGACAAAAAGCTAGTTTTGATTTTAAGGCTTGTTTAAAGGTCATTTAAATAGCTCATTCAAGGCTCATTTTGAGATCATTTAGATAACTCACTTTGAAGGCTCATTTAGAGCTCATTTAGAAGGCTCGTTTAGAGCTTGTTTAGGAAGTTCATTTGGAGCTCATTTATATCACTTGTTTAGAACTTGTTTAGATAGCTCATTTAAGGCTTGTTTATAGCTCATTTAAAGCTCGTATAAAGCTGTTAGAAATTAGAGCTAAAATTAAAATGTTCAAAATAAACCTTAAAAATACAAATCCAATGTTATATTATTATACATATTAAAAAAATGTTCTTTTAAAATAACCAACATACACCTAAATTAAAAAGATATGACAATTAAAATTCAATTAACTTGATTGAAGTTCAAAAGTTAGAATATTCATTATGTTCATTTGTAGAAAAAATATATTATACAGCAAATATTTTCCATGATATTGATCTACTCAAAAAAAAAGGTATGCAGCCTATAAAATAAACAAATTTGACATATGAAATAAAAAAACTTCCTTATGCAACATATCTTGCATGTCTTCTTATTCATTGTGCAAAATTTACAAAGATAAGTAGCTCTATCTTCATTATGCATATCAGATTTTTAAATGATAATTTTACTTCTCTCATTTATATGAATATTGGTATGCTCATAAAAAAATAATTATATAGAATATAGTAAAAGAAAACAAAGTGAGGAGGTATAAAGAAATATTGTTACCACCACATCTATATACCGAAGATAACTAGGTTAGGATCAAACAAGTCCAAAACTCATTATGCACCCACCAAATTTGTAATAAAGTTGAAATCAAATTTCAAAATTAATGATCACATAAACACAAAGATAATATCTTTGCATAATCAACTTCAAGTGAGAGGCATTTGAACCTCTTTAATGTCCTCTTGATCCTATAATAAAGTGCAAAAAATTTCCAAAAAAAAATTAGAAGCTGAATATGAAAAAATTAAAATTAAAGTATAAGATACTGAGGATGAGATATTACCTTTCTTTTCTCTTTATCCCATAGTAGGAATGTGACCAATCATAATAAAACTTGAATAGTGTTTCATCCTAAAGATGCACAATATGGATCAATGTTTCTCCACCCACACTAAATGTGGATTCATATGCTACAGTCATGATTGGAATTGTCAAAAAATCACATGTCATTTTTGATAATACTTTAAACTTTAGAGCATTCATCTTCCATCACTCTAGTACATCAAATGTTGAATCATCAACACAATATAGACACCTTCTTCTAAATATACATCTAATTCCAATTTCACTTATTCAATTGATGATTCAACATTTCTAATATAAGCATAAATCTAGCCCTCCCTTTAGTTTTATCTTTGACCCCAACATTGATAGATTCTTTTTAAACTTCAACATAATCTCTATAAAAAATGCATTTACAAATAGTAGTAACATGCTCAATCTTATCAGCTTCAGAATAAATATAAGGAAAACACAAATCAACCGAGTTTATCTTTTTTCTGGTATCTAAAATTGTAACACAAAAAATCAATAAATTGCAATCACTCCAATATTTTTCAAACTCATCTTTCATCTTCCTAATCATGGAGTGCATAAAATATTTTCAGCATTGTATTTCTCATCCAACAACTTTTTGATATTATAAAGCTCAGGAAGAAATAGATTCGATGTTAAATATTCAAAACCTACAAGAAATATATATGACATTATCAAGTTGTAATTGATAAATTTAAAAAGCATGTAAATGGAAAAATTATAAAATATTAGTGAAATAAAATAAATAACTAATACCCGAAATGATTTTAGTAACTTCATTTAACTCTTCTAAAAAAGAGCAAATTTCGGCAACTTTTATCCAATCCTCTTCATTAGGCAAAAACATGTAGCTCAAATCTCTATGTACATATTTTGGAAAGAGATCCTTGAACACTAAGGCACTTGACAATATAAAATATGTTGAATTCTATCTAGCAAAACAATCAAGGATAAGTTGCTTTGAAGGCAACTTTAATTGCTTTAAAATATCCCCAAAATATTTAGACCATTCTCTAATTGTATTACATACTTAACACTTTCCCACACATTCTTAATGATCTCTCCAATCTCAGATAACTCATCTTAGACTAATAGATTTAAACTATAGGCACAACATCTTACATGAAACAATTTTCACTAAGAGGAAGCTGATTTTTGTATGAAAGATTCTTTTTGACCATGTGAACAACATCATTGTAAGATGCATTATCAACCATCACTATCTAAACTTTGTCTTTGCTCTCCCAATCAACCAAACTTTTTCTCAATGAATCACAAATAACAACTCCAGAATGAGGTGGAGGAATTTAGAGGTGTCAACCGGGCTGGCCCGGCCCGGCCCGGCACGTTAAAAAACCGTGCCCGGGCCCGTGCCATGCCCGGGTTTGGTACGAGCCGTGCCGTGCCTGGCCCGGGCCGTGCCGTGCCTGTCCCGGCACGGCTCGGCCCGTGGCACGGCACGCCGGCACGGATTCTTCCCATGCCGGTTTCACGCGGCCACACGTGGGCGTGACCCGGCCCCTCCCGAAAAAAAGACCGCGGGTCGGGTCTGATTAGATCCCGACCCACGGTCCCGACTCCCGACCCAATCCCAACGGGAAATTTTTTTTTTTTTCAAATAGTTTTAATTTCAGCCGTTGGATTCGCCTCCAACGGCTAGGAGGGCAGAATCCAACGGTCCTCGTGATTCTGCCCCCTAAATATTTATTAAAAATTCAATAAAATATAAAAAAATATCTTTTTTTATAAAAAATTAATATCTATAATCTATAAATTCTATCCCTCTCCCTATAACATTTATGTTGTTCAAAAACATATATTCTCTCAAAACTTTCTCTCTCTCACATAAACCGTGCATCTCTCTCTCGGGCCTCGGGATTTTGCTTTCGGCTTGGATTTTCGTGAAACTCGACTTGAGTTTTGAACATTAGAGCTTGCTGCAGTACACCGTGCACGTGATCGACCTCACTGCTTTTACCAGGTAATTTATTTTATGCTTTTTTTTTTACTTCTCTCTCTATATTTTCTCTCTCTAGACAAAAATTAGGATAAAATAAAAATCATAAAAAATGACAAATATACCTGACACGTATTTAAATTTGGAAAATGAAAATATTACACAGAGGTCTGAGGCTACTGAAACTTTGGTTTCTCCAGTCGTCTCAACCCAAAGTTCTAAAAAACAAAAAACTAGGAGGACTTCTGTAGTTTGGACTCATTTTATAATCATAACACAAAAAAATGTTAGGGGTGAGGAACAAGAAATGACACAGTGCAAATATTGTATAAGACTATTAACATGCAAGAGTTCATTTGGGACTGGACACCTTAAGAGGCATGCCGAATTATGCACCAAAAAACATGGACCCTTAGATCTTAGGCAAACCCAACTTGGCACTACATTTTTTGAGACTGGATCGAGTTCAGTCTCAAAGTTTACTCCCTTCTTATACTCCAGCGAGTTGGGTAGGGGCGGCATGGCCAGGCTCATCACATTGATGGGTCTTCCGATCAGATTTTCGGAAGATCCGAGATTAGTGTGCATCATGCAGACTTATTTTCAGCCTTCTTATTAGGATTCCTAGGTCCACATCTAGGAATGACATACTAAAGATATATAAGTTAGAAAAACAAAAAATAATTAAGGAATTTATGGCATATAGTGGAGTGGTGTCCGTGACGTCCGATATATGGACAAGTCACGATGATTCTTCTCATGCATGTCTCACGAGTCACTATGTAGATTCTAACTAGACAATCAATAAAAAAATTTTAGGATTCACTGAGATTCTTCATCCTCTTGATGGCCCGGCCATTTTTGAGTGTATGATGAAAATCTTTAGGAAATATAAAATTCAAAATAAAATTTTTAGTGTCACATTCGATAACGCTTCTAATAATAGAGTAGTGATCAATATGTTTGTTAGGAATATTATAGACGCACCATTAGGAGAGATCTTTCATGTCAGATGCATGTGTCACGTGATTAACCTGATTGTTCAAGCAGGTATGAAGGTGTGTTCCCCCGCGTTAGATAATATACGCAATGCACTAAAATATATTCGCACTCCTCGCAGACAACAAGAGTTTGGTAGTCTCTGTTTGTCTGCGAATCTTAAGAAGAAGAAATTCCAATCGGATGTGAGACATCGTTGGAATTACACGTACCTGATGTTGGAATCATGTGTTGGATACGAATACGTGATATCCGACTACGTCAATAGTAAGAGTGACGAACTTATTATTGACGACACTGACTGGGCTTCAGGAATTTCATTTATGAAATTCCTGAAGATATTTTATGACACGACGAACATGTGTTCGTCGGTTTATACACCCACCACTTGCATTGCATTCCGGTGCATATGCAACATTAGTAGCATGTTTAAGAAGTATCGAGCTGACTCGACGCTTAGCCATATGGTTGCAGAGATGGAGACCAAGTACTTGAAGTACTGGTCCACCGTTCCATCTCTTTATTGCCTCGCTGCATGCATGGACCCTAGGGTTAAGGTGGAAGGGGTAGAAAACACCCTGACTTTCATTTCCTCGTGCATGAACCTGGAAGAGCCACATGAAGGGTTCATTCATGAGAAGTTGACTGACCTGTTCACATACTACGATACTAGGTATGGTGGTGGTGGTGGTGGTGAGACTGTGATTACGGACATTGATACCTTGTTCGGAGATGCCAATTTTTCCATTCAGCTAGCGAGGGGGAAACGTAGGGGTGGACCATCACATAGGAGCGAGCTGTCTCGGTACTTAGATACCGATTACTGCTCAATCCTATCACATTCTGATGCAAAGAATCTTGATTTATTACAGTGGTGGAAATCATATGAGTCCACCTTTCCCGTGCTATCTAGGATGGCACAGGATCAACTGACTCCTCCGGTGTTGAGCGTAGCATCAGAGTCTGCTTTTTCTGTTGCAGTGAACGTGATTTCGGATAGGAGATCGAGATTACGTCCAGATATGGTTGAGGCCTTGGCTTGTTTGAAGGATTGGGAGGAATCGAGGTTTAACATCCTTGATCATGTTGGAGCTGGGACTGGGACATGCACTGCAGTCGCATCCATATCCACTACGATGGCGAAGGAGTTGATTGTCGATGATGATGATCAATATGATACTGATCTTGATGTTGCGGCTGATGATTCTCATGATATGCCAATTGACGATTTATGATGATCTGCTGTTTCTTGTTTTCAATGTTTTTTTTATTGATTGTATTTGTACGCTTTGTTTGTACGTTGTGTTGAAACTGATACTTGTTTTGTTCGGACTTTCGGTTTCAAATGGATGATTGGTAATTTTTTATTTGTGTTGTTTAATTTTTTTTTTAATTTTTATTTTTACTAACATAACGTATTGATTCATTTTTTTACGATTTAAATTTTATTTTAAAAATTAATAACTTTAATATATAAAAACAAAATTTAGAAATTTTTTATTTTTTTTATCAAATTCTAATTAGTTTTTGTTTTTATATTTAATTTTTATTTTTAACATTTTTAAAAATATTTATATTTAATTTTAATACTGTATACTTAAGAATTACAATATATAAAATTTTTTTTAAAAAAAAATTTCTGCCTCTAGGTCTAGAGTATCGGGTCTGCCTCTGCCCTGGCCTGTATGGCCAGGCCAGGCCCGAGCGGGCCCGGCACTGCACGGCACGTCCTGCGGTGCCTACGGGCCGTGCCGGGCCAGGCTATTTTTAAACTGTGCCATGCCCGACCCGGCACGATAGCACGAACGTGCCCGGCCCGTTTGACACCTCTAGAGGAATATCACAAAAATTGAGAAAACATTTTTAAAGTTTCCAATTTGAATCTATGAAATGGGAAGTGACAACAATATATGAAACCTTTTGATTAGTTGATTTCCATATATCAGTAGTTACACTTACTTTATTTGTAGATTTTAATAAGGTAGAAGCTTTCTTCTTCTCCACTTCATAAACAACAAAATAATCTTTTTTGATGGTTGCAAAAATAACTAATTAATAATGAGGAGTTGCAATATTCATCAATAAATTAAACACTTCATACTCCACAAATAAAAAAGATAACTCATGAACCATAATCATATGAAATAATGCATGTTTGATCATAGATTGGTTGTATTTAAAATTTTGCACCTTTGCTACCATTTCAGACTTTGAAAAAGAGGTGTTGATTATTAGCTCTTTTTGCCCATACAGCTTTATTTTTCTCTTCTGACATCTCTCTAGATGCCTATTATATTGAGTTGTAGGACCACCTTTGGTATACATAAAATAACTCTTGCAATGAATGCATTCTACCTTCTATTATTTGTTAGGAAGTATGACTACTTTATATTCATTCCATACTTTGGAGGTGAATTTTCTTTTCTTTGCACTCTTGGTGTTATCATCTTGAGAATCTTTAATATTATCAACCCCATCATTACCAACACTTGTAGATGTTGTATTTTCCTTATTTAAATTAACACGTGTTACATCAATAACTACAACAATGTCCATTACCGGACTTGTTTGCAAATTTTTTGGGAATAATAGATTTGGAGAAGAATTATCTGCCATTCTCTTGAATTGAATTTATCACAAACTATATGTTCCAACAATCCAGTAGAAATTGAAATAATTATGAAAATAAAAAAAAAAAAAAATCCCCTGGGGACGAATATAGAAGCAATTAAAGGAACCTTGTATTTGGCAATTTCTTTGTTCACTTCCTTCACACAACCTTTAGTAAAAATCAGCCCCACGGTGCCCTAATTCAAGAACTAATTCCATCACATTCGATTATTAGCTCAATTTACCTTTATAAATGTATTTGGGAGCATATAACATGATACTACAAATTGCTTTGATGAATAATTAACAGCATCATACACCATCAAAGGAGAAGTCCGTGTGTGTAGATATCAAGCATGAAAATGTGTGTTTATCAAAATCACAAATAAAGAGTCTAAAATGAACTTCAATACATTTTTGTAAAAACTTTTGTAAAAACTTTTCATGCCTTTATGTCACAATTGATGTCTTAAAAATTTCTCATGTTCCACAATAATTTGTTCTTATTAATTATTAGCAATAATAACAACACTAAAAATATGATATAAAAAAATTATTACTCAAGAACATTATGTGATATCAAATAGACTTAAAAAATATATTAAAAGTTGTTACAATTCTGACTTAATTTGACTAAAATGCAACTATGCAAGGCATGGAAAAACATAATTAAAGTCAAGATTCACACTTAATAGAATTATAAAATATACACTTTGGTGTATAATGTATAATGATTGAGACTTTCAGGCAATCCAATAATACAATACCTAGAACATGATGATGTTAAGAAAATTAACATATTTTAGTAAAGACACATGTTCCAATTAAATGTACCTACTAAATTTTAATTTATCAACACAACTAACAATGCATCCTTATCATGAACATTCATGTTTATGAGTTAAAAACATACAATCAACTTTTGGGAAATCCTTAACTTTGTGAATAATAACGAACTTCAATCACTCACAAAACAATTCACATAACACATTTGACATTATATCATTTATAGCATTAACTTTGTGAACAATTCGTGTGTGTGTGTGTGTGTGCATACATACATACATACATACATATATATATATTATGGAATACCATAGAACTAAGAAAACTTATAAATTAGGTCACTTTGCTGACTAACAAATTCATATTAAATAGTTCCTAAATATCAATAAGTTGCTACTACTATATGATTGAATGGCTATATAATTACACACATCAAGTTTAACACATGAACATTATGATCAAATGGCTATACTAAGCACCCTTAGTATATATATGTATACACACATCAAATAGTTTAATACATCCAGCTATTGAAAGTTTATCATGGCATAGCAAGTCAGTAACTACCAAGAGTACAGATTGAGCAAATAGCCAAAAATAGAGTACTAAACAAAAACACCCCTAGGACTTAAGCTTGACCAAGAAATTTAATAGTTAACACTTTACACATCCATCTCGAATTTGTGTAGTGACCAAGAAGACATAGACAATGTAAATAAACAAAAATACATTGAGAAGATTAAAAAAACTTAATGTCATATATTGAAACTGATATGGTGAAGGAAAAACCATAGCTTTGTAGTTGATAAATGACAACACACCCTTAGGCCTTAACCCCCATAACTAAGTAGACAAGTAGTCCAAGGCTCCAACCTTCCTTTAATGATGTGAAGCCCAATGATCATTGAAAAGGTTATCTCCAAAGAGCAAAGACAAATTCGATTTCGAGCATGTTTAGCTATTCTTGTTCGTGTTATAATGTCATGTAGATATAATCATGTTCGCAAATCATGACTTACTCATGAATCACGACCGATGAGTGAGAGTGATGACTTACGAGATAGTAGACATGAGTCATGAGCTTGTTTCAATTTAGGTTACTTGTTTAATTTGTTTTTGAAATGATGAATTGATGATTGTCGAATAGCCGAACTGCCTGAATGCCCAACCCAAACCAAATAGGTTATAAGAATATTGAATACAAATAGCTATTGAACAGGATCATCAACACCATTCACAAGCTTATTCTTGAATTTGTTCATTACAAAGCCTACTCGCTAGCCTATTCATGAGCCTTCTCTTGAGCTGGTTCATGAGCGACGTTCATGAATCTGCTCATGAGCCACATTCAAGATTATTCTAAACAGGCTCGTGAGCCTGGCTCATGAGCATGCTCGTGAGCCTGGCTCACGAGATTTCTCATGAGCCTGGCTCACGAGCTTTCTCATGAGCCTTTTAATGGGCTTATTCATGAGTGTGTTCATGAGCTAATGAGCTAAGTTTGAGGTGCTTAGGCTTGGACCATTTATGTTATGAGCCTCAAAATGATGTTTTGGCTCAACTCGTTTAACTTAATATGAGTTCGAGTGAGGTTCTAGTGAGCCGAATACTAAGTAGCTCATGAGTAGCTCAGCTCGGTTATGCCGCTAGGTAAAATCCTTTAAAGAATGTTCTGTATAATATTCATTATAATCAAGAACTAATCCTTCTAAGTCATGTATAATTAATTGGTATATAAAAATATTCATGCTTTTGCCTTTGTAAGCACCATACTCATAATGCTTAATATACCCAAAATTTTGATTTTTATGTATAGGGTTATCTTGCAAATTATAATTGAAAGAGCTATCATTTCTTTCCTGTAGTATATGTGAGGGAGCTTGGTGGTTTATCTTTCACCATCTACCATGAGAATCTCACACAAATCTACTAAAATTAAAAATCCTATTCAAGTTCTATTTAATCATATCTCTATAAATTTCTATAATATAACATAAATCAAAGCACACCTATTTATATAAAACTATTATTACATCACACAAGCAAAGTTTATAAATCCTAGATCGCATGCTATTTTGACATAAATTTTGAATCCCTTGCTTATCTTGCATCCCTTGCTTGCTTGTGGAGCCCCTAGGAAGTACAAGATTTTCCCCTAAGATTTGGTAGCTATGTCTTGGCTTTTTCTTGGTGCATAGAAAAATAAGAAGAATAAAGATTTTTGTGCTCAATTTCTCTTTCTTCTTCATTTATTCTCAAATGACTTCTTAATACTATAAGTACAAAGTTGTGGCTTTCAAAAAAACTATAATTTTGACTTTCATCTCTTAAGCTTGAGGTTGTGACTCTAGAAAATGACTATGATGCTGAAATATATTTAAATTTTTCTATAATACAAAGTTCTGATATTGGATAATATCCACGAATTGGGTCAATGTCTTTGTAACACAAATTCATGATCGTAGAAATTGCATAGCTTTAACATTTCTCTTTCGTGTTCATCATACGACCATAACATTGGGAATGACCACAATATTGTGAATGACCTCTTATATCATATTATAGTCGTGACACTAAGAAATGGTCATATTATTGGAATTGTTCTCTTTTGATTATCATATGGTCGTGACACTAGAAAATAACTATAAGATAGGGAATATCTCTCATGTGTAACATATAGTTATGATATTAGGAATGATTGCAATACTAGCATTGACTTTTCTTATATATTATATGGTTGTTGTATTAATAGATGCTACGAAACCAAAAATTAGTCCAAATATAAAAGTCATGGTTTTTCGTTCTCTTGAGGACAAGAGTCATAGTCTTAGAGAATAGTTGTACTCATGTATTACTCTCTATACCATTTCATTTATAAAAGTCATGGCACTAAGTAATTTTCATAGCTTTGTCTAAGTAGTTTTGACTCTATTACTTTTTGTAACTCAAAAGTCATTGCTTTGTAAAAATGTTATGGCTCTAACTTGAGACTATCAAGTCATATTAAAGATAAAGTCATGATACTAAGATGTGGTTGCAACTTTAAGCATCAGTAGGATATTTGGTTACTACAACATAAAATTATAGTCATATTTATTTAAATTTTATGAACAAAGTATTGATATGACTCTACGATAATATTGCAGCCACAGAATATGTTGCATAATATAAAGATTATGCTAATGAGTTGGTAAAATCATGATTAACAAAGATTATCATAGCCAATTAGGTCAAATTTTTGCTAAGAATAGATGTTGAAACTATAGAATACTCCATAATCTACCTCTCATCCAAACATATTTGAAAACTTATCAATTTCATGATTATTCATTAAAATCTGCCAAAACCTCAAAGTCATGAAATTGATCGATAAATATTAAATTCCCATGCTTACACATAATCAAAAATTACCAAAATATTTATAAATATTCAATAATTTGAACACTAAATACTTCTAATAAATTTCATCTATGGAAATAATGCAAGAGAAAATAACTTATAGTGTTGTCAATTTCATATGAGAAACCACTACTTGTATGTGTCCCCATGATATACAAATCACCATCTACTATAACTAACATATTAATCACACACTATAGTAAACCCCTTATTTTTGGTATTATATTTTACTCGCATATCACTCAAAGATCAGTTCTTCTAGAATATACACAATAGAGTGTTCTTAAATATATTTGTTATTTTATCTTCGATAGTATTATACTCAATAATTAAATTTAGCTCAATCTTGGGTTTCCATTCTTAGGTTTACTTTTCTCATTACGATTAATATAGATATCACTTCTTTTTTATTATACTATGTGAGTATATCCTATGACATATCTATTACTATTCATCATGCTATTATGCATAAACCTATGATATTATGAAAATCCTAAATTTTAGTTCTAAATATCATCTATATCCATCAACACACAAACTATAATATTACCAAAAACAAACATTATACCATTATATTAGCAAAATATAAGTACATAAAATCAATGTTAAATCCTAATTTTTCCTAATATTGGAGAATAATTTACATGAGATATTGTAAGTGACATCTCATAGAATCAACAGTTACAAATAATAGATCTAGTGAGGATCTAACTCTTAAGACCTAATTCCAAATAATTATTGTTCATGTTTACATTAGATTTTTCCCTAATTATTGGTTCCAAGTTATGTAGCCTAGGTTTTGCATGCGCTTGGCTCAAAATCTAATTCTTTTTTATTTTGAAATCTACTAAGGATTATTTTTATATTTTGGGATTCTATGCTAGCTTAATGTCTTGCCTTTAGTTTAATGTTGAACATTCTCTGAAGTGCAAAATTTATGGCAATAAGGATTGTCACAACTCAACTAACTCCCATTTTTAAGTCTAAAGTCTTGATGATAGGAATGATCATAACTTAGATATTTTATCTATAGAACATAAAGTTATGATACTAGGAATGATCATGGATTTAGTATTTTCTTAATAGAGCACATTGCCATAATGGCTAGAAATGCCATAACTAAAGTAATACTTTATAAAGCATAAAATCATGATGGAAAATATTATTATGACTACTTTTACTTGGTATTTTGGTTATGCATCAATAAAGTCATGATACTGGAAAATATCACTACTTCTTACATCTTTTGATAGAGCAGCCATGTGAAAATAAAGTCATTGCCATTATGAAATTTTAAAGATAGAGCAGCCATGTCCAAAACTCAACATACCAACTATTTTCAATAATTTGATGAGTATACGTTCTAATTGTACTTATTCTAATATTTATTAGAGAGATTTTACTATATATTTATTTTGAAAGAATTTGACAAATATTAGTGAAATTATAATAATTTTGGGTAAATTTGATAGATTTGGTGGAGCAAAGATTTGAAGGGGAGAGAAACAATTGATAGTCATGATAATTCTTTGATCACAATTTGGATATATCTCACATTTATTCTTGATTAGTTGTAACATTCCTTCTTGACCATAACTCTACAAAAAAATAATTTTAGTATTCTTTGTATGTCATCTCTATCACTGGGTTGATACAAGAATTTTACTATGCAACATAATCATTGTGACCCAAATATTTTCTTAAAGTCATAGCCACACTATCTCTAAAATACTTAATGGTCATGATATAATTTTATTATCATGATAACTAAGTGCCCTATTAGTACATATAATCATGGAAATTTCTAGAGTTATGATTATTCAATATAAATCCAAAATACCAAATGTTTCAGTCGAGATATTATTTTCTATCATTACTTTTTATTATAGAGTGTAGTTACTTTGGTCATGGAATTTCTAATACCATGACTTTGTGCTCAAAAAAATATCAAAGATGCAGTCTTTTTCATTATCAATGTCTTTGTGTTATAAAGAGTAATTATCTCAACTGTGTCAATTCCAATGTTATGACACTTTGCTTAGAAAGCCAAGACCAAAGATGAGGCCAATTCAATTACCGTGATTTTATGTTATAAAGAATAATTATCTTAGTCTTAGTAATTCCTGTGTCATGAAACTTTTCTTAGAAAGCCAAGACCAAGACCATGACTAGTTTCGATATCATGATTTTGTATTATAGAGAGTAAAGACATCAGCCATATCCATTCCTAGTATTATGACAATAGTGCTCTAGAAAAGTTATAAAGAAATAATAAAGTTACTACCTCTAGTCTATATTGTGACTTTCAACTTAAAGTATCACTTGGATCCCCAAAGTATATAATGACACTTAGAAGCACATGAAAGAGAGAAATAGGGGAGAAAAAAAATATGTGAAATACGAACCATACATGCCAAGAACCCTAGGTGATGTGATAATTACTGCCCTTTAGTGCAAATCCAAAGTGAATGCAAGTAATCCTTATTTGGAATTAGGATTATATACTTAGATTTTCACTTGAGCATTCTATGCAAACCCTCAAATCCATGAGATATACATCAACACTTCTCACTTGATTTTCTTCCCAATATCTAGCTAAATTGATATCTAGAATTAGTTAATATGCTTGTATTGTGCCAAATTAATGATTGTATGAGTTTATATTTGTATTTAATATTTATGTTGCTATTTGACTGCTGAAAAATATGGAAACAAATTAAAATTTAAGCTTAGGTTTTCACAAATACATAGATTTATGAATGCCAATTAGAACAGATGATAATAGGTAAGTCATGAGACACACTCACATGGTATGGTAAAAAGGAAGTTATAGCTTTCTAACTCAATATCTGAAGACTAGAATTTGAGGAATGTATAATCATTATTAGTATGATACTTATAAAACCAAAAGCACAAACATATTTACGATTAGTCCATTATTTAGAAAAACTAACTTTCTAGTATTGTGGAGGTTAGAAAAACTAAAAGGAGTAGATGTGTAAATAACTTTTAAATGGAATGATATATGGCTTTGATATTGAAATACCAAGGGAATAACTACAAAGAGATTATCCATGGTAGTAATATTCCAAAGATAATAGTCATATTGTATGCCAAGAGGGCATAGAAGTATTTTACACTAATGTGCCCTTCATCCAAAAATAGAACATGATATTGACCAAATATTAAAAAAAAACATCATACATAAAAAAGTGAGTTAATTATAAAGTTTGAGTGTCTTTTCTAAGACCAAATATATCTATGCAATTTGAGTTGCAGTTAGTTTAATATTCATTTATTAAACTAGCAACATAATAAATATGGGATACATATCTTGACTTAAATCTATTATATTTTCATATACTTATGGAGCTATGTTGGATGAAAGATCATTGCCTAACAGGATTTAGGATTAGGTCAATTAATGATAATTTTGGCACTCTCAAAAAGTTAGAACATGTCATGACTATAAAAATATAATGAACACGGAGATAAATTGCATAATAAAAATATTAAGATAACTCGATGATAGAGTTATGGTGTACAAAGATTTTTATGACAAATTTTATAGAGTTATGACCAAGAAATGATGTTGTAACTACTGCATAAGCTTGTGGAAGGTGTAACCAAATTATAATCATGACTTTTTTTTGTCTACCCTCTAAGTCATCGCTCCATCAAATATACCAATTTCACCCTAAATATCTTTGATTTCACTAACTTTAATCAAATTTTCTTAAGATAAATATAAAGAAACTTTATTTTTTCAAGATAAATAAAGATAAATATAAATATAAAGAAATATTTCGATAAAGAAATTTTTGAAAAATACATGCCAAATCACCCCAAAAAGTTGGTACGTGGATTTTTGAACACCAAATCACATAAAGAAATTTTATTTTCAAAACTAAATTCTTAAATTATAGGTTATACCTTGCTACATCAACTAATTCCACCCATATTGAGGCCATATTTACTACTAGTGAGTAATTCTCATCGTAGTTAATGCCTTCTACATTAAAATACTATTTGGAAACTAGTCATGCCTTATATTTCTATATATATCTAATAGGATTCAATTTCCATTTATAAACTCACTCGCATCTAATTTTCTTTTGATATTATGGCTACTTCACAAGATTGTAGATATCATTCTTTTTTAGGAACTATAATTCCTCTTTTATAGCTTTCTCTCACCATGTTCATTCTCTAGAGGCTCTAGCTTCAACACAATAGTGGGCTCATCTACCATATTATATTATATATTGTAAGCACTACTTATATATATATCAAATGTGAATCTATAAACCATGTATACCTTCTTAATGTCGGCATTATCTCAACTAACTCTTCATCAAAAATGTCATTGCTTGAGTATGACAACTCTTCCTCAACTTGTTTACAGTTTACCCAAGTCCCAAGTTAATAATTTTCTCTAAATTGAGTCATGGAATTATAGATCCACAGTAAGACTCTAAGACTTGGTTGCAACTCCATGTCTTCACATTGTGATGTTGAACCCGATCATGACATCATATTTCAATATCAAGACTAGAGTTGATTAATATCTACAAATAAATTGTTTTTAAAGGTCACAACTTTCTTTTATGTATCATGATCTTCAGATAATGTCTTCTCAATGAGTTTACTCTTATATTTCCTAAACACATCTCTACTATAGAAGACTATTTTTGTCTTTGGGTTCAAATTCTTCTAGCTCTTTTTTTTTTCTTTTCTTCAGCACTTGGATATATACATCATATCCAAACACTCTCAACTAGGCTACATTTGATTTCCTCCTATAAATCACCTAAAATGGTATTTGATTCTTCACCACAAATATAAGAGTGTATTTCTTTAGGTAGTAAGATGTAATAACTATTTCATCCCAAAACTTTGGCTCCAAATTTGCTCAACTCCTCATGGACCATGCTTTCTCCATCAACATTCTAGTTAAACTTTTAGCTACTCCATTTGGTTGTAGTGTCATTTTGATCATCTTCTACCTTCTAATATGTTGCTCAAGATAAAATAGATTGATTGGAAATATTTATATTCTTGTTAAATTATTTCTATGTTATAATTTTGTGAGGGTATCCAAACATGTTATTAATTCAAATAATCTCAAAACTTTATTGGGTGAGACTCGTCAAACATTTTTCTACAAGTAGATGGTTTGTATAAGTAGTAAAATGAGCATAAGTCCAAATATCAATCTCATGGAGATTGTGCAGATAATTTGATCAACTAAAAGTGAACTAATAACTACTTGAGTTAATAGATAGACTTAGGTTTTTGTAAGGATAGTTAGGCTCTAGGGTTGGTTCATATCATTGTGCATTATGATACTTTCTTGAAATTTGGCCAATGTTATTTTTGATTGTCGGTCAAATGATAGATTAGTATGAAAATACTCTAGTACCCTCTTAGCATAAAAGTTGGCTATCATCTTTTTAAATGATTTCTTCATAGCTATCTCCTCAATATTTTCCTACCAAAGCCACATATTAATATAGTCATTGGCCATTCACACATATATTCATTTCAGTAGTATATCAAATTCCATTGATAATTACTTTAAATATATATGTCTATTCTCCAACTCCTAAGGACTCAAAGACATGAGATGGTATGATAATAAATATATTTGTAGTTTTATCTTCATAAGTATGATACTCATGATAATTAATATACATTTTAATGAATTATACCTATGAAAATCATTTAAGATAAATTAACTTGAAGGGATGTCAGTACCCTTATGAAGCTCCTTCTCTTACATGTACCTCATGACTTACCTATTGTTATCCATCTTGACTAACACAACTCCCATAATATGGTGATACTCCTAGATTAGATAGTCTACTTTACTTTAATATCACTCGATGCTAGTTATTCTAGAATATATACAATGGATTGGTTGTAAGTGCATTTATCATTTCAACTTCATAAATACTATACTTGCAATGTTTAAACATATCTCAATCTCGAGGTTTCACATACAGGTTTATCTCATGCATTAAAATTAAAAGGGATATCACTTTTTTTTACAATACTATGTGAATGCGTCCCATGAAATTCAAGTCATTATTCATCATAGTCGATACACATAAACTTATGAAATATTAAAAATCCTTAATTTTTGTTTTATATAATATCCATATTTATCAATATTCAAACCAAAACATTAATATAAATATATAAACTTTATAAACTTATGTATCCATTACATATAAGTATATTTACCAGCCTTAGATATCAAGTTAGTCTAATATAATATAAGGTTACATGTGAAATGTTTTGAGAGATATTTTGTGGAATTGAGGGTTCACAATATTAGCCCAAGTGATAATCTAAGTATCAAAACTTAAACTCAATCAAATATTGCTCACATTCACCTTGGATTTGCCTTTGATTGTGGGTTAGAATCATGCTATCTAGAGTTTGTGAGTTTTCTTAGCTCAAAATCAATTTTTTCTCTTCCTACTTTTACAAAATCTTCTAAGTTTTACTTATATACTTTTGGGATTCTATGTGACACACTAAATTGGAAATCATGATACTAGCTTGAGGTCGCAACTTTATAGTCTCATCATATATTATCTGGAATACCAAAGTCATGGTAGTAATGAATACCATGACTCAAGTAACTTCTCTCTAGAGTATATTGTTGTAGCACCATGAATGCCATGACTGAGATGAATCATTTCTAGAATTAAATATCATGATATTAAGAATTGCCATGACTGATGATTTCCTTCTGTAGCAAAATATCAAGGTATTGAGAATGATCTTGACTAATGTATTTCTCTCTATAACAAAATATTTTGGTGCTAGGAATGACCATGACTAATATATTTATTTTTTATAATACTAAATCATGGTACTAGGAATGACCAAGGATTTAGTATTTTCTCACTAGAAAACAAAGTCCTAATATTAGAATATCCATGATCATAGCATATGCTCTTTAGAAAAAAAATATTATGATAGAAAATAATGTCACTACTCAAAATACTTAATATTTTAGCTTTGAATTAAATAAGTCACTATCCTAGAAATTGCCACAACTAATTGTATAATGGGGTACATAGCTACTATGATGTAAAAATAAAGTTATAGTCATTATGTATTTTAGAGATAATGTAGCAATTACTTAAAGAAAATTTCATGGCCACAAAGGCTATGTTGTATAGTAAAAATATTATGATAACTAATAGTTGGGTTATGACGTATAAAGATTACCATGACTAGTTTTATAGAGTTATAGTCAAAAAAGAATACTATAGCTACTCAGTAATATCTGAAAGGTGTAATAGAGTTGTTACATAAAAAATATCATGACTTCCCATCAGTTCCCTATCCTCCAAACCTTCACTCAACAGAGTCTACCAATTTTCATTCAAAATAATCTATCCAAACCTTCACTCTACAAAGTCTACCAATTTTCATTCAAAATAATCTATATTTCACTAACATTTTTCAAATTCCTTCAAAACATATATTTAGTGAAAACTCTTATAAAACTATAAATATGTATAAATACAATAGTAAATGCACACGAAATCACCTAAAATTATACATGGAGTGTCAAATGAAATTATACTCAAAAAGTATTTATCATCTTTGAGCAATGGATCTCCCTTTTTTTCCAAACAAAATTATAAGTATCAATACAACAAGAATGAATATAGTATAACATCATCAAGGAAAGATCATGACTTGGTTGAGTGTCATGGTGAAATATTTTTTTTGGAAAATAAAATTTTAAATTTCAGGATATGTTGTTTTGTGCATGCATCGAGGTTGTAATGAGTTTATTCCTCAAATTGCCTAAAAATATTTTCTTTGGTTGTCTCACAAGCAATAATATCTTTAACATGCCTAGCTATACCTTCATTAGATTTCCAATTCTGTCAGTGATATTAGTGGTCCAGAGAAATTTTTCTTTATAGTCTTTCTCTTCTTATCTTTTATATTTCTCATTTAGCATCAAGTTATCTTTTTGAGTAGCTTTTTTGGGGTATTCTTCCAAGGATGTTGTGACTTTTAAAGAAGTCGAAACAACATTGTTGATGATCTCCTTTGTGAAAGCCATAACTTATTATAAAAGAGTTTCACTTTGGAAAATGGGATGACATATTGTGCCATGACAATAGGTTATGTCATGATATTGGAAAAAGTCATGACTTCTTTAGCCATATCTTTCTCTTTTTGGATTCCATTTTTATTTTTTACCCCCTAATTCTATGTTGCTTCTTAGTGTAATGGATAAGTACTACTTTGAATTTGCCTCTATATCACTCAGTAGTCCATTCATGCTTTTTTCCTTCATAGATAGTGCTAATTGTTCAAGTTAATTCTCAATTACATTTATTACTAAATTTGTATATTCTAGTATCGTTTCACCCATTCTATTCATTTCTCTTAAAGAACATTTCTTTTCTTTGTCTTCAAGAGAAAGATAAGTATATTGTCTTTAAGTGATGATCTTTCTACTCCCTTAGAATCATTGAAATTTGAGATTGAGGCTCCGTGAAATTGATAATCCATAGAATTACTTTTAAAATTATTCTGAAATTAGCTCACATTCTACTGAACAATTTCATAACTCTCAAATGGCATATATTTAAGATTTATCATGTTCTAATGGTAGTGTATGGGGGCATTATTATTGGGTTAGAATATGTATCATTTGTTCTGAAAAATATTGGCTTTCTCTACTTGATATATATGGTTGAAATTTATAATTTTATAATATTATGAAATAGAAATTTTTTCCAAATATGTTGAAAAATATTTTGTGCTCCAAACTTCATCTTTTTTTATTTTGTGCTCCAAACTAGTTGAAAAAAATATGTTCATTTTGGTTTCTACGGTGGTCAATTTGTTAAATTCCAATACTTTGGCTTACTTTCTTCCAAATACTCGATCATTTGGAATTTAATAGCTATTCTTCACTAGCTTTGCAAATTGATAATATACTTCATTATGTAATTTTTTTATTATAGAACTAATTGAGGTCATATTAATTGTGCACCTTATTGTGATATTATTATGTTGCTCAATTTTATTTATTAGACAATATCCCAAAAGCTCATTCGTAATGGTATCTCATCATCAAAAATTAATAAGTATATGAATCATACAATAATAAAGAGTATTTTTTTTCTATATATCAATCTCATAAGAATTGTATTAGTAGTTCAGCTAATCAACAGTAAAATGATGAAATTCTAGTAAAATAAATATTTTAAATTTTGGTATTAATCTTAGATCTAAAGATTTGTTTGTTTAATTTACATGATGTATGTTAAAATAATTTGAATTATATTGAGTTTAGATACACAATGAAGGTTTGATTATTATGTAATGACTATTTTTTCTAACATCCAAGGTAGTTATCACTATTGAGGTCATTCTAATAATAGTTCCCTCATATTTTTCTCATGGATACTTTACCACTAATAAAATAAATCATCCATACTCAAGAGTTAGTCAAAAGCCCATATATTTTATATAACTTATCAACTACCCTTGATGATTGCTTTGTATATACACTCTTTTTCTCTAGCTTCAAGTGTCATAAAGACAAAGAACTAATATGATTTGTAAGTATTTATACTTTTAGCTTCGTTAAGCATTATACTTGTATACTTAGTATATGATTCTCTCAAGTTTCACTTGTAGCAACCATATAAGTAAAATTAACTAAAAATATTTTTACCACCTTATGAGTCAAAATATACTCATGTACATACCATGGATTACCTATCATCATCCACTTTAGTGATGATGTGACTTCCATACTAATAATGAGACATTTAGAAAAATATTGTATAAAATATCTACCTCAATTAAGAACCAGTTCTTTGACATGTAAAAATATTCATGTTTTCAAATTTATGAGCTTCATACTCGCATCTATTAACATAGCCAAATGGTATGTTAGACTTATTTTTTCAAGATTTAACCTTCACGCAATCAACAAGGTCAACAAGTTGATGCTTAGTCTCAAATCACATATTACCTTCAAAAATATGTGGTCCCTAATGATACAAGGTATAATAAAACTTTTGGGGTCTATTGATTTTTTCATAAGTATTTTTTGAATAATTACACTACACTTATCTATCATATTCATGGCCCCACATATATCCAACTTTCTTATTACTCATGATATTTTTCATAAACTTCAAATAGTTTAATATTTGGGCTAGAGCTTTAGAAAATGATATATTCACTTCTAGTTTCTAAATATGTTGAGAAACTTATTAAAATGTTTATCTAATTTTTCCTTTCTAAATGTTGTGAAAATGAAAAATTCATTAGAAACATACCCTTATCTTCATTCTATTTTATTTTTATCTCCATAAGCTCAGGTAATATTCATTCACTTCTCATGATTTCTCACATTTGGATAGTAATGTATCAAGATATTATTGTTGAGTTGAAACATATATCATTTGCTTTGTATTCCATTGACTTCCTCCATTTGATAAACAAGAACCAAAATTTACCACTTCATGTCGATGCAAAATAGTGGTTTCTCCTGATCCTCTTCTCTTTTCCTCCTATGTGTCAAGATTCTTTATGAGAGCCTCATTTTTCACTTCAATTGTAGTAAATCATTCCAACTCCAAGACTCAAGCTTATTTTCTTCCAAAGAAATGATCCATTGGAGTTTGGTAGTTAATATTTGCTATATCTTCAAATATTTAATATGCCTTATACATTGATTTATTCATAATCAAATTGGCCACAACATCATCAACCATTAACCTCGGCATATAATTCATCCCATTATATAAAATTATGGGCTTGGGATGCTAATTCAATCCCATGATGACAACACCACCTCAACAACTTCGTAAAATAGCCCTAAGCATCTTATAGAGTTTCATGCTCATCCTACTAGAATTGGCTTATATCACTCCATAACTGAGAAGTGATTTAAGATAGAAAAAATTTTGTGAGAATGGCCCTTACTAATCTATCTCAACTCTTAATGGAGCCATGAGATAAGTACTAGAGCTAACTCTATATCTTATTATTTAATGAGAATAGGAATAGATGTAATCTTATTGCATCAAGACTAACTCTAATCATATTTACTCTATTATATAGCTCCAAAAAAAATCATGACATATCTGTTAAGATCTTCTAACATTTTTCAATTTTACTATTGATGCTAAACTATCACTATTAAACTTAGATTCAACTCAAAATAATTTTCTTCCATAAATTGTATCCTAATACATAAATAATTATTCATCATTATAGACCACTAATAATCTTCTAATGTATGGTGGTAAATGGTTCATTGAAAATTTTGGTCATTATTATCTTAGGGCTCTCTATTACTACTAGTTTCATCAAAAAGCTCTTTATTAGCTCTTAGTTTAAAAATTGCTCTTTTAATTATTATTTTTTTGATTTCTAGTTCTAGATGGGTTAACTCAATTTCAATGCTTTGACTCATAAAAGTATAAAATATTACTATCTAATTTTCAAACAAGATAACAAGATTAGCTATTAAATTTAATAAAAATTATTTAAAATTAACAATATCTAAACTACTACAAAAATTATTATTTCTAAAGGATAATTATGTCAACTCATATTGACTAACCAAACTAAATAATTCTTATTGAATGCACCAAAATTTTGTTGCAACTTTAATATACTACCAATTTGTTGGGTAGAGAATGTCCAAAACCCTTGTTGGCAAATGTATCTCATTAACAAATATCTACAAGTATATGTGTCAAACAAATGGTAAAAAGGTTTTTTTATAAATACGAATCCTATAAAGATTATATCAATTGTTTAGTCAATCAATGATGATATAACTCAATTTTTGTAAAATATATTTTTTTGATTTTGGTGTCAATCTTTGATTTGAGGATTTATCTATTTAATTTATATTATGTATGTTCGAATATAATGAAGGTTGGGTTGTTGTGTAATGACTTCTTGCCTTGATGATATACAAGATGATTATCATCATTGAGCTCATCCCAATGATGACCCCCTTATAGTTGTTTGTTGCGACTTTGTTACTCTGCCTAATTTTATTAGTTAAGTGATATCCAAAAACTCATTAATAAAAGTATATCATCAATCATGATCTACAAGTGCATGAGTCATACAAGTAGTAAAGCATACTTTAATCCATATATTGATCCCAAATGAATTATATTGGCAGTTATGTTATTCATTTATGAGACAACCTATTTTTAGTAAAATAGATATCCAAATTGTTAGACAATCTTAGGTCCATAATGTATCATTTAATCTATGTGATAATGTTTAAATTACTTGGCTTATATTATATTACATACATAATGAATATTGGGATATTGTGCAATAACTCTTTACCCTAATGTATATAAGGTAGTTATCACTATTGAACTCATTTCAATGATGGTCTCCTCATAGTTATCCCCTTGGTATCTCACTACTAAGATAATAATTCATCTCTGCTTGAGAATCATTCACAATTCCATACCTTTTAGGCAACTTCTCAACTACCCTTGATATTTATTTCATATGTATACTTTTATTTTCCAATCTCAATTATCCTAAAAACCAAACATTAACATGATTTATCAATATTTGTACTTTTGGTTTCATAAAAACCATAATTGTATAATTAATATATATGTCTCTTAGGTTTCTTACGTGGTAACCTTATAAGTAAAAGTAACAAGAGTTTTCACTAGCTTGCAAGTCACGACATACTTATGCATGTCCTGAAAATTTCATGTCACCTTCTTCTTCGGTGATAATGTGACTCACACACTTAAGAAAACCCCTTGTGAACATTCTATATAGCATTCATCCTAATTGAGAACTAGTTCCTTTAAGATGAGTACAATGGATTGACATGTAGAAGCATTTACACTTTTGACTTTGTAAACACCATACTCGTAGTGATTAATATACTTAATTTTAGATTTCAACATATAAACTTATCTTATGCATCATAATCATAAGGATTGTCACTTTCTTTCTAACATATGTATGAATGAGCCTATTGGTTTACCTATCGCCATCCACTATCATAATCTAGCACAAACCTATCAATAGTCGAAACCTAGTTCAAGTTCTATTTAATCATCAACCATCAATATTTATAACATAAAATAAATCAAACATATTTATTCATTCATTAAAAATATCTCAATTTTCACAAACCCTAAACTCATGCTAGTTTGATACAAATTATTGAATCCATCCAAAAGAAGTAGGGGTTGAGAGTCATGCCACTCAGCTATAAAGATTAGTGTTAATCTTGCACCCCTCGCTTGCTTGTGGAACCTAGAAAGAGTTCAAAATTTTCTCCTAAGGTTTAGTATTTGTCATAGTTTTGCTTGTAGTTTGAGGGAAAAGAAAAGGAAAATGAAAGATTTTTTTTGAATTTCTCTCACTTTTATAATCAAATAACTTTGTATTACTCTAAGTAGGAAGTCATAACTTACATAAGAATATCATGATTTTTGTCTTTATCCTTTGCTTGAGGTTTTGACTCTAGAAAATAGTCATAACTCTAATTTTCATCTTGATCTTTATGTAACATAGTCACGATACTAGAAATGACCATAACTTGGGTTAAATATCTTTGTATAACAAAGTCACAACTTTAGGTCTTTGTGATCTTGTTATCCATAAAGAGCCATGATGTTGGGACACAGTGGAAGAGTGATAAATGGCTTCTTATTTTATTATATAGTTAGGATACTATGTAGAAATTAGGACATTAGAATGATCTTTCTTGAGTTTTATATGGTCATGGTTCTATGAAATAGTCGCAACATTTAGAAAGTCTCTCATGTGTTGGTCATGATTGAGACACTAGAAAATGGCCATGACAATTTTTTTTTCATCTCTCAAGTGTCCACAACATAGCGGGTGGCAATGACTTTAGACTTCTCATCCCTCATATATGATGTTATCACGGTGTTGTGAGGATTCCATAGTGCTAGCAATTAGTTCGAATATACAAGTCATTATTGTCTTCTTTTGAGGACAAGAGTCATGGCATTGGAAATTATCATACTCAAGTAATGTCATGTGTAATATTTAGTATCCCAAAAGTTGCATCTCTAAATAATTACCATGACTTTAGTATGAGTAGTTGTGGCTCTGTAATTTTTTATAGCTTAAAAGTTGTGACTTTGTAAATAGTTTTGGCTCTAACTCGAGACTATTGATTTATATTAAAGATAAAGTTAAGATACTTGGACTTGCCACGATCTTAAACATTAGTGGGGTACTAGTTATTGCAATAGAAAATTAAAATCATGGCTATTTATATCTTTTAAAATAAGTATGCCTTTGACTTCATGATAATAATGCAACCACTAAGAATATTTACATAGTAGAAGAATTATACAAACGAGTTGATAGGATCAAGGCATATAATTCTCTGACCAATTACTAGAGTTTTAGCTAAGAATAAATGTAAAATTGTGCGAGACTCAATGTTTTATCCCCTCTGCTAGATATCTTTAAAAATCTATTAATTTAATGACTATTCATCAAAACTTTTCGAAATACCAAATTAATAAAACCAACCTATATTATCTTCATTTTCATATCTACACATCATTGTAAACTACTAAAATTTTAAGAATGTTTGATAGTTTAAATACTGGATAAACTAACATACTAAAACAAAAATTTATTACTAAGCAATAATTTCCACTTCTAAAAAAAGAAAAATATAATTAAATATCTGAAGTTAGTTCCACACATTGGATAAATTATGACAATATAGGAATAAACAACAAAAATATAAATCAAGATAATGTTGGAGGTGGTTGGTATGATTTCCCCTTAGTATTACACTCTTTAAATGTGAAATCTAATATCGAGTGCTCAAATGGTGGCAGAGAAGTGGATGAATTTTTTGAATCTTCCCTCTATGTGTTTAACCCATCCAATATCTTCACTAAAATGTCATAAATAGAATCATATCTTTGCCCAATCTAATTTAGTGCATCTTCAAAATATCTCATCAAAAAATACAATTTGTTTTTGATTTTCACTATTCTTGTTTCTTTCTTCCAGAGATTTGAAATCTATGGTATCTTTTTTGCATGAGAATCCAAGCATTTTATTAATGGTTTTCCTATCAAAATGAACTCAAATCTTTTTCACATAGCATGTCTTCTCCTACCTATCCTCCAAATTCACATGGAATTCTTCATAATCAATATACTCTTATGTTCTCTATGCATACAAAATAATATCTAATTTTGCTTTCTAATAATATCCTCGAAGGGAGAAATAAATTTTCTAAATATCATCATTCCACTAAACCTTTTTTCAGATAACATTGAGTCCATTCATCTCTACCTGATCTTTATAATGAAAGTCACTTTGAGCTCCACGACTCCAGGTATCATTTCTATGGTACTAGGTTTTTATCTTTTTTCTTTCTTCTTATATCTCATCTCTATGATATTTTTTTTTATTGATCTTCTCCTTTCCATTATCAGATAAACAAATTAATAGAATTTTAGGTGGATTATTGTGACATCAATTGAAATTTAGTGATTTTTCTGGAAGAGATTCAAGGTTTAGGTATTTATAATCACAACCTATTAATTAAAAGTCACAACTATATGAGTTTATGTTTCTTTTGTATATGAAAATTTATGGGATTATAGCAAGTAGTACCTTCAAAGTCTTAACATTACATCAAACCTACAATTTTTTAATATAGCTTCTGTAATACTCTCTTTTCTATAGCACAAAAGTCATAACTTTGACAAATTATCTTGGCATTGTCATGTAGCTTCAAAGTCATAATTTTTATGTAGCATTACATCAAACCTACAATTAAAAGTCATAACTTTGACAAATTATCTTTTCTTTTACAGCACCGAAGTCATGACTCTAAAGAATTATCATGGATTTGTCATGTAAATTCTGATGGGTTATTTCTTTCTATAAAACCAAAGTCGTGGCTCTAAAAAACTACCATGACATTGGGCAAAAAATTATGAATAGTAGTTGCTTTGAATCTACAATTCTTTTGTGTGTGTGGAGGGGAGGGGTTTAAGTATAAATATATACATATAATTTTTATTCTCACAACAATCATATTTTATCACACAGTAAACAAACAATTCTTTAGTTGCCTTCCAAGTTGCACTACATTTGACATTCATAGCTAGACCTTCAAAAGTTCTTTTTCACTTTTAGAGATCTCTCTACTCTCTATGCTAGTTTCTTAGTAGACTATTTTATTTTTTTATTCTCATACTTTAGGTTTCTATCATGGATGATGGATGAATCATTGTCTTGATTTCCTCATTCACAAAAATGGCTTGCATCTAGCTCTTCTTATTTATTGTCTCCCTAGCCTTAAGGTTCTGAAATATTTTGGCATTTTAAATTTTATGCTCACACACCTCAATAACTTTCTCCAATTCAACCTCCAAAACCTTATGGTTCACTTTTGCTTTTTCTTCTTGAATATATGAAGTCATATCTTTGAGTTGCTCTTCAAGATTTTCATCCATTATTATCTTTATACTAGCCACATAGATTTCATTATTTGTTGCATCTTCTTATTGAATATTTACTGCTATATATTTGATTTTCACTTCAAGATTTTCAACCACAATTATCTTTGTACTAACCATTGATATTTTCTCATTTACTTTAGCTTCTTCTTTTTCAATCATTAAGGCTTTATCTTCAATTTTCTTTTATAAATTTTTAACCATAACTATTTCCAACTTAGCTATAGAGATTTTTTATGCAACAATTTCATTATACTTATTCTAATCATTAACTTCATCTTTTTCTCTCCTTTGTCTCAACATTTGTTCCTCAATAGCATTGTCTCTTTTTAATTCTCTTAGCAATTCATCAAATTTAGCTATCCAATAAGATCATAAATTTAGTTGAGAATCATAAAATAATTTTTTATGATTTTTATATCCATAGTTTCCATAACTCTCTTTTAATTAGCTGATAATATGGTTGATATCGGTTTCCATAAGGTTCATAATAAAATTCACTTTCATGAGCATGATAAATCTCATTGTAATGATAGTTTGGGACATTCTTTCTCACTTATATTGCACATTTCCCAACTTGAATTTCATTTAATTCATTCTCCTTTTATAGCTCGTTAAGATAATTCATTAGGAAGTCTTGGAAAGATTGACTGTATATTTTGATTTTGTAAATTAGTGGCTAGGAAGAAAGAAAAGAAGAAAAAAATGTAAATAAAATCCAAGAGGCAACCATCCATGTTCAAATAAGTTAATAAGATTTAGCTTTTAGATTTAAAAATATGTAAATAGCTCTTTAAGGTTATACTTACACAATTAACTTATATGTTTCTCAAGTTTCATTGGTGAGAACTATATGAGGGAAAGGAACCCAAAGGATTGTCACTACCTTATGAGACACACTATACTTATGCATATCTCATTGATTACCTATCACTATCCTCTTCAGTGATGATATGACTCACATACTAAAGATAAAATCCTTAAGAGAATATTCTACAAAATATTTATATCAATTGAGTTCTAGTTCTTCTAAGACATATATAATCGATTGATATATAAAATCATTCATTCCTTTATCTACATAAGCATCATAAATGATGAACATACTCAAATTTCAAGTTTTATGTATTGTTTTATCAAATATACTATGATTAGAAGGGTTTTCACTTCTTACCTACCATATGTATGAGTGACTTCATGGTTTATCTGCTACGATACATCACACCAACTTGTACAAACCCACTAGTGGTAAAATTCCTAATTTAAGTTATATTTTATCATTACATTCATCAATTCTATAATACAATATAAATCAAAATGTATTTATCAATGTAAAAACTATGTATACATCACACAAACAAAATTACACAAATCTTAGACCACATGCTATTTGGACACATTTTTCTGAATCTATCCTAGAGAGGGAGGGATTTAAAAGTTTTGCCCCCAACTCTATGGTTTAGTTATGTCTTGTGTCCCCAACTTACTTGTAGAGCCCCTAGAGAGAGAAAAATTAACTTTAGACCACGTGATTTTTAAGTAAAAAGTCATGTTTTTTGAAAGAAAGTCATGACATAGGCCTTTATCTCTTGAGCTCAAGATGATGACTCTTGAAAGAGGCCAAAGCTTTAAAAAGTTACAACATTAAGAAATATTCAAGATTTTGGCTTAATGTCTCTGTAACGTAAAATCATGGTATTGAGAATAACCATAATTTAGCATTTGTCTTTATCATTCATCATATGGTCATAATGTTGGTAATAGATATGGTAGTGGAAATAGCCTCTCATGTGCATCATATAGCTACAATGCTAGGAATGACCTTGGCTTAAGCATTGGTCTTTCTTAATTATTATATAGCCACAATGCTAGAAATGCATGAAGTGTTGGGAATCACCTCTTATGTACATCATATGACCATAATATTAGAAATGGTTGTGACATAAAGAATGATCTCTCTTATGCTTAAAATATCTGTGACACTGAGACTAGCCATGGTGTTGGCATTGACTTCTCTCATATATTATATGACTATGTCACTACAAAAAAAGGTCATGATATTGGCAATTAGTCCAGACATAACTATCTTAGCTTTGCATCCTCTTGAGGACTAAATTTATGACTTTTAAGAATAGTCATATTCAAGTAAATACCATTTGTAACCTTTTATATCCAAAAGTCATGGCACTAAATAAATGTTGTCGTTTTGGATTGAGTTGTTTTGACTTTGTAACTTTCTATAGCTCAATAGTCAAGGCTTTGTAAAAATATCATGGCTCTAACTTGAGACTACATAGTCTTATTAAAGATAAAGTTGTGATGCTTATGAGTATATATGACTTTTAGTAATGATGAGGTACTGAATTACTAAGAAGTGAAATTAATATCATAACTATTTAATTATTATGAGATAAATATGGATGAACTTAATGATAACATCATAGCAAAAAGTAATATTTTACATAATTGAAAGATTATGCTAATGAGAGGTAGTCGAGTCATATCATATAAAGATCATCATGAATAATTAGGTAAAGTTTTGGCCAAAAATGAATGTTAAAATTGTGCAAAGCCTTATAATCTACCAATTAGCCATAAACCTTCAAAAAAAATTATTGATCCATTTATATCATGTCCATGTGCTTACACATTATCTAAAAATACTAAAATACTCAAGAATATTTAGTAATTTGAATGTTGAATACACATTATCATGTAATTCAACCCATTATAAAAAGTTTGAGTTGGGAACCAATTCAAATCTATGTTATGGTCATCATCTTAAAAGCTCTTTGAATGCATCCCAAGTATCACATAACATATATTGCTCTTTATATCGAAATTAGCTTAGCTATCTCCATAGTTGAAAGGTGAATTGAGGTGAGAAGAATTTAGTGAGAAAGACTTGCACAAGTTCATCCCAACTCTCAATCAAACCTCGAGATAGACCTAGAACTAGCTTTGGGCTTTGTCTTTCAATGAAAATAAAAAAAGTCATACTCCTATCATATCTGGGTTAACTATGTTCATCTTCAACATGGCATACAATTCCAAGAAACTTGTTATGTGGCTATTTAAATTTACTAAAATTCTTCTACTGTACTAATATTATTCACCATAGCTTTCAAATTCAACTTCAACTTAAAATAAATTGCTTGCATATGTTGCATCAGAATCCTAATATAGCTATTCATCATAGAAGATTACTAATAACCATATAAGGTCTAGTGAGGATTGAGATATTGTATAATAGTAAGTATAAATAAAACTATTTTTTTTGCAAGAATAATTATATTAACTTAAGTTGATTAATCAAACTATAATCAAATAATCCTTTATAATTATGCTAAAAATTTGTTGTAACTTTTCGAGTGTGCCAAAATTTATTATTAATTGATATGATCTTGAAATATAATTGAGCGAGTGTCACTGTCCAATATAGTCCCTCAAGTATATGAGTCGTATAAGTAGTAATTAAAATACAAGTTTAGATATTGATCCTATAGTGAAAGTGTAGGTAATTTGATCAACTAAGAATGAATTAACAACAACTTGAATTGAGTAGTTAGACTTAAGTTTTTAGAATGATACTTAGACTCCAAGATTTGTTCATATTCTTGTGTGTGATGATACTTTCTTTGAGTTTGGTCAATATTATATCTGATTGTCGAATGACGGATAGATTAGTATAAAAATGTTATAATTACTGCTTTGCATACAAGGTGCCTATTGAATTATTATTACAAATGATGATCCCCTCATAGTTGTCCTCTTAGTATTTTACTACAAAATGCATATGTTATTCCATTTATGATTCATTTGCACATCTACTCATTTTTTGCAATATGCCAAATGCCCTTGACAATAGTTTTGAATATACACATCTATTCGCTGATTCTTAATCTTTAAAAGAAAAATATAATATGGTAATAAATAAATTTGTACTTTTGGCTTCATAATTATCATACTCATGATAATTAACATACATCTTCAATGAATCACACCTAAAGAAATCAAACAAGAGAAATTTATATGCATGGATGTCATCACATTATGAAGGATCTCCTCTTGCATTTGTCTCATAACTTACCTATCATCATTTATTATGACTGACACGTGACTCACACACTATATTGAAATTCCTAGGTTAGGCATTCTACTTAATTCCCATATCAATCATTATTAATTCTTCTAAAATATGTATAATGGATTGGTTATGAGTACATTCACGTTATAGGTTTCATAAGTATCATACTTGTAATGATTAAACTTACCTCAAATATTGGTCTTTCACATATAGGTTTATTTTAAACTTTGAGATTAGAATTTTCATTTCCTTCTCATCATACTACAAGAGTAAGTTTCATGACATATCTATCACCATCTACCATGATAGATGTGCATAACTTATGAAATAGTGAAAATTCTAAATTTAGTTTTATATAATATCCATATCCATCAATGTTTAAACCATAATATTACCACATATAAATTTTATAAAAATAATATATCTATCACACCCAAATATATTTACCAAACATAGATATCAATTTAACCTAATATATGAGAAGATTTCATTGATATATTTTAAGAGTTATCTTGTAAATTTAAGGGTTCCCAATATTAGTCCAAGTAATAATTTAAGTATCATAGCATAAATCCAAATAAAATATTACTCATGTTCTCTTTGGATTTTCTCCTAATTATGGGTTGGAATCATGCCACCTAGGGTTTGTAAGTACTTCATGAATTCCATGTGATGCTCTAAGCTAGAAGTTACTATATTGGCTTGATGTCATGACTTTTTGATCTTGTCTAATCTTCTCTAGAATACAAAAGTAGTAGCAGTAATGAATGTCATGACTCAAGTAATTTCTCTCTAGAATATGATTTTTACAGCACAATGATTTTTCTCTTTGTAAAAAAATGTAATGATACTGGGAATGATCATGGCTAATATAATTATTCTATATAATACAAAGTCATGGCATTAATATTTTCTCACTTGAGCACAAATGCATAATATTGGAAAAGTCACAATCATAGTAAATGCACCCTAAAATAAAATATTGTGGTAAAAAATAATATTATAATTTACAACTCTAAATACTTAGTATTTTGCCTCTATATTAAATAATTTGTGACTTTAGAAATTGTCATGACTAATTATACTAGGAAGATATTTGGCTATCATGATATGAAAATAATGTCACAACCATTAGAGATAATAAAGCTACTACTCCAAGAAAATGTCATGGCCACTAAGGTTGTCTTAGACAATGAAACAACTTTATTTGATACTTAGTATATATATCAGACTCTTCTCACTGATGTACCCAAGTATTTGATGCCACAACATTATTTCGTGTCATTACACCATATTTTCAAGTGTTGACTCTGGACTAGATCACAACTCTATGTCTCCATATAGTGATGTTGAACCCAATTGGAATATTATATTACCATATCATTGCTAGAGTATATTATTCCCAATATATCATTCTTAGAAACAAAGACCCAAAATTCAATCTTGATAGTGATTTTGAGCAACTTATACAATGTTCTACATCTTGCTCCAAGAATAAATATCATTGTTCAACATGTCATCTCACAAGATTTATCATCATAATTGAACCTTACACCAACATTTATTCTCATATTTAAAAAAATTAAATTCTAGCTTAAGTATGGAATATGTATGACTCTAATAATACATTAGAATATCTCACCATGCATCTTCATCCTCACTTTCCCATTAAACTATTTTCTATAGTTACATTTCATCTAACATGAGGCTCATAATGACTAAAATGGCTATGATGAGAAGTCATATGATATGACATGTCTATGTTAATAAACTAGGTGTCCTCATCAATATGAATAGCATAGGCCTCATCAAAATGTAGGATTCCACAGTTGAATGCCTCCTTAACTCCCAAGCAATCTCTCTCATGAGTCACAACTTATGATAATGATGTCATGACCAGAGTTGGTACTCGCCCAAATTTGAGCACTTAATCCTGACTGATATTTTGATGTGTCTTTCTACCATTAAGATCTTTGGTAGTTATAGGTTTCTAGCATTCCATATTTAAATACCTAGGTCTACAACACTTTCATCATTTCAACTTCAGCTTATCCATACTCTTTAGTTTTTTTGTGACTTGGGCTTGCTTCCAGACTAATTCATTATTCGGCCTTTAGTCCTCCCCCTCATAAATAGTAAATTTATAGAATAGTTTTTCATACTCTTCCTTCTTATATCCTTTTAATGTATAGTTGCAACTATTGTCTCGTAGGATAATTCTACTGTACCACTACCAAAGTTGACAATCGATCAAATTATCCAATGAATTAGGTAGTAAATAAAATTGGATAGTAGCCTTATAATTATCTTTGATCTCATATCTAATAAATAATAGTTAGATTATCAATATGTATAACTCATACAGGTGTGAAATGCCTTGAGCCGGCATGACCCTGGTCCAGGCACGGTTTTGGACCATGCCATGCTGGGTCAGGCATGCCTCAGTCAGCCGTGCATGGACCGTCCAGTTCACTTGCCACCTCTAATTTGCACCCAAATAAAATAATACTAGATATCAATGTGATCTGTTCTTGTATGGAAGGTCATATTGCTTGCAAGATGGATGGCACTGATGATCACGTCTAAGCCTCAAGTTGTTATGTGCGAAACTATGCTTTACACACAACCTTCATGTTTAAATAGTTTTCTTACTAGCATGAGTAAGAGGCTAAGAGCCATATAATCTATCACGATGGATAAAATAGTAACTATAACTTCCCTTTTGCTCATCTAGCTCACATAACTATCATACAAATTAAAGCCATGCCAACTTGAATACATTTAGATATCCTTATTTTACCTTAATTAACATCAACAGATTCATTGACTTCAAATATCTCCTCATTAGTCTTTCCACTAAATTTTAATACATAATCTTCTAGAGTATCATGAAGATATATGAATCATAATATTTTAATGCATATTTTCTGAATTTAATATTAATCTACTCAACACTACCACAAAATCTACTCAATTCCACCACAATATATAAATCAAAAGTAGCATGAAGTCTAATACATTTCATGCCATACATCGGGTTCCCAATCACATTGGCATACATAATAAGGGTCATCTCTTTCTTCTCTAACTAAGTAAAAGGGCAGTGCTCATCTATTAACTTCATACTAGTCACAACAAGGATTTCTATTTATTTGTAATTGATCATATTGTAACTCCGAAGTATAACTTCCAAATACCTCTACTACCAAAACACTTCATATCCTGTTCTTGATCTTTTCTGAATTTCATGTAAAGTATAAGGTTTATTGCCTTGAGATCAGTAGAGGTGTCAAGTGGGCATGGTGGCCTAGACATGGCTTGAGGCACATCCCAAATTAGTCATGCCTATCTTGACACAACATGGTCCATAATCTTACCTTGACTAAGGTCATATTGCCTCAAGGCAAGGCTTTGCCATGCCATAGCCAACCGTGCCTCGAGCCAAGCTAGGCACAAGTCGCATGTCTATCCTAGTAGGCACAATTCAAAGGCATGTCACCCATAACCCAAGGCTTGGTTCGAGTTAGAATCACGAGCTAATGGTTTATGGTCATTCAGCCTATTTTTTTTAAAAAAAAAATTGGGCGTGTCATTACAAATTCACATAATGGACATTGACATGGAAAATGAGATGCCTCGTGTTATAGCTTTCTGTGTTGGAAAAAAGAACAAATTTTTATATCCAAATGATTTTTTGTTGTTGGATTTGTTTCCAATGGCTACAACCTACACGAGAAATTCAATGGCTACTTATTTTTATCCTTTAAAAATATTAAAAATAAAAATAAAATAAACAATAAAAATATATTATTTTAATTAAAAAAATCTTATAGATATAGAGTAGAGAATTCAAGAATTTCATTCCCATGTTTTATTATATTTCCAATCTATTCTTTCTTTGCACTCTTAACTCATAGGATATAATTAATCATATTTTGATATCTAAGTTCTGGATAGGAAAGTGGGGTGCAAGCTTCTAGTTCTACTCAAATAAATTATCATGGTGCGATAGTGGTAATGATATACAATATTTTTTAGATTTTAAAATTTTGTTATTTTTTTTTATTTTTTATTTTTTTAATTTTTTATTTTTTTTTTTTTATTTTTTTTTTTTTTTATTTTTTTTAGATTTTTTTTTAGATTATTAGATTTTTAGATTTTTTAGATTTTTTAGATTTTTTAGATTTTTTAGATTTTTTAGATTTTTTAGATTTTTTAGATTTTTTAGATTTTTTAGATTTTTTAGATTTTTTAGATTTTTTAGATTTTTTAGATTTTTTAGATTTTTTATATTTTTTATATTTTTTATATTTTTTATATTTTTATATTTTTATATTTTTATATTTTTTATATTTTTTATATTTTTTATATTTTTTATATTTTTTATATTTTTTATATTTTTTATATTTTTTATATTTTTTATATTTTTTATATTTTTTATATTTTTTATATTTTTTATATTTTTTATATTTTTTATATTTTTTATATTTTTTATATTTTTTATATTTTTTATATTTTTTATATTTTTTATATTTTTTATATTTTTTATATTTTTTATATTTTTTATATTTTTTTATATTTTTTATATTTTTTATATTTTTTATATTTTTTATATTTTTTATATTTTTTATATTTTTTATATTTTAATATTTTTCTTATTTTTCTTATTTTTCTTATTTTTTATATTTTTTATATTTTTTATATTTTTTATATTTTTATATTTTTTATATTTTTTTATTTTAAAAGTTTGTTATTAGTTTATTGCTTTGCATAATATATTATTCTAAATATAAATAAAAAAATGATACATAAGTTTTTACTAATAATGAATTTGACGTAGATTAGATAATACCAACAATCCAACTAAAAGGTTCAAGAATAAAAGTAGGTTCTCTGCAATGACCTTAACCCAAACTCATTTACCTAAAAAACATAAATTTAGATGAACTTTGATAGTATACATTTATTTTAAGATAATAAAAAATAAAAATTATAGAGATGTCAAAGAAGAATCATCACAATGTAAATATTTTAAATAAAATCTATTCATGTAGGAGAGTATGTGGCACTAATCACTTTAAGAGATATGATGATTAATATACCAAAAAATATTATGCATTAGATTTCAGACAAATCCAATTGAGTGGCAGAGCCTTTGAAGTTGGATCAAGTTCAGCTTTATTGATCTCCTTTATATACTACATTGACATTAGGATGAAGACAACCAAATTAATTATAACCAATGAGTCCTTGGTTAGATTTTTAGAGGACCATAGGGTAGTTTGTATTATGCATACATACTTTCAATGTGCATACCATAAAATTATTAGATCTATTAGTAAAATGACATAATAAAATATTATAAGTAAGAAAAATAATTAATAATTAATGAATTTATGAAATATAGTAGAGTAGTATCCATGATGATGTTTGATTTTGGACTAGTTATGATGATGCATCATTTACATGTCTCACTTCAAAATGAAAACTTAATAAAAAAATTTAAGATTTCTTGAGATCTTTCATCTTAATGATGGTTAACCATGTCATATATGAGTATATATTGAAGCTCTCAATGGAATATGATATTTAGAATGAAATATTCAGCATAACTTTTGATAATGCTTTTAATAATGGAGTAACCATTTAAATGTTTATTAAAACAATTAGAGAATGAGCATTAAGTAAATTTTTTTACATTAGTTGTATGTGTTGCATTGTTGGCCTACTGGTATGTGCAAGAATATAGATTGTTTCCTTTACTTTAGAAAAAAAAATAAAAAATTCACTAAAATATCATAGGACGTTTAGCAGACAACAAGAGTTTAATAGTTTATGTTTGTTACTAAGGCTTGAAAAGAAAAAAAAAATCAAATAGATATGAGACATTATATAATTATAGTTATCTTATGTTAGAGTCATGTGTTAGCTATCAATACATAATATATGACTATGTCAATAGTAAGAATAATAAACTTTTTATTGATAATTAATGAATCATATGATTAATAAAATTAATCCTATAAATTTAATGAAGATTTTTTATGATACTACAAACATGTATTTATTTATGCATACTTTTACCACTTGTATTATACTTAGGCACACAATATTAGTATCATGCTTAACAAGTATAGATGATACCATATATTTATTTCTATGGTTGGTAAGATGAAAACTAATTATTAAAAATATTAGTCTTTCATTCTAATTTTACATTGCTTGGCTACCTATATGGATCATATGATTAAGGTGGAAGGAATAGAAAATATTTTTAATATACATATCCACCAACAACCAAGCACACAAACTAAAAAGTTTTATTTACGAAAAATTAAGTGATATATTTATATATTATAACATTAGGTATGATAGTTGTAGTGAAGCACCAAGAAATGATATGAATACCTTATTTAGAGATAATGACTTTTTCATTCAATTAGTTTGTAGAAAATGATGTGGTGGTTAGTCGAATATGAGCGATCTTTCTTAGTACTTAGAACATGATTACTATTTCATTCGTTCACATGATAATAATAATAATAATAATAATAATAATAATAATTAAATATTTTGAGGTGATAAAAATTATAAGAATTCATCTATCTCATGATATCTAGAATAATACATGATTTATTGACCAATCTGATATCTAACGTAGCATTGAAGTTAATTTTTTTTATTACAATCAATTTTATTTCAGATAGGAGATTGATAATGCGACTATATATCCTAAAAGAACTTGCATGTATGAAGGACTGAGAAGATTCGAGATTGAATATTCATAATAAGACAAAAAAATTGCTTATAGATGATGATTCATAGACATCAAGATCAAAAAATATGAAGACTACCAATAGCTATACATTCATATGTATATATGATAATAATGATCTGCAACTGCATCCACATTATCATACTATAAATAATGATTGATAATGATGATTGTATTATATGTATATATTTTTTATTTGATATGATATTTTTTAAATTTTTTGGTTTTTGCTGGTTATGCTTATTGTTTTATCATCATAGTTATTATTATGTTATTTATCATATTGATATTATGCTTACAAATAATTTTTTTCATTTAAATGATTTTCAATTTTTATTTTGCACAAATATAAAATTATATTTTTATAATATTATAATTTTGTATCACAAATAAATATAAAATTAAAATTCTAATATATTTTAATTTGAGTACGGCCCAACATGGCTCGACATGACTAGGCATGAACCTATCTGGCTACGGGCCAAACAAGTTGTTGGTCCAAATAAAATGTGTTTCGTGCCATGCTAGGCATAACATGGTGACATGATTAGGCCACTTACAAATATGTTGTGTCGACACAACACCACATATTTGATATATTTAGAGATCAATCATGTCAAACTTTCAACCAACAACTTTTTTATCAAAATAATCATATTATTTCTAATCATTAGCATATTATCTATATATAAGTTTATAATGATAAAATTATTGCATACCCAATTAGAGTTAGATGTGTTAAGTGGGTAGGGTAGAATTAGCAATGTCTGGCCCAGCCCGGTACGTAACATAACTATGCTTGGACCGGAGTCGTACCAGCCCAAGGCACGACTCATGCCATGATGGGCCTTGGGAAGCCTTGGGAAGCCATGGGAAGCCATGCCTCATACCGGGCCTTGGCCCATGCGCAACCAACATACTTGACCTAGTAGGCATGGTACAGAGGCATGAGATTTGTAACCCAAGCTAGGTCATTAGTCACTGGCTAATGGGTCCGGGCCATCCACTCCAACTTTTTTTAAAAAAATTGGACATGTCCATGCATGTTCTATGGCATTGCCCATTACGAATCCACATAACAAGCTTCGACACAAAGCGATAGCCATGGCCTCTCAATTTTCAAGTTGAAAAAAATTAATTTTTTTAAATCCACCTGATCTATAGTTGTCAGATTTGTTTCTAATGGCTATAGTATAAATCAGATGACTATCAGATTTTTGTTGTTTAAAAATATAAAAAAATCAAAAAAATAAAAATAAAAATTTTTTTAATCTAAAATAAATTCTATAATTATAAAATAGAGAATTTTAGAATTTTATTCTCTCATATTTTCTCTTGTTTTCAATCTATATTCTCGTCTCTCTCTCTCTCCTCATGTGCTCTCCCAACTTCTAGGACATAGCATGTCTTATTTTGATTACTGAAGTTTTGAAAAGGAAAGCATGGCACAAACTTCTTGTTCTACTCAAAACCAAATGAATTATGTGATAATAGTACATAACCCCTCCCCCTAGTTTTTAAAATTTTGCTATTAGTTGTTTGCGTTGCATAATTTATTATTTTAATTATAAATTAAAAAATGATAAATAATATGTTTAACTGATAATAATTTGACATAGATTTAGATAATAATGGCAACCCAAATGAAAAGTATGGGACCGAAATTAGGTTCTCTCCAATGTCCTCATCAAAATATATTTTTCTAAAAAAAAACTAAAACTAAGCGAACTTTGATTGTATGGACTCGCTCTAAGATAATAAAATATAATAATTCTAGAGTTGTCGATGAAGAATCAACACAATGTATATATTCTAAAAAATATATATACATGTTGGAGTGCATATGATATTATTACCTTAAAAGATATGTTAATCAAAGCACCAAAAAATAAGGTTCATTAGATCTCATATAAACTCAACTGAGCGGTAGGACATTTAAAGTTTGATCAAGTTCAGCTTCATTGATCCTTTTCATATACTACAAAGACTTTTGGAGGGAAGACATGATCAAACTAATTATGATCATGATTATTTCAATTAGAATTTTAGAGGATCGTAGGATAGTCAGTAATATAGAGATCTACTTCTAGCTTACATATAGTATGATTCATATGTCTATTAGGTAGAAGTGATATAATAAAATATTATAAGTTATAAAATAATTAATAATTAATAAATTTAGGAAATGTAGTTGAGTGGTATCCATGGACTAGATGTATGATATCTGAACTAGTCGTGATGATATATTATCTGTATGCTTCACCCCCCATTATGCATAATCAAAATGAATATTTAATAAAAAAAATTTATGATTTATTGAGATCCTCTATCTTCTTGATGGCATTCAAAATATATAAATTTTATGATTTATATATGAGTATATGATGATAATTTTTAGAAAATATGACATTCAAAATAAAATATTTAGTATAACTTTGAAAAATACTTTTAATAATGGAGTAGCTTTAATATGAATATTAGAATAATTAGAAATGAGTTATTAGGTGAAAATTTTCATATTGGGTATACGTATCACATTATTAACTTAATAGTATAAGTGAGAATGAATGTTATTTTCTTTATTTTAGAAAAAATAAGAAATTTACTAAAATATCTTAGGATGCCTAGCAGACAACAAGAATTTAGCATAATCTATTTATCAAGAAGGCTTAAGGAAAAAAAATCCATATAAATGTGAGATACCATTGAAATTATATTTACCTTATGTTAGAGTCATATGTTGGCTATCAATACGTAATTTTTGATTATGTTAATAGTAATAGTTACGAACTTATTATTAATGATTTAGACAAAGATACAAGAATTTTATTTATGAAAATTTTAAAGATTTCTTGTGACACAACAAATATATTATGTTTATCTATGTATACTCACATAACTTGCATTGTATTTGGGTACATATATTATATTAGTAGTATGTTTAGCAAGTGTACAATATATCTTATATTTAATATCATGACTATTGAGATAGAAATTAAATATTTAAAATATTAGTATTTCATAAAGGTGTCAGCCGGGCTGAGTAGACTTGGCATGACCCGTAGCATGGCATGGTTCAACCATGCCTAGCCCGACACAACATAGTCCAGCACCATGCATGGTCCTAAACTATGATGGCCCAAGGCACTAATCATGTTGTGTTAGGTTGGTGCTAGTAATGTCTCATGTCGAGTTAGGCATGACCCATATGCTTGGCCTGGTGGCACGATCCACCAACTTGGTTGGGTCTCAATGGGTCCAGTCTTGTTGGGTGAACGCCCAATGTGATAGGTTTTTTTAAAACCAGCCATGTAAGCTGAACACCACCTACGTGGTAGGTCACAATTGGGAGGCCAGGCCTCCCCTAGCTCGCTTGGCTAATTTTAAATGAAAAATTGGCTAGATACCACTTACAACATAGCACAGAAAGCCTCCCCTATGGCATGGTAGGCCTCCCCTCCCCTACCCCACTTTTTCGTAAGCCGAATACCACCCATGGCACAACACATTTGCCACGCAGCCAAGTCACCTGACATGTTGTGATTCTAGCCAATTTTAAGAGAAAAAAATTCAAAAAAAAATATAAAACAAATATATTTTTAAAGATCTAGTTCATGCTGGAACAAATTGGCCCGAATAGCATGGCCCGCTCCAGGCCCAGCATGATCCTACAATTTGTGTGCTGACCATTTCATGTTAGGCTACTAGTTTGATTCTCATGTCGTGCCACACTATAAAGGGTCATGCTGGCACAACACAACCCATTTGACACATCTAATCTTTCATTCTGACTTTATATTACCCGGCTTCCTTTATGAATCATATGATTAAGGTAGAAAGAGTAAAAAATATATTAAGATACATATTCACTTGTATGAACCAAGTACACGAACTAGAAGATTTTATTCATAAAAAATTTGTTGACCTATTTATATATTATAATACTAGATATTGTAGTTGTAGCGAGACTTCGAGTATGAACATAGATACTATATTCGGAGATAATAACTTTTCTATTCAGTTAGCTAAAGATAAATGATGGGATAGTCCATCAAATATAAGCGAGTTTTATTGATACTTAGATATTGATTACTGCTCCATCCATTTACGTGATGATAATAAAAATTTAGATATTTTAAGTTTGTGAAAATCATACGAATATACATATCACATACTATCTAAGATGACACGTGATATATTAATCACTCTGGTATCTTGCATAACATTGGAGTCTGGTAGTTATGATTCTATATCATTGAAGCACTTACATGCATAAATGACTTAGAAAATTCAAGGTTGGACATTTAGGATTAGGTAATAGAGATGCTGCCAGATGATGATTCATGAGATATCAAGATCGAGGATATTAAGGCTATCACTAGTTATATATTCAAACACATATATGATGATGATGATTTGTATCAAAATGACAATACTATAGACACCATTTAATAATGATGACATGCTATTTTAGATTTTTTTTTTCATTTGATATGATATGATATTTTTTTTTGTTTTTTGATTTTTGCTAGTTATGCTTATAACTTCATCATCATGTTATTATTATATTATTTATCATATTGATATTATGCTTATGGGTTATGTTTTTTATTCAAGTAATTTTTTATTTTTGTTTGTTTAAATATACAATTATAATTCCATAATATTATAAATTTGCACCACAAATAAATATAAAATTAAAATTTTAGTATATTTTAATTTGGGCACAACCCATCATGACTCGGCATGACTTTGCATGACTCGACATGAATTTTCCTAGTTGTGTGCCAAACAGGTCATGTTGAGCCTAATAAAATGTGTCATGTTGTGCTGGCATGACATGACATCCATACTATGCAATACTAAGCACAACACGATGGCATGACTGAGTCACTTAAAAATGGGTCATACAAGCACACCATGGTCTATTTGACACCTTTAAATAGTATAGATGTTGTAATAATAAGTCTCACATCAACTTAATTCTAACTACAAGAAATATTAATCAAACTTCTTATACCATATCCAAGAATACTACTTCAGCTCATACAATGATTTAATTAGCTTACACATCAAGTTTTTCTTACCTTTCACTTTGAAATCAATAGGGTGTTTCATATAAATTTATTTCTCTAGGTCACCATAAAGAAATACTATCTTTACATCTAGATGTTCAATTTCTAGATCGTACATTATCACAGTAGCTAATATCATTCAGATAGATAATATTATTTTACTAGTGAGAAGACATAATCATTGTCATTGCCTTTCACTTGAAAATATTCATTGGAAATCAATCATGCCTTGTACTTTTCTATATTTTCATTGGCCTCAAATTTCTATTTAAATACTCACTCAAATCTAATTGTCATTTGATCCAAGTATTATTCTTCTTCAAGGATTATAATTTCTCTTTCATGGCTTATTCCTACTAAATTAACTCTCCGGATGTTCTGGTCTTCAATAGCACCTCCCATAATATGTTATGTATGGTATGCACTTCCAACATATCTTTCAAGTGAATTTTTCACTCATATTGACCTCCTCAATGTAATTGCTATCTCAACCAATTTTTCATTAGGAATGTCAGTACAAATTATGGCAGTTCTTCCTTAACTTATTTATACAAGTTAACATCTTCTACATTGAGTTGTGACCCCATGTTTCTATTCATGATGTTGAATCTGATTACGATATTATTTTTTTGTGTAGTAACTATGAACTTGGTCATACCTTTATATCTCCATTTCATGATTGGAATTTATTGTTTTCCACAAATTCATTGTTATCAAATGTCACATATATCTCTACGATATTATGATTTTTAGTTAGTGATTTCTCAATATGTTCACCCTAGTGTTTCCTGAACACGATATCTCTGTTATAGAAGATTGTTCTTATCTCATGATTTCAACGTTTATAACCCTTGACATCTTTCTTGGAGACAATAAAATTGCACTTCTTTGATTTGAAGTTCAACTTGTTCCTCATTTCCTTTGGCACATGAACATATATATAACATTTAAATACTCGAATACATGCTATATCTGATTTCCTCCTATACAACACCTTAAATAGTAAATGATCATTCATTGTAGATGTATGAGTGATTTTTTAGCTAGCATACTATTATAACTACTTCAACTCAAAACTTCGATTCCAAACCTGCTCTCCTCACGCACATTGCTTTTTCCATCAACATTCTAGTCAACCTATTATATACTATATTCTATTTTTATATCATCATGGCCATGTTTTGATTTATAATACCCTACTCAGCATAGAATTAATAAACTAGAAAGTATTCGGTATCATTGTCTGTATTTAGAATTTTTATCTTTTTATTAAATTGGTTCTCCACTAGTATTTTGAAATTCTTAAACTTCTCCAACACATTAGATTTTTTAAGAATGAAGTAAACTCATACATACATGAAGAAATCATCAATGAATGACATATAATTTTTTGATCTTCCAAGTAATATCTCTAGTATTTCTCCAAAAATTCATTGTTAATCAAATCCAATATTATTATTGATATAAAAGTAGTAGATTTGAACTCCAACCATTTTTTCTTTCCATACAAATAGACTTCATTAAACCAGAAGGATTTTGTATTATCTGGTAGTCGCGACTCTGTACTCAATCATGACACATTGTTTCTGTATCGTGACAAGAGTATATTCTTCATGGATTCCTTCTCAAAAATATAAGACCCAACTATATTATTATTGATAGTACTTTTCAATACCTTATACAAGCTTCCATACATAGCTTCACGAGCAATTATCATTACTCCATGTGTCATCATATAAGATTTGTCATCTCATCAAAACTTCACACCAACATCTATCATCATATTCATAGAAATTAGATTTCTGCTTAGGCATGAAATATGAATGACTCCGAAAGTAAATGTGAAAGTTGTATTATGTATCTTTTTTTTCATCTTCTCATGGTCAGTTATCATAATCATTGACCTATTTCATATATTCACATTTCCATTATAATGCTCTTAATGACTAAACTAACTTCGATGAAGAGTCACATCATATGACATGTCTATGTCAACGAATTAAGTATCTTCATCAACATGAAAACAAGTCTCAATAAAATATAAATCTCCACCAATGAATGGATTTTGGCTGCCAAGCTAGCTCTCTCTCCTATATTGTGACTTGTAATGATGTCGCGACCTAAGTTGACATGCCTTCAGTTAGGTCTTTGATAGTCCCTCTTGAAATGCTTAGCCTTGTTGTACCTCCAGCATTTCAATTTCAACTTATCCATGTTCTTCAATATGTCTCTTAACTTGCACTTGTTTCTAGAGTAGTTTATCTTTCGGTTCTTTGCACTTGTTTCTAGAGTAGTTTATCTTTCGGTTCTTAGTCCTCCCTTACAAACAATATATTCTTAGAGTATTTTCCTATACATTTCCTTCTCATATCATCTGATAATAAAACGACAACTATTATCTCTTAAGATAACTACGTTATACTACTACTAATGGTAATTATCAAATTAAGTCTCATGCTCTTTGATCCACATGAATTTCATACTCCAAGGCATCTCAAGTTTCATATGACATTCTCTCACTAAAAACAATCATTAGAAACATTCACTAAGACATTCACCAATGACCACTACTAATAGTGATAATCAAAACATCTCATTATGTATAACGAGATGTTATGCATAGTGATCATAAACCCTTAGAATAAATTGGTTTAATGCTTAAATGCATACTAATTTATGCACAAATTCATTATGCATCAAACAATGTTTATGCATAAATGCATTTTAGTTTATGCATAAACTCATATGCAAGAGTTTATGCAAGGGCAATTATGGGTAGGTGCTAAAAAAACAACTCACATCATAAATATTTATATTTTGGGTCCTCAATCATTAAATTAAAATAAAAGTAGTCCCAGAGCATTTTTTTTTTTTTTTTTTTTGGAACCCCTTAGCCTAAGTATCCCATTATTTTTCTTTTTTTTAGGTCTCGTTGCTCTTTAATATGATAGATACAAAACTAATTATATTAGCTTTCTATATGTACTTTTACACGTTGAAGTAGGCTAAGTATTTCGGCCTATGTTATTATTCATCATAGAAATGAAATATACTTGTAGATTATCAAGGAAAAAATACTATAAATTGAAAATAAATTAGGTACAAATATAGAGGGAATATGTAATGAAACGCTTGTACTTCATGGGTTTGACAAAGAGCATAAATTAATGGAAACATATTATTAGAATTCCAGTAAAAAATGCTAAAAATGAAAGTGGTATGTCTAATTCAAGTATTCAACTCATTAAAAAATTCATCAATATTTACTTAAAAGATCTGGATGACTGACTAAAAACGACCAACATCAATATTTACAAAAAATAATCCGTGAGTTGGACCCAATACCCTCATTTTTTTTCTTGTAAAAAAATATCTTTGTTTGCATAATTGTATCAAATGGCGGATTATTATTTTTTATTAAAAAAATCCTGGCCACTGCAAATAAAACATATTATTAACAAATTTTAATATATCAAAGATAATTTTTGGAATAAAACTTATAATACATAACCAATTGAAATGTCAAACAAATTTATAAATTAGTTGGTGTAATAATTCTACAGTTTGTGCCCATAAAAGAGCCACTTTTTTCAACCCACAAGAGTAGGAAGCCAACAAAGTATCATCTCCCTAATTAGGTGTACCTAAATTGGTAATTGCAAAGCCAATCTTCACCCTTCTCATAATAATCCATTCTATTAAACAACTGTGTAGGAAAAATGGTGTGGGTGGCACTAAGAGAGGCACCACGCCACGCATCAAGAAGAGGATCCAGTGCCCTGGCAACCCTGATCGGCGACCCGCTTGGCCGGATCATTTGGATTCCAGCTTCAAGGCGTTGGCACATGCTTGGCAGCAGGCAACTCCCACCAGTAAGAAGTACAGAATTGGTAAGCCGGAACTCGAGGCCTTGATTCTCCAGCTGTAACCTCCTTATCGAGACCCCAATCATCTCGTCCAGCCCAGCTTGATCGATACCAATCCAATCTGGATGAAAAAGAATTTCTGGGCATCTAAAACGCTCAACCCCAAGAAATATCTTGAAATCTTCCTTCATTAATGGGCGGAACTGTGGTATCTCTGCTGCAGGCTGGCTCAGTCCCACTTCTGGTTTAGGTATAAACGTTGGATCCAACTCCTGCCCACTCAAAAACCAGCAAATGACTAACGAAGACAAATGCAAGTCCTACTACTCTTAGTTAGCCCGATGTTTTATTTTTTAATACATCATCATCAACATCACCGTCATGTAATCTAATCTGTAGTACTATTTCATTGGGCTCTTGGTTAGCTCAATGTTTTGTTTTTTAATACATCATCATCATCATCATGTAATCCAATCAGTAGTACCATTTCATAGGGTTATAAACCTATATACAAATCCATATACAAATAGTGTGTGCATGCGTGTCTGTGTGCGCGCAGGCATGTGATCTAGTTGGTTGTATATTTTCACTGCATTATAGTACCTACATCATCCCTGGCAGTGGATGATCTACAAGCTTAGTTTCTTTTTTTTGTCCAACCCAGTTAATTCGCACATTACTTGTGCAGAAATTCCTGCACAGTATTCATGTTGGCACAGAATTGCACAGTACACAGTGCGCAATGCACAGGGTATTTCCGAATTCGTTGTTTTGTGCAGTGTTGTTTTTGCAGTGTTGGGTCCAAATGAATGATCAAGGTGAAATTCAAGGGCAAAGAGTTGCTGAAATGTACAGCAAGGCAGCATCTGCAACTGAACAATATGAAGAAAAAGCTTGAAAAAGCCAAGTGCAAAGTGACAAATGATATGGGGCAAAAGCTTGTCCGGCTAAACCATTCATAAAGCTGAGTTTGATGTCTCCACCCACCACTCAGTAGAGTCTCTTTTCTTTAGCCTCATCATCTCGAAAAGATGCTTTTTTTTCACCAATTTAGATATTGAATCAGGAGATGCTTTTTATTTTTCACAAACTTATTAAAAAAAAGAAGCTCCATCTCATCATGTGTTTGTAATAGCGATTTGTTGATCAGCATTGGCATGATTGGTGGGATTCGCAGGTCACAAATCCCATTTTGACAATGGAAGGCCTGCAAGATCTGCACTTCAGTGGGGAAGTTAAAAGCGGTAGAATATGCTGCCAAGAATTCAGATTCCAGGAAGTAACAAAAACTCTAGCTATTGTGAATGCTGTGAAAATTATATTACAAGATTTGCGCAAAGATATCCATTATCCATAGAGCCAGCCTTAGAAATATCTCACTTTACGTGAAGAATTTCTAGAAGCAACCACTGTGTGACGTGTGTATACAAAAAAGCCAAGTAAAACTTAAATTATTTGACATTATATGTGAATGCCGATTTGTTAGAAATAGCAAGTTGATGATTAGTGCAGTGAAAGAATTGTTACCAAAGAAGTTTAACATGTCAGATCTTAGGGTAAAAACTTAATATTAAGCATGTACATTCAAAGAGATCAAAAAAAGAAGAATATTATATGTAGGATGCCTCTTATTCTATACGCCAATACTGTCAGGAGTTCAATGTATGCAATGGTATAAACTAGACTCGATATATCACATACTATGAGAATACTAAGTTGATACATTTCTATCCCAAAAAAGGAGCATTGAAATACAATCAAAATAATGCTCACTCATTTATATCAAACTCTTAACTTTGTGTTGCTTCTGTTTGATGGCAACAATAACAACCAACAGATTTTTAAAGTCACTAGAGCAATGGATGGATTGGGGTAGAGATGTGGAGGTCATAAGTTCCACAAGCAAACATGTGTTTAATCTTTATGGTGGATCTATAAATTGAATGAGAAAAATACAGGTTGTGATTCTCTGCACATCTACTGAGATATAATATATTACTTTTACTCATTCAAATAATAAATTTTTTTTAATAAGGGTTTGTACAAAGCTTGATTTCGAATAGAAATAATTGAAGCTCAAATATGACAGCTAGTATAGTATTTAGTTAGTAAAGAAAATGATATTTTATGCTTGAACAAATAATTTTAATATTCAATATCATTTCATCAGAGGACAAGATGATCAAAAACTTATTCAACTAAAAAAAAATTGACACAAAATCAAATTGTGATGATTATTTGATAAAAACAAAGAGTATAAACAAATTCTAGTAGTATAGCATTGAAACAGCTAAACAAGAAATATTTGTCAAATAGAAAAATGTTATGATTGACTTATAGTTCAGAATCTGTAACTGAGGTTTGAAATCAGTATATGAACTATAAAGTCATAACATAAATGATTATATTTGTGATATTGTGATTTAACTTATACAGTTACAAGTCAAATGAAGTAAACTTTTTTTTTGGTGACACGACTTAAACAAAATTATAACATGTGCTTTGGAGTCGTGACTTGTATTACCAAATTGCGACTCAATTGAAATTGTAATATGTGCTTTTGAGTCATGATCTGTATAATAAACCTCAGTTGTGATTACAATAATATCTCTACACATCTACTCATAAAAGAAGACTGTGTGCAAAGCTTGATTTCGAATAGAAAGAAATAAAGCTCAGATATGATAACTAGAATACTATTTAGTTAGTAAAGAATATGATATATTATGCTTGAAAAAAAATATTAATCTTTAATATCACTTTATCAGAGAGCAAGTTGATCAGAAACTGATTCAACTAAAAAAATTGACACAAAGACAAATTGTGATGCTTATTTGATAAAGCATAAAGATAATGTGTGCAAAAAAATTCTAGTGGTATAGCATTGAGACATAGCTAAACAAAAAATATTTGTCAAGCAGAAAAATATTATGATTGCTTTATATTTCAGAATCTGTAACTGAGGTTTGAAATCAGGATATGAACTATAAAGTTATAACCTAAAGAATTACATATTTGATATTGTGATTTAACTTATACAGTTTCAAGTCGAATGAATCAACCTTATTCTTTGATGACACGACTTAAACAAAATTATAATATACTTTGGAGTCACGACATGTATTACCAAATTGTGACTCAATTGAAGTTATAATATGTATTTTGGAGTTGTGACCTGTATAATGAGTCCCGACTCAACTTATGCTATAACAAACATTTTGAAATCATAACTCAATTGAAACTATAAACTAATTTAAAGTAACGACATGTATTATGAAGTCATAATTTAACTAAAATTGTAACATATACTTTGATGTCACGATCATATTCTATAGTGTCAACATGAATAAAATCATGACTCTACTCTAATGTTAAGATATTTATTGTAATCACAACTTATCTTGTATTGTTGTGATTAACCAACTTAAAAATTCAAATTACGACACTATCATTTGGTATCATGATATAAATGAAAGCATGACATAAGATTTCATATCAAAACCTAGATCTATTGAGACTTCGATCTTAAGTTTAAAAAAAAAATATTTCAATTTAAATATTTTGTAAATATAATAGAATGTCATCAACACAGAGATATGTTATGTACTGTAAAATCTCATAATAAAGTAAAAATTTCTCTTGCAATTGTATGTTCTATATTCTCTCACTACTTGATCTTATGCATGTGGGTGTATGATTTCTTCTGTGAACATTTTCTTCCCTCTTCCCAAGACCTTGAATCACCATCACTCGAACACTCAAGTCCCTAAATTTGATATCAAGGTATACTTGATATCAAGTATGACCCAATACATAGTATCAAAGGAAATTCACAATCTGAGATTTGATATCAGAACTAAATCACAAAGAATGTAGATCTGATTTCCTTCCCCAATATTTAGCATATAAGATTAATTGAGGTTTAATTTATTTTCTTATAGTTGACATCAAAACTAAAAAGGTTGCAAAATTCTATTATTTGATTTCAGAGCCAATTGTGAATTTTAATATTTAATCTTCGAGACAAGCATAGATCTTATAACGTTATGATATATTTTTCAAGGTTCAAATGTTATACAACATACTATTGGACATACTCAGAGAAAGCTTTCCAATACCATATCTACTAACTTTGTTACACTCATACTTTTAGTATTATGCTAGATTTTTTTTTGAGTACTATGAGCTTAGGTTGAGATACTTCTACGTTCACTATCATTTATAATATCACCTCACACAATTCTTGTATTATAAATTTGGAAATAAATACTCATGTCATAGATAATTATACTATTTTTATTATATTTGCAGAGCGTATAGTATAAGATCAACAACACAATTATACAATTATGAGACAATAATATCAATATTATATATTTTATATTATCATATATTTTATATATACTATTGTTATAATTTCTCTTATTTTTTTATTTTTTTTTTAATTTTTTATATTTTTTTATATTTTTTTATATTTTTGATAGAAACAACCAACATGTGAATTATTCCAATCAATTTTATCAATTATATAAAGATATTTAATATATGAATTTTATATAATAATATTTAGATTCATGTTTTTTAATATCTTTATTGTAGCATGATATCAAAACAAGGATAAAATAAAAAAACATTCCTTTTCACAAAAAAAAAATAGTTGCAACGAACATGAACAATGATGACAAGAAAGGTATACGGGTAACGTGGTTATGACATCACACACGCATAAAGGTGGTTCATAGTGATTTTTGGGCAATAACCCGAATTGCACCCAAAGATAAGGCACATGAAAAACTACGACAAGTCATGCCACATATTTTTCCTTCCAAAGTCATTGTTGTTATTTAAAATTAATCCACCTTTAATGACCATACCACTAATTAGAGTTCGCCTGAAATCCAATACATCATATTTTTTGATACAATAATTTATATATCTCTTAAGGTAGTCTATTTCACTAGTGCTCCAATACATCTTATATAATACATATTTTTTGGTTAAATTATCATTATTATCCATGTATAGATGATATATATTATTTTTATTAAATTTAATATTTATTATTTTTTAATTGTATAATATTGAACTAAAAATTTGAGACTAATGTGTTTTTTAATTCATTAATAAATTATTTATTTATTTATTTATCTAATAATCTAAATAAAAAAAATAATCCTAACAAAATCATAATGTATACCTTAATTTTATGGGTACTATACACTTTTGATTCCACTTTAATTTCTCACACCTAGAAGTCACTGCACGTCAACAAATTAATATTGTCACTCCACAATATTAAAATTATAAATTATTAAAAAAACAAACAATTTATTTTAGACTATGAAAAGAAGATGAGAAGAAAAAAGATAAGTTTACAAATTAATTATGAACAATAAAGTATATCAATATTCTATTTACAAAATTTATTTTTATTAAAAAATAATTTTTTTATTTTTTAAAATTTTATTTAGGACAAAAATTCAACATCCGTCGAAAGCGAGCAATGAAATGCAATATGACAGCGACAAGTGCTGTTTAACATGTCATGTCGTGCCGGGCAAAATTAAATATAACCATTTTAAAAAATGTATAATTGTTTAAATTCGACCATGCCATGTAACATGCTTGGCATGAGGACTGTGCAGCCTAGGCCCAACATGACACGAGTCATGCCATGAGTCGGCATGACTATGATCCAGGAACAATTCTAGACTAAGTCATGTTGGGGTAAGCACAATTGAATCATGCCAAGCTACACATGACTGATTCATATGGTGTCTCGTGTCATGCTCATCTGACTCACTTGACACCTCTAGCAAAAAATTTAGACTTGAATCCAAATTTGACCAACCACATGCCCACAACAACAATTTATTTTTCCTTTATTATGAACACGTGACCCACCAATAATAATTTACATGATTTATACTATATATATATATAGTATTACAATTTTGAAAGAATAAAAAAAAAAGAATTATAATTTGAGTATGAAAAAAATATAAATAGTAGTTACTAATTATACTTTTTTTAAATTAAAATATTAATTTTTTTAATGCAAAAACCTAGTAGCCATTAGATTTCCATTAAAAACCATTAGACAAAAATCAAATGTTTGTTGACAATAAATATGTAATTTTCTTTTCTATTCATAAGAAAACTATAAAAAGGTGAACATCGTTGTAAACGACCGACAAGAAAATGACATGCATCATTTTCCCATCAAAAACTTTTATCAAGGCAACAACAAAATTTTTTAAATGGGAAACATGGATTTCACACATCCTATTCTGAAAAATAAAAAAGCATCATGGACTTTAGCAGATTTTTTTTTAATAAATGAATGACTGGTGTGTGAAGAGCAAACATCGTGTTGGGTTCATGGTGCTTGTGCTGATGTTTCAGGCCATACCATGCTTCAGCATGAGGGACAAATGGGCGGCTCAACATGGCATGCACCATGCCATGGTCCAACCCGTGCCCGATGGTGGTACAGTTCTTACCATATCAAGCTAGATCCATTTTCCACCTCTATTTGCAAATTATGCAAGACATTGTATGTCCCTCTCAACTAGTCACCAAGAACCTAATTAGAAAGAACTTTACTAATAGTCACCTCATTTAGGTTATATAGATATATAATGTATGTTTTTTTTATTTTTTTAAAAAAAATATTAATAACAAAATAATTTTGATGATTATCTACATGAATAATATTTTAATTATAAGAAATAACAAGTTATGAATTATTCAGCTAAATGAATACTTTGAATCATAATTTCAGATAAAAGATATTGCGAGATCCATATATTTTCTTTGTATAGAAATAATTTATTTTATAAGAAATATCATCTTATCATAGAAGAGATATTCAATTAATATACTTGTATATATTGATCTTTTGAGTTATATTCTAACAGATATTCCTCTCAATCCGATGGTATGGATCCGAATTAAGATATTAATTTTATTTTTGATGTGACATCTCTACTTGACTACTACTTAAAAGAGAATCTTAAGAAAAAATAACTATCTGACTATATCCGTTCATATATAGCATGCATAATCAGAATAATTATTTATTTCTCAGATTCTTCTTGATATATTTACCTTGATATATATTTTTGGAGATAATCTTTTATTGATTAGGTATTCACATTTGAGTTAAGCATCAACATGTACTAAAAAAAAGTATACAATAAAATTTCGTAATTTTTTTGAAAATAATCTTTTGTTCTGTAAAAATAAGAGGTAAATAACTTATTCTGATATTTAATTTAAAAATAATATTTGAAATGATAATGATAATTATTTGCGAGATATTTTAGATATATTTACTCGTTGAGATCAGGTTTTCATTCTCTTCTCTCACTAAATTTTACTATGATAGTCAAATAGTAAAGTATATAATCATTAATCCAATATTTCACGAGTAAACAAAACACATAAAAGTGAATTATTTCTTCCCAAATAAAAATATTCATGAAAAAATCATTATTATAATATACATTCGCATAATAGAAAAGCTAATAAACATCTTCATGAAGTCTAAAAAGACTTCAACTTATTCTAATTTCTTCATAACTTAGTGTTGCATACTTATACAAACCAACTTTACAAATAGTTATGATTTTTTTTATTTCTTATACTTTGATGAGAATACACAACAATAGGTTGCACAAATCATTTTTTGCTAATTATATATAAAATATATGATATATAAATTTTATAGTGTAATTTGTATATATATTTTTTAATATTTTTATTTTAAGAACCATAATTTTGTCATAATTTATATTCTGTTAATTATTTTACTAAATAACATAGTTGTGACATTAGTTTTTTTTTTCTAATGTCTATGCAGAATTTCCAAACCATATAGACGTCTTTCCTATGAATTGAACAACATGGATGATACATGCTTTTCTCTACACATAACACCTCTGATGATTCAATTATCATTATCACCATACCTATTAGCAAATAAATGGTAGACAACTTCATAAAACCTATTAGAGAATAACATCTTATATTTATCTCTTGTAAGCTATGCATTCGATGTATGCCTCAGCTTAAGAAGAATATTGATATTTAGTTTATTTTCCTTTTATTGCTTATTTTATTTATTTTTTATTGATTACATTTATCTCCTGCAAGCTATTAGAGAATAATATCGGACATGTAGGTTGTCCCAAACTATATTTAAATATATATAATTATAATATATTATTAAATAATTTTTTTCATAATCAATAAATTTTTTTTTTATTTTTTACTTTCAAGCTTCTTTTCCTCTTTTCTACTACCATAAAATACTATGGCCAAAATGCTAACTCGACCACAACAATATTCTATTATCATTTTCATTCCAATTTGTAATGATTTATTTATACTTCTATATACTATACTAACTTGTTAAAATATATACATGTATACACACCAATGACATGATAGATGAATTGGTGAGCCGAAGAATGCACAATCTTTGGGTTGCAGGTTCAACCCCACTAGCTTCAGGTCACATTACTTACATACTAGCTATCCTCAGGGTCAGGATGGTTGACCCACGCCCCAATTGGGCCAAGGTCCCATCTGGTAACAATATATATATGCATAAAGATTTACATATACATATTTGGATATTTAAGAATTGCATGAAATTGATTTATCTCTGTGAATAAAGAATCAAACATTAAACAAAAAGTGATGTGACCTGAAGCTTAGAAGAGATACGGAGAAGCTCTGCTTCATCTTCTTCTAGTTGATCCTCATCAGGGTCATTGTCTCTGCTCATTAGTTTATAAAGTTGCCAATCTTCATCCTTAGAACCAAACGTATCCTCACCCTTCCCTCGATCGAAGGCTGCCGAAGTCAACAGACGCATCCTTTCCCGTTGAGCAGCATTCAATCTCTCACCACGTCCAATGCCTCCATAAAAACTGGCCCCATTGGAAGAGCATCCAATTGACTTTAGCCGTTTTCTCTGTTCAACTTTTTCAGAAAGCACTTTGTATCTGGCATGCATCTGCCCCAAATAAGACCCACGATTCTGCCTGCAAAAGAAACCATATTTACAAATAAACTAACAAATAACTATTTTGCATATTTCAAAAAACATTACTATTTTGAAATGGAACGGCAAAAAAAAATAGCATTGAGAATTCATTAGCAGGTGCTTACACGTTTTGTTCGCCAGCACGTTGAGTGTTCCTCCCTTGCACAGGCACAGGATCTTCTTCACAGCACCTTTGCTTCCCTTGTTGCAGGTTGTCTGACACGGTTGTGGGGAACAACTGGGTCTCCTTCACCTGCTAAATTTTGCTTTGTTAGAAGAGCTATCCTAGTCACCACTTAACTGGACCAGACCAGTCAACAACTCAGTTTCAAACCAAATCAGAACTAATGGTTTGGTCCTGCTTCAAACTTGAATGAGTAGTTTTGAGCTGGTTCTGGTTCAGTTTGAGCTACCTACAACAACAAGATCCCTAAGGAGGCACCTGCTCTGCAATTGGAATGTCATCTGAAATTCCAAATTGCAGATACTTGTCACTTGAGGAGGTATCAATGTCTTCATCAACCTCCAATTGCTCACCTTTCTGCTCGCCTCTTACTTTTAGCAATGACTGCTCTACTTTAAGAAGTGTAAATTCTATTTCATGCTTTGAGAAATAACCGGTGTCTTTCAGGAAATAGGGAATGTCATCCTCATCGACTTCTTCAATCTGCTGCAAAAGAAATTCCAAACCACGGAGCTCATTCTGCAGTTCAAGTACCTTGGAAGACCTTTTAGCTTCAGCCATTTCTCGCAATCTCTGGCACTGCTTTTCTCGTATGGCAGCCTTTCTGGCAAGTTGTTCTTGTGAAGGAGTTGCCTCCACTGGGGGTGGGACCCATGGGAGCTGCCAGCACTTAGTTTTGTCTTCAGCTTCTTTGGTTTCTTTCTGTTGCACAAATACCATAAATCTAATAAGCTATTTGAACATTATTGCAGAGCTTTTTATATTTTTCATTTATTTTATAATGAGAGCACCCGACCTATAGGTTACCCTAAACATTTTTAATTTTTATGTATTGTAATAGGGACATTTGTATATATTATTAGAATGAGTTATTATTATTATTACTTAGTTTCTTTTTAATATAGAATCAGAATCAAAATTTGTACAAAACATAAAGAGAAATGGTGCACATGTGCATGCAGTGATGCAGACGTGGGTGCAATGACATCGTGTGGTTGTCCATTGTTGGCATCTCATAGTGCTCATGCATTAGCATCATATATATGTTGACTAGCTGATTTTAAGACGCAAGGTGCACCGAGACACAAAAGCCTTTTGGGGTCTTGAGGAACAAGGTACACTTGAGGCGGGGACTTTTTTATTTGAGGCGCACCCAACCTAATACAAATAAAAATTACACATCTTACTAAATATTATTTATATTTTTCATCTAATAATAAAAAATAATAAAATAAAAAATAATCAAACATAAAAATTAAATATTAATAATGTCCTCATTATCCAAATATTCAAAGTTTCATAACAAAATAACAAACATTAGTGATTTTTATTATCACAAAAAATTCAAAGTTCTAAAATAAAATAAACACTTACATATCTACATCTAAATCTAAATTAATAAAATCTTCATTAATATCATTCTTATCATCAATCTTCAACTCTTCTTCTTCTTTATATTCTTCTCCCGATAAATAGATCATCTCATCATTTTCATTAATAAAAGTAATAGTAGGAGTATGTTTAAAACTAGATGGTGATGACTTTGATTAAAGTGTTAGTATTTTATTTAGTTTAGCTTTTGTATAAACCCTAAACTCATCAGTTTCACTAGCTTTTGCAATATCACCCCATATTATATCAACACCTTCAAACACCAAATTATCTAATGCAATACTTTCATCTTTTATTATTCTCATCAATCATTCATTACTATCATCTATATCTTTCAAGTTAATATGATCAATGATATAATGCTTGGTGTATGTTTTCATCAAGATTCGGTTGTAATTAATGTACACCAAATTATTCAAGTATTGATGATCCAACATATATTTCCTCTTGCTACGAATCTAAAAAAACAAATAATTTTCATAATTATATCTAAATATTTTAGTTTTAAAAAATCTAAGTTACTTTAAAGAATATTGTAATGAGTCTAAAGACACAATTTAAATTACATGTAATTACTTTAGTAATTTACATTCTCGAATATACTATAATTCCTTTCACAACCCGATGAACTACATATTAGGTTGAGAACTCTCAATACAAACTTTTGCAAACCTCTAGTTCTTGATCTAAACATATCCTACCATTCAACTATAATTAATATAAATAAATTATTAGTTGAATATTTCACCTAATTTACCCAAATATATATAATAATTTCAATGTACTAATAAATAAAATAAAAGGACTAACCTAGAGATTTATTCTTCCTTATTCTAATAACAAACTCATTACCAAAAAGGTTTAACATGTATGTACAAATCTAGTTATGATATTATTGCATCTTGTTCATCTATATTTTTCACCTCTCAACATACAACTACATATATCTTTAAAAATTTTTGAATCTAGTTTAATTCCTAATCCTTTTGTATCATAATAGAATTATAGGTTCAAAAAATAATCAACTGAATACAAAGACCGATAAAGCTTAACTTCCCACCACTTATCAATAATTTTCATAATTTTCATATACTTTTATTCATTCCCATTAAAGCTTTTGACAATGACTTCCTTCGCCCTTTTCATGGCTACATAAATGTTGCCCATAGGAGACCTTTTTCTCACCATCCACCGAACAGAGCATACGTACAAGAGGACCCGACACTTTCAAACAAAATACCACAATATTCCAAAAGAATACATGAAATTTATATTGGTTATATTTTCTCCCTTTTGCTCTTTTGCCCATTTACTTTTTGTCAAATCTAAAATAGTAAACATCTTCTTTAAATTGTTTCTTTGTTTATTGATACGAGATAAGATGATAAAGGTTGTTTCAAACCGAGTCTTGGTAGGCCTTAACAACTCTTTTTGCTCGGTAAATCATCTCATCTTGTAGAGCAAACTCATTCTATTATAAACACATAATAATTGTCTTCTAGTATCAAGTCAAGACAATGGCAGCACATGGTATCCATTACAAATATGGTATTTTCTTTTCCAACAACCTCCCTATATAATTTAAACACATAATAATTAGATAATAGATATAATCACTAATATACATAAGTAAATAAAAATTTCAAATTAAATTATAAATACTTGTAGCCATATAATTTGAAGCATTATATGTTATCAAATGAATAATATTAATTTCACCAACTTACTCTACCCAACTGTCGAGTAATTCAAAAAATTTTTCTTATGTCTTAACCATAGAAGAAACATCAATATATTTCATAAACATAGTTTATCTTGAAGAATTCATCAAGAAATTCACTAATTACATTTCCTTCCTATTAGTTCATCCAGCTAACATAATTTAATATCAATTATCTTATATTTTTTGAAATGATCCTTCATTGAATTTTTTATAAAAGTAAATTCTTTCTTGAGGTTAGTAACCTTTACATCATGAAAGCTTAGTTCCGTGTAACAAACGGGTCGGGCCAACCCGACATGGCACAAAAATAACTCGTGCCCGTGCCGGCCCTATTCATGGCATGCCTCATGTTGTGTCGTACCAAGGCCAACCGAACCTTGAGCCGGACCAGGCACTACCCGATACTGAGGTTCGTGGGCATGGTTTCTCGGTACGAGTTGAGAATCACCCCAACACATCTAGCATGACGGTCCAACCTGAACTGATATCTCAAGGCACGATGGATCCAAAATTTCTATCGGGCCCAAAACCGGATACATCGTCTTTTTCGATCGGAGTCCGAGTCCACCCAAATGACTATTCCAGAAGCTGAAACTTTTGAAATGGACCATTTGGGTAGGTTCGATGGTCGAACCGACCCAAACAGTAAATAAAAATTTAAATCTAAGCCATTGAATTTTGCCTCTAATAGCTATGGGACAAAATCCGAATGCACTAATGATTCTTTGCCTTTTTTTTATTTATTAAAAATTAAAAAAAAATCATAAAAAACTTTAAAAAAATCTTTTTATTAATCTATAAACCATCTCCCATTTCTCTAAGATTTATGTTTTTTAAAAACATAGATCATCTTATTCTCATTCTCTTGCTTTGAAAGCTTGCTCTTCCCTCTCTCTCTCTCCTAATTTTCTCTCACTCGGGATTTCAGATCGACTTTTTGAGAATCATAACTCAACTTTGGTGTTTGAATTTGTGGTGTACGTGTTGACTTGTGAGAATTCAAAAAAAGTAAAGTATATGGCTATAAGCATTTTGGTTTATGTTTTACGAGTATTTCATATTTTTTTAATTAGTTAACTATTAATTTAACTAGTGTTTCTCTCTCTACTCTACTCTATAATCTAAAAAATATTAAAAAATTACAAATAGCTATTTAAATAATGAAAATGAAATTAATTTAAATTTAAAAAATAAAAATCATACGCAAAGATCCGAGGTTACTGAAACTTTAAGTCTCTAATTGCCTCAACCCAAAGATCTAAAAAATAAAAAACTAGAAGAACTTCAATTTTTGGACTCACTTTAATATAATAAAACAAAAAAATTTTAAGAGTACTGAAGAAAAATCGACGCAGTGTAAATATTATAAGAAAATTTTAAGTCATAAGAGTTCGTGTGAAATTATGCAACTTAAGAGGCATGTCGAACTATGCACCAAAAAACATTATGCATTAGATACTAGACAAACCTTATTCAGCGGTGAGTTGTTTGTGGTGGATCCAGTTCAGTCTCAAAGTTTGTCCCCTTTATATACTGTAATTAATTGAGAAGGGAGTGCATGACAAAACTGATCATCACGATGATCTTCTGATTAGATTTTTGGAAAATTCAGGAATAATTAGTATCATGCAGACATATTTTTAGCCTACATATCATAGGATTCCTAAGTTCATATCTAGAAATGACATACTAAAATATTATAAATTAGAAAAATAAATAATAATTAATAAATATAGAGATTATAGTGAAATGATGTCAGTGATGTCCGATATCTGGACTAGTCACGACGATGCATCTTATATATGTCTCACCGTACACTATGTAGATTCAAAAAAAAAACACTAAATAAAAGAATATTAGAATTCTCTGAAATTCTTCATCCTCACGATTCCCCGATAATTTTTGAGTATATGATAAAAATATGTAGAGAATATAAAATTTAAAATAAAATATTTAGTATTACATTCAGAATGTGATACTAAGAATCTTGATATATTACCGTGATAAAAATTATACGAGTCCAAGTTCTTGTGCTATCTAAGATGGCATAGGATCCACTGACTCCTCTAGTGCTGAGTGTAGCATCAGAGTTTATTTTTTCTATTCTAATAAATATGATTTTGAATAGGAGATCGAGATTACAAATAGATATTGTCGATACTTTATGATGCATGACAAATTAAAAAGATTCGAGCTTGGACATCCAGAATCATGCTGAGGCTATTGCAAAAGCAGAGTTGATTACCAATGATGATCCATATAATAATAGTGATATTGAGGATGATAATGATATGATGATTGACAATTGATGACGTTAATGCTTGAAGGTTGACGATTGATGACGTTAATGCTTGAAGGTTGACGATTACTGGATTGCAACACTTAAGTGTTATGTCTGATTATGATTTTTGATTTCGATTTACTCATGTTTATTTACATTGTATTTACCTTTGTCATTTGTATTTATTTAATTTTTGATTGTAATATTTGAAAGTTTAAACTTGAATATTTAATTTTTTTTTTATTTTGCATTGGTTTTAATTTTTTTTCATATGTAAGTTATAATATTTTTTAATTCATATTTAAATATTTAATATACGTACACTGATTTCTGATAATTTAATACACATACACTGAGTCAGTGATATACATATTTATAAATTATAAAGTAATAAAAATAATTAACACTAACTAAATAGTAAATACAAAAAAGTAAATACAATTAATTATTAACATTAAAAAAAACTTTTAAAGTATTAATTAAAATTAAAAATTTTTAAATATAAAGTCATTAACTAAAGTTTAATTATAATTTTCTAAATAATGAATATATAAATAATTAAATATAAAATAACATTATCTTTAAAAAAATTATTAAAATTTAAAAACTAGCCGGTACGGGCCTGACCTGGCATGATTTTTCAACCGTGCCAACTCTATGGACCATGTCAAGCCTGAAGAAGCCGTGCCGAGCCAAGCATGAGACGAAAGCCTGGTTGGGCGGCCAAATACCAAACTGAGCCGGCCCAGCAAAGCCCATTTGTCACCTCTACATGATGGTCACACCATATTGTCCAATTATCTCAAGCTTTGGATGGAAACTAGCATTATTTACTGCATTAAATGAAATTATGGCATTATACATCCATCTATAAAATAGTATAGTAACTCTCTCTTTGATCTCTTTCTTATATGCATTGTTGATAGTAGTTTGAATATTTTTTTTCTATTTTGAATAATTATTTCTAGATTAGGAGGAAAGAATTGATTCATATGACCTTTTTGTTTTATTCTCTTTATGCAACTACCACTACCAATACCACTACAACCACTTCCCCCTCCAGTGCTACCACCACTAGAAATATCTTTTTTTCTCGTTTTGCTAGTAACATTCGGGTCATCATCATCTTCATCTTGAAAACCAAACATATCCTCAGTCACATTATGACTCCCAAAATTTATTTGATTTTTTTTGATCTTTTTTGGCTAGCATATAACCTTCTATCTTTTTCCTAAAAAATGTTTGGAACATCTTGTACATTTTTTTGAATTTCTAAATCCTCCAATAAGGTATTATTTTTGTTTATAAATTCCTCTTTTAATTACAAAAAATACAAATGAGCGTACAATGTACTTGTATCTTTCTCATTCAAAACACGAACATATTTCAATCCCAAATCTTTTCTTTTACTCGCAGTCTCTACTTCAACTTTTATCTTTTTGTCTATTTTTTGTGTATTTTTAGCTTTATAACAAATCAACAATAAAATAATAATTATATTGAGAAAAAATAAAAAAAAATACATAATATATTTTATATTATAAATCTATAAATTAAAAATATACTCAATGTTTGCCAAACAACTATAATTATTTTAAATTATTTTTAATTGTTCATAATTTTTTTATAATTTTTAGATTTTTTTTCTATTTTTTACTTTAGGTTTCTAAAATTTTTGTATTTTTTTCAAAGTTTTTTGGAAAATTAATTTCTCTATTTTAAAGAATTTTTTGAAATTATTTCTCAATTTTTAAAAAAATTATTTTCATAACAAAAATAAGAGAAACAATAACTTTTCTCTTTAATTAAGCTTTAAAGGTGTTTTTGAATGATTTTTTCAAGAGTTTTAGGATGTAATCTGAGAAAGATGAGAGTTTTTATATGATTAAGTTTGAGAGATTCAAAATGATACTATTTTGGAGGTATCTTTTTTTTAAAAAAAAATCTAACACTCCAAAACGATGTTGTTTTGGGGTGTTTTGTTTTTAGAAAAAATAAAAACCAACCCAAAACGATTGAGTTAGGTCTCATCATAAAATAAAAACCACCCAAAACCAACCCAAAAAAATAATAACTAACCCAAAAAAAAAAAAAAACAACCCAAGTTTGATGCTCTTCCTCTCCCGACGTTGCAGCGTCGCCTTCCCCAAAGAATTTCGACACTGCAACATCGACCAATTTCAACGCCTCACACCCCTATGCTTCACCTGGAACAAAGCATTTTCACCGGGAGTGGTGGTGCCTGAGATATAGGCTCACCTCAAGTGTACCTTTCATAACTATGTTTGCTATAAGAATATATGATATTATAATTATCCCTTCCTAAATGCTATCTCAAAGAAAAAGAATTTACTTCTATGTTTTTTGCCTACCTGGGAAACATCGAATTAAAAACTAAATATCTTATTATTTGACTATCATAAAAAAATAATAATGTGAAATAAAACTAAAAGTCTGATATTTTTAAATAAATGTCTCGTCCAAAAAACCTCATATATTACATGTAGTGATGGTCATCATCACTCAATAACCCATTTATACATTAATCTATTTATTATTATCTGGCCCTTAATTTTCTAGAAAACAAAATATTTCAAAGAAAAATATAATAATTTATAATTAATCTCACATCTTCACAAGTTAATACCCAACTATAATATAAATACTCAACTAGCTAAAAATATTCATGATCACTAATGAGAAACTAAGTTCTGGATTTTTTTTTATATATTTAAATATACAAAAAAGAACATAAAAATGAATATGTCATAGATAATCTAGGCAATGACTAATTATACCAATTGCATAGCCTAGATCTAGATTAGTAATTGTTTAATAATTACTATTTTCTACAATTTCATGCATATAATCAAATCATCAAGAAAACCTATATAAAATAAATAATCTGTATTTGACTCAATAAAATTATTTACTGGAGGATAACTCAAAATATCAACCTTTAAGAGAGTATCTAAAACATATATTATCTATGACACTACAATATCTCAATAATCATAAGTCATCTCAATTTTAAGAAATTAGCTGTACATTTCAAGATTATTTGTATAAAACTATAATTAAAAGTATTTATTAAATTATGTGATTTCTAACTTGACATCTATAATTATTAAGATATCATTGACATATACAAATAACAAAAAAAACTTATTATCTAAACTCCTCAGATAAAACAAGAAATAAACTATAACATATATATACAAATCAAAATATAATAATTGTAATATAAAATATCACAAATAAAGCTCTTGATGTTGACTTTAAGCAATCTAAGGCATTCCACAATCTATAAACTTGATCTTAAAAATCATTCTATTCTCAAATATTAGATAGTTACTTTAAATACATTTTCTCAAGATTAGAATAAAGAAAAACATTCCTTATTCCTAGATGATATATCATCCATCAATAAAAAATAACAAAAAAATATGAATACCTATATTTAGATCATTTGGGCAATAGAAAAAAATTATTTTGATAGTCGATTCTAAAAATCTGAGAGAATCCATAAGCAACAAGTCTTGTCTTCAGACGTTCTATCTCACCACCAAGACTAATCTTTATAATGAATACTTATTTACAATCAATAACAAACTTTCATGAATATTAAGGAACTAATTCCATGTTTTATTAGAATGATATCTCTTTCGCCATGACCTAATATCATTCTAAGAGATAGAATACTATCAAGAATAATAAAAATAAACAAAAAATGAAAAATATGTAAATATTAGCTAAGAGATAGAATACTAAGTATAACTCATTTATTTTTTCTAGAAATCAATCAAAAGATCAAAATTAAAAAGAATTAACTACAAAATCTTATGACTTGTCTGAAAAATTTTTGTAGTTTTAAATACAAGAGGCAAATTTTTTTCTTTTAGAATAAATACAAAAAATAAAGTGATCAAGTCTTCTAGTTCCCATCTTCTTTGAAGTAGAAATAGTGATGAAATTTAGAGCTCCTACTTGATCTAAACTACAAGAAGATTTATTTTCTAAGGAAATTTCATCCTCCCAATCTAAAGAAGAAAAAACTTTAAGTATTTATTAGAACATATGATTATTTATAAAGAAACATATCATAATATAATTTAACAAATTTAAAAGTAACTAAAAGATAATAATCTCTCATAATTAGATGCCCAAATAAAGCTCAACAAGAGAAAAAAAAGATAATAAATTCATTTAGACTCAATTCTCATAATTTTCAATTCTAATAATTTTCAATTCTCACAATTTTCAATTCTCATAATAATGATACATATGATTAAAAAATTTAACATATTTTTCTATTTGATATGCTTCATAATTTAATATAAAAATATTTTTATATACTAAGATCCAAAATTCTTAGTCTGGTAACAAATAATTTATCTAGTCAATAATGAATTAGTAAAAAATTAATAATGCTCATAATTTTGAAAGTTTTCTAACATTTAAAAAGTACACATAATAAATCATACTACTTAAAATCAAAGAAATTTATCCCCAAAATTTTTTGATAATGCAAAATAATATTAATAAGAGAAAAAATAATATTAGTATTGAGTTTAGTGAAATAATTCATATAAAATAAATTATTCGAACATTTACAAAAAAAAATCAAAATAAAAATAAAATGTCAAAATCAATATTATCATAACAAAATACTTACAATATTTTGCTACTAACCATAATATTAAGAGAAAAGCAATAAAAATAATAAATAATATGCAATTACTTATAATATAACTATTTACTTCTAAGTCAATTACCCATGATCAAGATTAGAAAAATAATTGATAAGAATAATAATATTTGAAAGATGAGAAATATCTACTGCAATCTTATTAATAAAAAATAGTCCTTTGTGTATTAGTCATAATTGAAGATTTTAATAGAGACCATAAATAGATCCAATAATCATCCTCTCTCTCAATAATCAATAATACACAGTCTCTGCTCAATAAATAATACCCAACAACTCTTTATGGACCAATGGTATGATTATCCTTCCTAAAGTGTATTCACTATACATAAGATATCATGTCCCTGCTCTGAAAATAAGGCCCAAAAATCCTCTATGTTAGTCAGTACAAGCCATTTTCTACCTTTATATTAGCATCACTTAGACTCAGGTAAGACCAGGTCAAATAGTCCAGAAATAAGTCAAAAATAACCCACTGTAAGAAATCATGAAACTTACATTGTTGGATGCACCATAATTGCATTCAATATTGTCTTCTTCACCAACTTGATTTAGTAATTTTATCACTTGGAATCCTTAACAAATCTTGAACAGCACATGGTTGTCGGTACCCTTCAAAAACATCCATTAATCTTGATTCTCCTTTGAAAAGACATGTCAACAAATATTTCCGCTTATAATGGTATGAGGATCACCACTCATCAGCACACAAACAACACATGACGACCGTGGCAAATAATCCCTTCCAACACTTTGATATCAGGTACAAAAAAGACATATCTCACAAGAAAAAGAAATACATAGAAATCACAAGCACATATAACAAGCTACCTACTCTACATATTAATACTTGTATCATAAACAAGAAAAAATGAAGCTACAAAAAAGATAAAAGGCATACCAAAATATTTTATAATAAGAATTAGATTACCTTGAAAGCATCTTTGAACATTCATTAATAAGGAGTATTGCGACTATCACAATTACATGCCTATTTTTTCATTCAGACACAGATACGGACACGGAAATAAAACACAATGGGATACGGAGACAGGACAAATTTCAAAAAACTAAGATACAGATAATACATAATAAAATAAACATCACCACTAAGAATAAGTAACAAAATAATCTAACTGCCAAATACCTCTAAAGTCCCCTAACTTGCCGAAGATTAGTAGCCCCAAAAGATTTCTGAAAAAAAAAAAGCTAACAAAATATCACCAAGAAAAAAAATGAAAATAAGTCTATATCCAACTTGCACCAAACAAAAAAAATAAGCATTAATAGTACTCCATCTCCTCCTTGTAAGGCATTAAAATGTTCACATTTATGATCAGTTATTTGAAAATCAAGTTTATAAGCATGTGCTTCATAGATAATGCAACATTACACAAAACCAACAACTATAATCACCTACATTGGACACCACAAAACTACCTAAACCACAAACAATAGAATTATTTTATACTAAAAGTCATTTTTAGTTATTTCTTCTTTTAATTAATTTATATTATTTTCTTATTTTAATAAAAGAATTTATAATAAGTTAAATTTATGAAAATATGTGTGTCATTTATTTTGCATAGTATATGATTTAGTAAGTAGAGTTCGACTTATACGGAAGATTGAATCATCAATTCTTGTAAAATATAAATATATTGTTAACAATCTAGATATAGAGGTGTCAACTGGGCCGGGCCTGCCCGGCACGAGGCACGGCACGGTTCAGCCGTGCCTGGGCCAGCCCGGCACGGAAAAATTCAGTGCCCATGCCGTGCCTAGCCCGGCACGGTTCAGTCCGTGGCACGGCAAACCAACACGGGTTTATCCCGTGCCGAGTGTCCTGTGAGCCCGACCCCATAATGCCCCTCCCGCAAAAAAGACTGCGGGTCGGGTCTAATTCGACCCGACCTGCGGTCCCCCATATCCCGAACCGCTCGGACAGGCAAGCCCGAGCGGGCCAGGCAAGGCACGGCACGGCTCGCCGTGCCTGCGGGCCGTGCCGGGCCCGATTTTTTTAAACCATGCCGGGTTGGGAACGGCACGATACAGTAACCGTGTCGTGCCCGGCACGGAAGCACGATCGTGCCCTAAAATAACGGGCCGGGCCGGCCCATCCCGGCCCGTTTGACACCTCTATCTAGATAGAACTGTACAACCTATCTATAAAATTGTAGCAAAAAATTTTAATAAATTTATCTTTACTATGAAAAATGATGAAGTTTTAATTTCTAGTACTAGTACATTTATGTATATGAACAAAATGACCACAATATAATTATTTTATACTGACATGTAAAATAAAATTTATTATTATTATTATAAATACTATTATTTTTATTCTTGAAGTAATAAATAGTCACGTGCACTTTATTAAGTGTGATGAATATTAATTAATAATGGAATCTATATCCTATTAGAATAATTGATGATACCCCATTAAAAAATCTTATAAGTTTTGATATTATTTAACTCTGCAAATAAATTCTGATCCAATATTTTAAATAATTAGAGATTAATTAAATTATATTGTTTAAAATTTTATTTAATCAATGAGTATCTGTAAAAATAATATATAAAGTTTAATAAGTATTAACTAACAAAAAACAATTATTTTAAATAAGGTAATGCAAATTCAAAATTATTAAAAAAAATTAAATTTTAATACTTAAATAAAATAATTAATTAATTAATCTTTAATTAATTAAATTAATAAAACATAAACAACTAAAATCTAAAAACTAACACGTAATATTTAAATTTTAACAACTAGCATCTAAAAACTAAAAGCACAAAAAAAGTACAAAATAACAATTAAAAAAGTGAGACTAAGATTAAATAATTAAAAAATAAAAAATAATACATCAAAAATAAACTCATAATATAATATATGAACTCAATTCAATGAAAACAATCATAAAAACATAAGTGTCTAAATCAAGTCTCAAAATAAAATAACAAAAATAAATAAAGACAATCCAAAAATAATAAATAAAAATGATAAATCTCATCAGCATATGATCAATGAGGATATTAGTTTAAGTGTATCAATAGCAGTATGCCGTAAGCAGTAAAGTAGACTGAGAAAGTCAGCTCAATCATCAATATCTTAATCTCATATCAATCATCAATCGTTATCAATGTCTCACAAATCATCATCAACAACCAACTCATTTGCTTTTACTGCAGTCCCAGCATGATCTTTGATGTTCAAGCTTGAATACTATCAATCTTTCATGCATGTTAATGCATCAATAATATCTAATTATAATCTCGATCTCCTATCTAAAATTATATTTACTGTAATAGAAAAAATAAACTTCAATATTTTGCTCGACACCGGAAGAGCCAGTAAATCTCGTATCATCTTAGATAGCACATGATAAGTTAACTCATATAATTTCCACTACTATAAAATATCAAAATTCTTATTATCGATATGTGATAAAAATTGAGTAATAATCAGTATTTAAATATCAAGATAGCTCACTCATATTCGATGATTCACCTTATCATTTTCTTCTCGCTAACTGAATGAAAAAAATATCATCTCTGAATATGGTATCCATGTCCATACTCGGAGCCTCACTTCTACTACCATCATACCTAGTATCATAGTATGTAAAAAACTCAATCAACTTCTTGTAAATGAATCTTTTAGGTTAGTATTCCTATTTCGTCACTCTTACTATTCATCATGGGTCCATGCTGGTAGCCCGACAATAAAGAGATGAAATGATGGGTAAACTCTAAACTTTCTAAACATACTACTAATGTTACATATGCACTTGAGTGCAATATAAGTCAAATGAGTATAGACTAATACACATATTCATCATGTCATATAAAATATTTAGAAATTTAATAAACAAAGTTCTTGTAGCCCAGTTAATATCATCAATAATAAGTTTGTCACTTTTATTATTGACATAATCAGATATCACATGTATGTATCTAACACATGATTCTAACATAAGATATATGTAATTCAAATAGTATCTTACATTTGATTGAAATTTCTTCTTCTTTTAACCTGCAAATAAACATATAGTATCAAACTTCTGTTATCTACAAGGTGTACGAAAAAATTTTAGCAAGTTACGTATATTTTTTAAAATGGAAAAAATAACTTTTATCCCAACTTATACTATAAGGTTAATGACATGACACATGCATGTAACATAAAAAATATATTCTAATGGTCATTCTTTAATAGTTCTAACAAATATATCATTTCATTATTAGATATATTATCTAATGTGATACTATATATTTTATTTTAAATATTATATTCTCTAAAAATTATCATCATACATTTAGAAATAACCGTGTCATCAAGAGGATGGATAAATTCTAAGAATCCTAATATTTTGTTTATTTAATGTCCATTTAGAATTTACAATTTGGGCAATGGGTTATTCATAAAATACATCATTGTGACTAATTTAGATATCATACATCACGGACAACACTTCACTATAATTCCTAAATTCATTAATTATTATCTTTTTTTAAGTTATAGTATTTTAGTATATCGTTCTTAGATATAGACATAATAATCCTATGATATGCCGGCTGAAAATAGATCTGTATGATACTGACTACATTTTGATGTTTCGAAAATCTAATCAGAAAACCTATCATAATAATCAATTTGGTCACTTATTCCCTTACTAACTCATTACGATATATGAATGGGATCAAAAATGAGGCTGAACTGAATCTAGCCTCAAAGAATATACCACTAAATTAGATTTGCCTAGGAACTAATGTATCATATTTTTTGGTGCATTATTCAGGATACATCTTAAGATGCTCAGTTTCATACGAACTTTTACAAGTTAATATTTTTTTATAATATTTTTATTCTGTTGATTCTTCTACAGGACCCCTAATATTTTTATTTTGTATTATATTAAAGTGAGTCCAAACTATTGATGTTCTTTTAGTTTTTTATTTTTAGATATTTGAGTCAATATGACCAGAAAAACTAAAATTTTGGCATTCTCAGACCTTTCTATAAGATTTTCTTTATCCATATTATAATTTTCTATGTTAATATTTAAATTAATTTCGGTATCATAATTAAAATTATTATTTGTCAATTTAATTTTTTTTTAGTTTTTTAATTATATTGTAATTAATATTTTTTAAATTATATATTAAGTAATATTAATAAAACTAAAACTAAAGTTTTAACTAAAAATAAATAAAACTTAACTAAACAAAATTTTAAAATTAATACCCATAATGCATAAAATCTCATTTACCTTTCGTTGTCCGCACCACAATCAACAAGTTACATTCCACACTCTAGTCTTGAAAGTCAAAACAAAATGAGAGACCAAGAGAAAGAAAGAGAAAGAGACGAGAGCCGAGAAGAGAGAAAAAAAATAAATTATAAATTATGAATGAGGGGGGAGTTTATATAAATTTGAAAAAAAAGTTTTTTTAAAAATTATTTTTTTATATTATTTTAGGTAGTGCCACAATGTCATTCCTTCGGACCATGATACCGGGCCATTTTTGGCACGACACGATAAGCAAGATACCTCGGCACGACATGGGTCCAAACATAGTTATAAACCATGTTGTGCTAGGCTAGGCATGGCCGAGTAGGGCCGACCACGAGCTACCCAGCCCATTTGATACCTCTTAGTGAAATTGAATTTCACATGAAAAATACTATAAATATAGTAACTATTATAGGAGAGGATTCTTTGCTTCAATTGGAGAAAGTTATTATTATAATTTTAAGAAATTATCTTTATATACTTTCAATTAGAAAAAATTTAATTTCTATTTTTAATTTGGTTAATGATGAATTTTCTTTTTTATTCAATAATTTACTTAAATAAAAAGTTTTTTCTATTCTGGTACGTTAAATGAAACCCTTTGTATTATTAATATTATCTCTACTCTACTGCAATGATGCAAATCAAATAATATTAACACCTTACCATAAAAAAAATATTATTTTGATATAAACCAAATTTATCTTTGCATTTCCACCTAGATCATATAAATTTAAGACATATTTCAATATTGATTAAAGATGAACATTTGGGTTTATGAAAGGTAAAAACAATTCCAACTAGAGGTGTCATCTGGGCCGGGCCAGCCCGGCCCTACATGAGGTAGGACACGATTCGGTCGTGCCTAGGCCGGCCCGGCCCGACACGAGGCACGACACGATTCTGAGGTGCCTAGGCCAGCCCGGCACGAAAATTTCCTGTGCCCGGGCACGTGCCGTGCCGAGGCCAACCGGGCCTCGTGTCGTGTCTGGCCCAGCACGGTACCATGGCCCGTTGGCACGGTACCATGCCGAAACCAAAATTTTTTTAAAATTAGGATTACAAGAACGCCAAGACCCTACTTTTTTTTTTTAAATTAGGGTTTTAGGTGCACCCAAATTTTAATTTATTTTAAAATTAGGGGTTCAAGCACCCCAAAATCCTAATTTTTTTTAATTAGGGTTTCGGGCATGCCGAAACCCTACTTTTTTAAAATTAGAGGTTTGGCGCGACCGCGCTCGCCAAAACCCTAATTTTTTTTTAAATTTAGGGTTCGTGCTGACCGGGCTGAACCCCGACGGATCATTCCACGGGCTCATGCCAGGCTGAACTCCACAAAATCATGCTGGGCCAGGCACGACATGGTACAGTAACCGTGTCGTGCATGGATCGGCACGAAAGTACAGTCGGGCTTAAAAAAAAGGGACAGGCCAGCCCAGCACATCCCGTTTGACACATCTACTTCCAACATAAAAATACTGCTTAAAAGAAAAAAATAACTAAATGGACCATTGTGGCTAAGAGCCAAAGATTCAAAGATGAACTGAAATTGGTTTATTTTGACTTATGTAATATCATGTTATCCAAGCAAAAAATAGTTTTGAATACTTCATTATTTATATTGATAATTACTCAAGAGATAAATACATTTATTTGATATGTCATAAGTTTGATGCCTGTGAAAATTTTAAAGAGAAAGAAATATATGAAAAAATGTCGGAATAAATATTTCAAGACACAATGATCTAATTGTGGTGGTTAGTATCTCTTGAGAAAGTTTAAGAACTGATTATTGGATCAAAAGAGTAAATCCCAGTCATCTGCACTTGGCATTCTGTAATAGAATGATGCGTAGAAAGGAATAAAATTCTTATGAATATTATAAGGTCGATGATGAGTTATTCGAATATATTTAATTCTTTCTAGGATTAAGCATTAGAAATAACAACTTATATTTTGAGCTTAGTTTCATCTAAATCTATACATGCTACTCCAACTATATCATGGACTTGAAGTAGATCTAGTTTTAAACACATTCATTTTATGAAATTATCTAGCACATATGTTGAAAGAAAAAAAGAATAAGTTAAAACCAATCACAAAAGTTTATTTTTTTGTGTGATATCATAAAGAGACTAAAGTTGACTTGTATTATAGCCAAAAGGAACAAAAAATCATTATTAGTATCAATATCTAATTCCTAGAAAAAGATAAGTGTCAAACAGATCATATCGTACTGGTACAGCTATGGCATCATGTTGTGACATCATGTTGTGCCATCATGTTGTGCCAGACACAACATGACATGATTCTCATGTCGTGTCTGGCATGACACGAGAACTAGCTAGCCGACCTGGCATGACATGGTTGACCTGCATAGTGCGGGACCTAGAGTGGGCTTTGCCAATTTGGGTCGATTCGGGGAGCACAAGGACAAGTCACAAAGTGACTTTTTTTAGCTATTATCCTAAAATATAAATCCTAAGACTTAAGACTGCCTAAGAATAAGACCTAATATACTTTTTATTAACTTAATTTTATTTAATTAGAAAGATGAATACGTAAATTAAATAAATAAAAATCTAAATTTAAATTGAAAAAAACTACAAGTACAACTACAATCTAATTCAATATAATACATGCTACATACATCTTACAATAATCATGAATAGAGAAATCATAAGATACAAAAGTACATATATTAATATAATAAATAAAATGACAAACTTTATATGTAGCACATTATATGTATGACATAAATCAAAAATCATCAATAAATAATTATCAATCGATATCTGTAATATGAGTCAGTGAATGATGATGTAGATAATCATCGTCACCATTATGAATGGATCTGAAAATATTACGTGTACCTCAATATCCTTGATTTTCATTTTCTATAAATTATTATCACCATCATCTTTTACTCCTCTTGAATAATGATCAACCTCAAATCTTATCAATCCTTCATGTATACAAGTACATCTACAATATCTGATTATAATCTTAATTTTCTATCTAAAATGATATTGACTACTACAGAAAAAATAAACTTCAATATTATACTAGACACCGAAGAGATTAGTAGATCATGTGTCATCTTAGAAGTACGAAATAAGTAGATTCATATGATTTTTTTCATAACATAATGTTCAAGTTCTTATTATTATCATGTGATAGGATAAAACAATAATCAAAAGAAGTGCCGAGACAACTTACTCTCATTCAACGATTCATCCAATTATTTATCCCGGACTAACTGAATGGAGAAATCATCATCTCCTAAATATGATATTCATATTCATACTCAAAATCTAACTACAAATATTATACCTAGTGTCGTAATATGAAAATAAATCCGTTAATTTTCGTGAATAAATCCTCTAGGTTGATGTACCTGGTTCATGGACGTGGATATATATATATATATCAAAATATTATCCACCCCTTCCACATTAACCCTAGTATCCATACAAACAGCCAAATAATAGAGTTAAAATGAAAATTCAGTATTTCATATACTTAATCTCAATCTCAATTACCACGATACTAAATAAATGACCTTTATACTTAATAAAGATGCTACAAATATTACACATGTACCAAGTACAATATAAGTGATAAGAGTGTACACAGACAAATACATATTCTTTATATCATAGATAATTTTCATTAATTTCATTAATAAAATTTCTATATTTTGGTCAAAATAATTAATAATAACTTATAACTCATACTATTGACATAGTCGAATATCATATATTGATAACCAACACATGACTTCAACATCAAGTAAGTACAATTTCAACAATATCTTACATCTATTTAAATTTTTTTTATTTTAAGCCTCTCAGTCACATAAGTTGATAAACTACTATTGACTATTAGGTATCCTAAAAAATTTTAGTGAATTTTTTATTTTTTTTAATGCAAAATAAACAATTTTCATTTCTACATGTACTATCAAGTTAATCATATGACATATGCATCTACATCAATATGATATTCGTATTCATTAAATTCACTATGTAATATTTTCTTTATTTATTTATATTATTTATATAAAAATTTAAAATATACAAAAATTCTTTAAGTTATAAAGTAGCACAATAACCAAAAAATTTTAAAACTATTATCATACCATAGATTACTTTGGTGTAGATTCTAACCTCTAAAATTGAAACTGAGAATACACACAACCAACTTGCAATGTTGCACAGGCTGACAAGCACACCCACACCACTTTGAACCATCTATCACATTCCCATATGTACAAGCATTGAACATGAATTAAAATAAAAAAATAGTATAGCATATTGTATGTGTGTGTGTGTGTGTGTGTGTTATAAAATGATATACTAAAGAGAAATTATATTACACTTAAAGTTAAAAGACAAAAATAAGGAAAACTTGTATGACTAGATTTTTTTTAAAACTAATCCTATCGGGCAACCATCCGACGAAACATAACTCATGACCCATGACATAATTATAACTAGTCCAATGTCCTCGGGCTGGTGAACTATGCCATCAGGTTAGGTACGTGGATCGTGCTTGACCTGACATAAGGCATGGCTAATGTCAGCCTAGCACGGCACAAGCCGTGCCTTGAAGCAGCATGATCTAGGAATAGACATGATTCTGAAATATGTCATGTCACATATCATGCCCAAGCTGCTAGCACATTTGACACTACTAGAAAAAGATTATATAACAAAGCAAAAGCTTAGAAGTATCATTTTTTATAAATACTAAGATGAGATAAACCAAATCAAATTCCTTTAATTTTAATAATATAAGAAGAAATATTACAGGATAACATTTCAGATACTTCATTGCTTTATTGTAATGTGAGAAGTGTTGACAACAATGTTGATCACGAATCTATTATTAATATACCAATTGCAAAGCCAAAAGGCTATGATCATAATGATTCGCAAGGATCAATATATATGCAGTGTGTCACTTAAATAATGCAACCAAAATAAGTATCTCATCGTAATAAAAGAGTTGTTTGTCATTTTATATTATATATACTTTTAGAAGAGTTTTATGATAGAGTCCCTAATAAGATTAATATTGATTCCATAAATTATGACGAAGTACTTAAAGATAAAGATGTAAAATATTAACAAAAATTTATAAAATAAAAAAAGTAATCAATGCACTCCTATCATTTCTGGGTACTTATGGAATCACCTGAAAGGATAAAGCCCATCAAGTGTAAGTATATGTATGTGGGATATTACGTGTGATAAATAGTTATGTATAAATGTGATAAATAGTTGTGAACAACTATGGTAAACAGCTGTAAATAACTGTGATAAATAATTGTGAATAGCTATAAACAATTATTTATAGTTGTAAACATGTAGGACTTGTTTTTATAAATAAGTATCATTGCTACCCATGTAAGAAGAACCTGAAGTGAAATTGTTTCTTTTCAATATTTTCTATATGGTATCAAAGAAGGGAGTGATTTTTGCTTGAAATCAAGAAAAAAATTATTTTTTCTGGCAAACACAGTTGTTCATAAGTGTTTTTTTCCGAAAACATTGTTCATCAAGTATTTTTCTTGTTCAGTGACTGGTATCAACACTAATTTTGAGGTATTTTTTCACTCCTCTCATCACCCAGACCCTAATTCAAACTTTCACATCAAGGTTATACATCTTTAGAGATACATCTTTCAATTTTTTGTACCAAGTTTCAATATTTCTTGAGATTTGTCGAGTATTACAACAAAGAACAATGGTCAAACCACTTCAACTGTCTCTAACATCACTAATTAGAGGATGCGATTAGATGCCAGTTCTATCATCACTGATAATATCTCATTCCCCATCACCATCCATAAGCTGAATGAGAATAATAATCTACAATGATCAAGTTCGATTCTTATGTTCATCAGTAGAAAAAATAAAGATAACTATTTGAATGGAAAAGTTCAATTGCTGAAAACCAAGAATGCTTCCTATCAAAAATGGAAGATAGAAAATAACACCATCAAATAATGGTTGATCAACTCTATAATAGTTGAAATTGAAAAAAATTTCTTACTCTACAAGACATCGCATGAGATCTGAAAAGCTGCACATGCATCTTACTCCACTAAAAATAATATTACAAGCGTGTTCGAAGTCAAAATAGTCATCTATGAGTTAAAACAAGGTGATCTAACTATTACCCAATTTTATAATGTCTTGTCTTTTCTATGATAGCAGCTTAATTTAGTCCACATGCATGCTTGGTGCAATGTTAAAGATAGATAGCAATTCAAATGAATTATTTAAATAAGACGGGACTATGAAATTCCTGGTTGGGCTCAACAAAAACCTAGATGATGTCTGAGGTCGTGTATTGGCCATCAAGCCCCTACCAAGCCTTCGCAATGCATTCTCAGTGAAACGTAGGGAAGAACTCCAAAAGCAGGTAATGATGAGAGGATTACAAAGTTCAGACTACTCTCTAACCTTGGTTGCAAAAGATCACTCTCCAACAATAGTGACAAAAAAAAATAGTCTAAGCTATGAAAAAAATGATGGAAGACCTTGGTATAATCACTACAAAAAGCCTAGATACACTCGTGATACATACTAGAAGATTCATGGGAAGCTCACTGATTAAAAGCCTAAGAAAAATCATGAAAATATTATTATGGGCAGAGAAAGCAAACCTAGTGGAATCACTGTATTTAGCACATAGCAGATAGTAGACACTTTAACGGCAATGCTTCAACCGCTCCAAAGTCAAAAAAAAAAGCTCATTAGTAGATTCCATTGTCACGAAAGGTAATTATATATGTTTTAATACCACACACAATGAGGTGTGGATCATGAACTCCGATGCTTCTAAACATATGACAAGGATAAAGTATCTATTCACATCTCACCATCCTTCTGATAGACAGATGACAGTAAAGACGACAGATAGATATATCTCTCAGGTTGAAAGTATTGGGTCAATATCGATGACCATTATCATCACTTTACATGAACTCCTCTATGTCCCTAAATTATCTTGTAACCTATTGTCAATTAGTAAATTAGTTAAAAATATGAAATACATTGCTAACTTTACCTTTGATGTTTATAAATTTCAGATTCCGATATTAGGGATGGAGATTGACAGTGGTAAGATGATTGATAGACTCTATCAGATTCAAGCATGCAAATCTGGGTCGAGAGAAACTCCAAGGATTACCAGTTTATCTACTCAAGGTGATTCAATTGAATCAAATAAAAAAAGTAAAATTATAGTCTCACATTCGATTAGAATATTCAAATTTTATTTATATTCTAAAATTAATTCCTTTACTATTTCTCAAGAAAAAACTTAGTTCTTTTCAATGTGAAGTGTGTCAATTGTCGAAATATTCTCGCACCTCTTATCTAATGCACCCATATGCACCATCTCAACCTTTATCTCTTATTCAAAGTAAAATATGATGATCCTTACATGTAAAAAATATTAATGATGCCTGATAGTTTATCTTGTTTGTGGATGATTACATCCGTCTCACATAGCTATATCTTATGAAAGAAAAAGCCAAATTGAAAACCTTATTTCAACAATTTTACACTATGATCTAGATCCAGTTTTAAATCAAAATTCAAGTATTACAGACTGACAATGACGATGAATTTTTGAACACTCCTTGAGAGACTATTAACACAGGGAATTATTTATCATAGCTCCTATGTAAATACACCTCAGCAGAATGAGATATCATAAGAACAGACACATCCTTGATATAGTTCATTCTTTGATGTTCACTACTTATGTCTTTCACCACCCTTGGGAAAAAGTCCTTATAGTCACTTATCTCATCAATTGGATGCCTTCTCGAGTCCGCTAGTTCAAAACCCCTCACAGGTACTCCTCGCTTCATTTCCACAGACTCAAGTTATGTCTACCCATCCATTTTTAATATTTTGGTGTTCTATAATTATCTATTCACTCATAGTGCTGTAGAAAATTAGATCCTAGAGCACTTAAATACATTTTCTTGGGGTACTCACCTTCTCAAAATGGGTAAAAATATTATTGTATGTCCACACGTCGATTCTACACATTCATTAATGTTATATTCTTTGAAAATCAATGATTTTATCCTAAACCTGACATTCAGAAAGAGAAAAATATATCTCTGAAATATCTAGCTTGGAAGTTGCACCTCTCACGTTCCCATGGAGTGAGTCAGCTTGTCCAACCTCTACCCAGTCTAATGATCTTCTTAAGGAATATATACTACAGCAACCAAAACCTAGTGAGTTCATAGTTTATACAAAGAGAAGCAAGTCACAGTCTGATGAGTTCCAACAACCACCTGTGTAGAACCAAACTTTTGATCTGACAGACAAATCTATACAAACACAATATAATTCATATCCTTCACATGCTTCAATTGATAATGATGATAACATTATTCATGAGGAACCTGATAACATGCCTATTACTTTAAGAAAAGGAAAGAGGATATGTACTCAACGGCCAATCCAAGAGTTCATTGCATATGATAATCTATCCCCTAGTCATCATGCCTTTAGTCAGCTCCCTGGGTGAAATTCAGATAAGTAGATCTCTTCAAGAAGCTCTCAAAGTTCCAGAATGAAAAAAAAAAGTGATCAAAGAAGAAACAAAGATACTAAAAAAATGAAACATAGGTGGTAACTAAACTATTAAGTGAGAAAAAGGTAATAAGCTGCAAATATATTTTCACTTTAAAGTATAACTCTGATAGCAGCATTAACAGGTGTGAGGCTTGTCTAGTGGCAAGAGAATTCACTCAGTTCAATGGCATTGACTATCAGGAGACATTTATCCCGATTACAAAACTCAATACAGCACGAGTTCTTCTATCTCTAACTACTAATATGGAGTGGTCATTATATTAGTTAGATATAAAGAATATCTTTCTAAAAGAAAAGCTCGATGAACAAGTATACTTGAAGATCTCACTAAGCCTAAACATACCAGAAACACCTTACTCAATGTTGAAGTTGAAGAAATCCTTGTATGACCTTAAGCAGTCACCCAGGGCATGGTTTGACAAGTTCACCAAGATAGTTTAAGGTATGGTTATACTTAGTGGCAGACAAATCAAATGATATTTATTAAATATTTTGAGGGAGGAGGAAGGGTCATCCTCATAATCCATGTTAATGATAACATCCTCACAGAAGATTACCAAAAGGAACTTAAGAGATTAAAAAAAATTTTTGCCAAAGAATTCAAAATCAAAGACTTGAAAAACCTCAAATACTTCATAGGTATAAAGATTGTTCGGTCAAGAATTGGAATATCAATCTCCCAAAAGAAGTATGTGCTAAATCTTCTAAAGGAAACTGATATAACTAGATGCAAACTAATTAAAACTCTCATGGATACCACAATCAAACATAGTATGCAATCTAGTGGAACTTCAATAGATAAAAATAGATATAAAAGATTAGTCAGCAAACTCATCTACCTCTCGCACACCAAACCCAATATCAATTTCACTGTCAGCATAGTTAGTCAGTTCATGAATAACCTAGTTGAAGAACACATGCAGGAAGTATATCGAATCTTGAGGTACCTCAAACTGACACCTAGCCAAGGAATATTCTTTAAAAAAACTAGTGATAAGTACTTGAAGATTTTCACTGATGCCAATTGGGCAGGCTCACCTGTTGACAAACAATCAGTCTTAGAGTATTACTCATTCGTGTGGGAGAATTTAATTACTTGGAGAAGCAAAAAATAGACTGTAGTAGCAAGAAACTAAATTTAAACCAAGTTTAGATCTCTTACCTTGGGAATTTGTGAAGATATGTGGCTGGATAGAGTTTGTCATGAGCTAAAAGTTTATGTTGACAAATATATGTAAGTCTTATGTGATAATCAATCTGCAATTAGCATAACAAAGAATCTAATTTAAAATGATAGAACCAAACATGTGGAGATAAACCGATATTTCATCAAGAAGAAGATAGAAGAGAATGTTGTAGATCTATCTTATATTTCTATAAGCTAACAGACAACAGATATCCTCACCAAATCCTTGGCAAGGAAATGATTTGATCCAATAGTATCCAAGCTAGGATTGCTTAACATCTACAACCCAGCTTGAGGAGAAGTGTGAAATATTACGTGTGATAAATAGCTAAGATAAAAAACTATGAACCATCGCGATAAAAAGTTGTTAACATCTATGATAAACAACTATGAACAACCGTGATAAACAACTGTAATAAATAACTACGAACATCAATAATAAACAATTATGAACAACAATGATAAACAGTTATGAATGCTTATAATAAACAACTGTGAATAGCTATGATAAATAGCAATGATATATAACTATGAATGACTGTGATAAATCGTTGTGAACAACTATGATAAATAGCGGTGAACAACAGTGATAAACAACTGTGGACAGCAGTGATAAACAATTGTGAACAGTGATGATAAACAACTATGAATAACTGTGATAAACAACTATAAATAACTGTGATAAACAGCTGTAAACAACTTTGATAAACAGTTGTGATAGACAACTATAAATAGTTATTATCGCTATAAATATGTAGGATCCTTTTTTTAATAAATAAATATAATTGCTATCCATGTAAGAAGAACTTGAAGTAAAATTGTTGCTTTTCTATATTTTCTATAATTTATAAGAAAAAAAAAAGAAACAAACGATAACATTAAAACTTACAAGGTTCGACTTGTCGCAAAAATTTTTACTCAAAAAGAGAATCAATAATGAAAAATCTTTTTTGCCGATAGCCACGATAAAGTTAATCCAAATTCTCTTATCTATTACAACTCATTATAATTATGAGATTTGACAAAAGAACATAAAAATTAGATTTTAAAATGAGCATCTATAAGAATGGATATATATGATGCAGCAAGATAGTTTCATTAAAAAAAAAACCAAAAGTACTAGTGTAAATTAAAAAAGACCACTAATAGATTGAAACAAATATCTAGATCATTAAATACTCATTTTTATCAAGAAATTGAATTTTATGACTTTGCTCAATACCAAGATGGGCATTGTGTGTATGTGAAGTGATGTGGTTGCTTGGTGGTATTCTTGGTATTATAAGTTGATGATATATTACTCATAAATAATAAAATGAATTTGTTATTTCTTGATTAAAGTTTGGTTGTCCGATCAATTCGATATGACAGACTTGGAAAAATTGATCATATTCTTGGGAGTAAACTTTTGCGAGATTGCAAATGAAAAATATGAAACTTATATCAAACTATTTATATCAATTATATATTGATATATTTTAACATGCAAGATCCCAAGAAAGATAGATATAATAGCTCTATCAAAAGATCAGCATCCAAAACAAATAACGAGATAAAGAAAAAGAAGACAATTTCTTATGCATCAACAGTATGAAATCTCATATTATTAAATAATGAAGTCATAAGTTGGAGAAATATTAAATAATTTCATATTATGAACCCCACCATGGAGGCCAAGTATATGTCAGCTTTAGAGACAACCAAAAGAGTTGTATGCCTTAGAAACTTCTTGACAAATCTAGGGATTATTTCTTCTATACAACTATCTATTATACTTTATAGTGATAATAATAAATTAGTTGCTAACTCAAAAGATTTTAGAATTTATAAGAAGATAATATACATCAAACTTAAATATCATCTAATAAAATATATTGTAAAAAAAATATAATAATATCAAAAATCATAATGGCAAACAATTTGACAAATCCTTTTACAATGTGTCTTTAAACTAAGTCTAAGCGAAATATAATTGAAACTATTTTATACTAAAAATCATGTAAAAAAAATATGAGTCAAACATGTGACATTATGATTTTAAGTCTAAGCGGAAGATTATTAGAACTATATTTTATACTAAAAATCATTTTTGATTATTTCTTCTTTTAATTAATTTATATCATTTTCTTATGTTAGCGAAAAGTTTGCATTAAAATATGAGTCAAATGTGTGAGATGTATGTATCTTTGATTCTGCATAGCAAATGATCTGGTGCATCAAGTTTGGCTTATACATGAAAGATTAAATCATCAATTCTTGTGGAATATAAATTTTTTATTCACAATCTAAATAGAACTAAACAATATATCAATAAAATAATCGCACAAGATTTTAATATGTTATCTTAACTACAAAAAATAATGAAAATCTATCTTCTAGTATTAACACACTTGTGTGTATTGAACGAGATCACCATGATGTGATTATTTTGTACTGACATGTAATAAAAAATACATTATTATTATTATTATATATATTATTTCTCTTATTCTTGAAGTAATTAATAGTCATGTGTATTTATTAATAGTTATTTTGATTCATAAAAAGCGAGATTTAGAAATAAATTCATGAATTCTATGTATTGAATAACTTTTATTAAGTACATAATGAATATTAATTATTGAAGAAATTCATGTCATGCCGGAAGGATTAATGATGTCCCATTGAAGAATCTTATAAGTTTTAATATTATCAAATTTTACAAATAGATTTTGATCAGATATTTCAAATAAGTTAAATAAAAAATATCGAAAAAATAATTAGAGAATGATAAAATTAGATTGTCAATAATTATAATTCAATCAATAGGCATTTATAATCTTAACATTATAAGTTTAATAAGTAATAAATAACAAAAGACAAATTAGTTTGAATAAGTGAGCAAATTCAATTATAATTTTATAGTGATATGAATTATAATTAATATATATTATGATACAATATAATTTATATTAAGAGCCCAATATCTTATTTAGGCGAGGACCCCTTCAATAGCCTTATCCAAAACCATAAGAAATATTTTAAAGATTTTATTTATTTATTTAGATTATGTATATGTATATAATAAAAAAATTTAAGGTGAATATAATCAAATTATTTCATTTTACTGTTAAATCAAATTAATTAATTTTATTGTTTAATCAAATTAATTAATTTTATTGTTTAATCAAATTAATTAATTTTATTGTTTAATCAAATTAATTAATTTTATTGTTAAATCAAATTAATTGATTTATATTAATTTAATTTTGATTTAATATATATATATATATAATCTTTAATAAAAAAATTTAAAATTAAAAATAAAAGAAAATAAAATATTATATAAATAAATGATATTTAAGTAATAATGTGATATTTTATCATTTTTTATTATTTAATAAAAAATTGCTCGGATGATACAATTCACTATAACTTCATCTTTCTAGCAAGGTTGGTTTAGAGGTATACGAGAGATGTCTCTACCGAAAAACATTCACTCTTGAGGTATATCATTCTTTTTAAAAATAATGAGAATTCTAAATTAAAACAAACAATCACCTCATAAGCACGTTATCGAGATAATGATTCTTATTTAAATCCTTGGCATCCAACATTAATGATTAGTTATCTAAAAATCACATGAGCATGTACTTCATATATAATCCAACATTACACAACCAAAAATTACAATCACCTAGATTGGACTGCACGATACTACCCAAACCACAAACAACCTTTATTACAAGCTTAGTTTTGATGCCATGCCTCATTATTGTCAAGCAAAATAATCATCACAATTCAGCCCTCTTCAAGTTAAGTAAACACAAGTGACCTAAGGGCAAAAACTCTCTTCAGCATCACCATTATTGTCAAATTTTATTATAAATGTTATCAATATCTGCTATACAAATTTTAATGCATCAAATATTACAATATTCACACATACACTCAATCAAGTCCCTTGATTTGATGTCATGCCATTAACTACATCTTATGATGTCATGCCTCATTGTCTTTCATGTCATGCTTCATTATGTTCATCTCATTCATCATTAACATTTACTAACTACTTATTCTAAACAAATAAGAGTTGCATTTAGCCTTCACAATACAGGACCAAACGACATCACACTTTTTTTTTAATAAAAAGCTTTCAAACATTTTCCAAATCCCCAATTTAGCAAAAATAGATTTCACCATACACTTGAGCCACATTTAATCTTATTACTAAAAGAAAAACCATCTTAATCATCATAGTTATCCCAAATATTAGCAAAAATATTTTTCAAATATCTTCAAACATCAATAGTCCATTGGAGAAAAGGACAAAAAAAACACAAGACACGTGCCTAATGATGTTAAAAAGGAACTACCAATGCCAATAAACTGGTGGTGGCATACATGGAGGCAAGTAGAAAAAAAGTGATGGGCAATTAAGAAAGTTAAGGAGGAGGTTGTGCATATTGCACAAGGCTCTTGTTTTGTAATGCAAGATCTGAAAAAAAATAATATCTCGAAAGGCTTACCACTGAATTAAAGAGATAATGTCTGATGTGTTTTAAAGTTAGAAAGACAATCACATTTATATGAAAGTAATTTTCATCACACTAAGACATGATTTCTAATAAATATATGCATCACAACAAATTCCTATGTGATTAATTATCTCAATATTATTTTCATCCAAACACATTTAACTTTGAAATTCTTATGAGATCTAATATGTTGATTTTTGTGAAATCGAACACCAATTATAAAATCAAAACAACCCATACAATAAAAATGATGTATTAAAATTATATTCAATCATTAATAAAAATATAAAGATAGTACAAGGGTTTGATAAATTTAGCATTCCGTGAAATACTTATGAATACTAATATAACAATAACAACTCTATGCGATCCTTGCAGCCCATATAAACTCCCAAAAAGCATGCTCATTACCTGAAATAGTTGAGCATCAGAAGCATATTCTTGTGATATGTAACAATGATCCATCTTTAGGTTTTCAACCTTTTCCCAAGTGAGGTTATTCCTTTTATGATCATATACAAATCATCACAAAAGTAATGGAAAATAATTGCTTCAAAACAGGACCAGGTAGACGATACATACGTGTGATAAGGGTATTTAAGTGAAAGAAGCTGCCTTAAATAATCAGTGACGTGATACCCACCAACATTAGTTCTGCAGCTTCCTTTATGGATTGGTTCTCCATCAACAAACTGAAAACAACAGCATGACATAAATGAAGAAATCCAGTAAACCAATTGGGAAACACAACGTTTTTCTATTTATCAAATCAATTGAAGTGAGTTCAAAGGATGTCTTAAATTTTTTTTTTCTCTTGATAATCATTAGTGTCCGGGCTACCTTACAAGCACAACAATTGATCCCACCAAGAGGTGGGCTTTCCCCCTTGGGTCCACCTCTAGGTAAATCCAGGCAAATGTATTGCTTAGCTCAGAGGTAGGACTAAACCCAACACTTTAAGGATTAACCACATTACTACAGCCCCCCATGCCATATGATGATATGAAGAAACCTATGGGGGTCGAAGAATGGCTACAAAATGACCATATTGAATTATTTGAAAATGTGGGTGCATCTATGGATGAAGACATGGGCATGCATGCATGAGATAAACTGGATCATATGCGATGGAGAAGCAGTTCTACTTGGAAATGCTACAAAGATATTTGTGGAACTGATTGCGTGGATCAGAAAGCATACTGGAATAACATGACTAGTGTTAAACCCTGAAGAAATAGCAAGCCCATCATTGTCACAAATTCCATGTTGCTGATTATAGTTGTAACTGAATGCAGCATCAACACCAAAGGCTGATAATCAAATAAAAAAAATGATCAATTAGCATATTCCCTATATATAGAGCAAGAACCCAAGTCCTTTCCGGTGGTCATGTACAAAGTGTTTGTAAATGGTAATTGTGCAGATTGTTATTACAAGTGAAAAAAAGACTCGTCAAGCGTAATTCATGTCCAACAATCAAAAAGGCCGTAGCCGACACGCAAGGCTTCCGCTTAGCGTGGGGTATGGGAGAGATAAATATCTTGATAATTTTACTCCCAAAAATCAGAGAAACTATGTCTGATAAGTCTTGAACCCAAGACCTAATACCCTTGGAAGAATGATTTTGTCATCGCACCAAGACATGATCTTAAGTCCAAAAATCAACAATAACTATAAATTAGAAAAACAAAAAGGTAATGTGCCATGTAAATTAACAAGCAAGTACCACTAACTGGATTCACCAATTGAAGTTACCTAATGATGGAACTCCATATGTTTCAAAAAGAAGTTCTGCCATTTTTCCCCGGGAATGAACTGGGTTGCATACACATTCTGTGATAAGGATGGGATGATCAATCTGCTCTGCAATCGAATAAACCAGAAAATCAAGGAAACATAATGCAATATCATTGGGGTAACCAAACCACAAAGTAGATTATGTAATACAAATCATCAAGGCATGTTGGCTGCTAAGCATATTATATTAAACAAGTATTCACATCCCAGCGTGGGTAGAAACCAACATGTTTAGTAAGTATGTATTTGACAACATGGAAGTTTGGTAAAATTCTTGGGCACTACTTTGGACTGCAGTCGCCCCCGGCACCAATATAATTGGTGTTCATGGCACACAAATAAAGTAAGAACACCCAGCTAATTGTGAACACTGGTTTGGTTAATATTATGCATGAAGGTAGATGTAATGGTTTAGATAGTACTATTAAAAAAACAAGTCAACTAATAGAAAATATACCAATCGTTAACACTAGTTTGGTTAAGATTATGCATTAAGATACATACACCAGTAGAAGTTGTGCCTTAATGTGATTATAAGTATATTTATCCAAGGATATTAGATCTCAGATTTAAAACTCATAAGACAATCTTTTTAACTTTTAAAAGTAAAACTATTGAGATATTAATATTTCTAAAACTTCATACTAAGCAAGAAACTTATGCACTGAATATGTCATTTTTATACAAGCACCAAAGTGACGAAGTTCATAGATCAACAAAATATTTTTGGATTTATGATGAATTTCTCACTCACTCATATTTTGAGCTGATTAACATTTCTACTAATTGTATATTAATTCCATGTGCATTGAATTTCTCGAAATATGACTGATCCACTCAATTTTTAGCCTCTAGATATGCTTTAGTTGTAGCATTTTTGCAAATGCATGAATGAAATATTCTTTCTTATCTTACATTAATAATGATTTACTACCATCGCCTAGAATATGTCAATGACCAACTCCCCTTATAAATAGTGCTACCATTGCCACTGTTGAGCATCACCTTTAATAACTAATTTTACTCATGTACAACCATTAGAATGGAATCATCTTATGACCAATTTTTACTAAAAAAGGATATATATTTGACGTTGTTTTGATATATTTTTTTTCAGATTTTTTTTATTTAGTTTAAGCATAGACAAATTGATTGATTTTGCATAGTACCTAGTACATTTAGTAAATGTATTTTTATTTACTAGTTGACTCAAACATTTAGATATATTTTTTTCAGATTTTTTTTATTTAGTTTAAGCATAGACAAATTGGTTGATTGTGCATAGTACCTTGTACATTTAGTAAAGATATTTGTATATACTAGTTGACTCAAACATTATTGAATTAGGTCAAGGAAAGTTGATTCGACAATATATGTGACAATTTTTTTTATAAATTTTCTTTAAAATTGTGATGAACTATCACATGTTTTGAAATTGTTATCTGACTTCTTTCATATTCTTTTTGTGATTTAAATGATTTTAATATTGGCTATTATAAGATTACTTAGAAGAAAATAGAATATTAGTACTTATTAAAATTAGTCAAGAATAAATTATTAGATATTCACAAATTATACTAATTGCGAAACATGTCAACTAGAAAATAAAATTATATCCTTTCATCTAACATAACACGAAGGTGTTGTGTTGCAACAACAATACTTTTGGGACGGATCAACCTCTTTTAACCCACCCTAAATCAATTCTAAATTGGGGGAGAAAAATACCAAGCCTAGTAAATCCAAGCCAACTGATTCAGCATGAAAAAAAAAATTAGCCAGGTCACCTTACACCACTAGTAAAATTACCTAGCTCCACTGGTTTTTACCTGATCCAATGGATATTTCCTAAATCGAGTTAACCCGACCAAATTATCTAGTTGGTCTAGGAATGCCTGCCCAGCCCAGTACATATTCAGGCAGCTAAAGTTTACCTACACCTAGATTTTAGCCTGGCCAAGTCCACCTTTAGGAAACCAAGCCATGTCCATTCAGCCTATTTATATAATCAAGCCTAACAATATAAGTGGGCTGGCTGATTTGGCTGGACTTGGGCCAAACAATCCTAACTGTCAGATCTTGCAACGACCCATTCAAAATAGTATTGGCAAACATTTCAGAATCCTATAAAACTAATAATTATAATATTTTTTTTGTTTTTTTTTTATTTTTATTAAAGATTATTTTCATTGTAGATGATTTTTTTATTTAAAAAAGGACTTTGTTAATTTATTGTTACAAGATTTTTAAAAAATAATAAAAATGAAATTTGATTATAATTTGTAATTATCAAGAGTCGATAAGCAATAATGCTTGGGTATAAATAATAAAAATCACCTTATTATATGGGAAATATAAAATAATTAATTAAAATTATATATAGATATGTCACTCTATAATAAAATTACTAAAAAAATACATATCTAATTGAAACAATTAAAATGTTTATCTTATATAAAAATAATGTGGGTGTTTTTGAGAGCATAGATTATTTTTGAAAATTATATGATGAACAGCATGTTCTCTTTTATATTTAAAATTAAATTACAAAACATTTGCTAAATCTAGGATAAAGACTATACCACTTGCTACCATGAATGTCAGGCATGCATGAGATTCGTTCGACTATTTATGAGCTTATTTGGATCAAATACTTGAAGAGATCAGATTTTTCATTTCACGTCACATCACTCTTTTTTGTAATAGCCAAACTAACTCATTGCTTAAAATATAAATATTTTTAAGTAACTAAAACTAATTGAGTATTTTGTTATTGTGGTTTATACCTTAGAGTGTTCAATGCATATGAAATTGTTCTAATTAATTTTTTTCTTTTTAATCATAATATATTTTTTAGTGATATCATTTTTATATATGAATAAATAAAATATATTTATTTCTTTCTTCACATTAATATATATCAACTTAAGAGCTTGAATTATCTAGCATAGCCCCAATGAAAAAAATTGAGAAAATGTTTGCTAAAAAAAAATCATCCTACTCAATTGTTAAGTATTCATTAAGGAAGAATATACCAATTATCTTATGAAAATTCACCAATGTGCCCATTAAGTGATGAGACTCATATTTTCCATTAGTCCAAATCTTCGAAATGAATATCAAATTACACCTAACTACAAGTTTTCTGAAAGATTTAAGTACGAGATCTCAAGTTTGATTAAAAGCAAAAACATGAATTTCATCTAACATGTCCTGTCACTATTCTAGAATACAAAGATCCTCTAAATTAGAATCTTGAAATTGTTAAAAAAAATAACAAATTTAAAATATAAATCACCCCAATAATTATACAATAATATCTAAGAAATAAAATATTATATGAAATTATTCATTAGTTTATTTCATAGAATAATTAAAAGATTCTTTTTTTTCATGAAACAACCAATAGTGACCAATCTAATACTAAAAGTTAATACTAGCTAATTTTCTTGATATAGATATATTTTGAATTGTTCTTTCTCCTAACATATGTGTTTTCAAATATAGTATATGACTCACATTCTCCTTTATAGATAGACTTGCTAATTCAATCATTAACCTTTATAATTAGAAGAAACAATGAAATATCATGACAAATAACTTCAACACTTTCCTTACCAATTATGTCATGTGAGATAATTAAATCAATCATGTTTTCTCATGCATGTCTCTTAAAGTAAGATGCAATTGTCTTAGACATAGTAAGTGGAACAATACCGTTAACAATTGGAATTCTTGTTCTAATTATATATATCATTAATCCACTATAAGAGACATTGGAAATCCCATTCAAGTATGAATTTTTAATGATCTCACTAAGTCACATGTCGAATTGGTGCAACATGGTCAACTAATAAGTATTAATAAGTGTCTACTAACATAATTATACTATGCCCTTAGTATAAATCTTAACAGTGAAAAATTATTATAGTTTACATCTATGTTTATTTTTATTTTTTTATTTTTTTATTTTATTATATGTTTTATGGATGAGAATACTCAACATGTGAATTACTCCAGTCTTAATCGTAACCTATTTATTCTAACTATACATCTATGTTTTGTATCAAATCTTCAATTAAAATTTAATGCATAATACTTAAATTTCTATATGGCATCGAGACCAAATCTTAAGTAGAGAAAATAAATCATAGGGGTTGTTAGAGGGGTATTCACTATAATAACACAGCACGTGTATGTGTGTGTGTGTGTGTGTGTGTGTGTGAAGTGAAAAAATTGAAAGACGTGTGACAACAAACACGTCACACGCCCACCACATGTGGCATATGTCGATGTCCACTGTGTCAACGTCAATGGTGCATAAAGAGTACACCATGTGTGTGTGTGTGTGTGTCATAATGGCAGTGGAGGTGACTTGTGTGTGTGCAGATGGTGTAATAAGGGTGCACAATGGGTACAGTCATTATGCACCATGGGTGTAGTGTTGGTGCATTATGAATGTTATGTTGGTGCACTATTAATGGAATGTATGTGTGGTGACTTAGTTTGCTCCATGATGAGCAACATTTTTATATGGAGGAAATCAAGATTCCAATGAATACTTTATGTAAGTTTGGATACATGAATTATTCACAATGAGCTATATGAGTTTAAAAGTGGTTCATTAATTATTTTATGCATCGATGCCCACCCCGTTTAACACCTCTACTTCTACTTCATGCAAGATATTACATGAGTTGGCAAAATCATTTTAATCATTCCTAACAACACAAATATATGATAGTTTCATAACAAACAGTTCAAGATTAGAGGAGCCTATGATACCTTTGCAAATTACTACTTATTATACTCTTTTAACTCAACTTGCTACATGATTCTTGGAGACTATGTCAAAAGTTATTGATAGAGAATGAAAAATATAAAATAATTTCTCGAGATGATATTTTTGTACTTAACATCCAATAGTTTCTCTAGATTATGTAGCTAGGTCCTAAATGATCAAAAATTTTCTATCAAGTTAAAATTACATTACCAATCAATTAAGTGTATAGAAGTCATATAAAGATCTATACGAGAAAAAATCAATTGTAATAGAGATAGAGATGAGAGGGTCCCAATTCATTACACATATTATAAAATGATGAATCACACCAAAAAGAGTTACCAAGAGTTATTTCCAAAGAGAAAACTAATACCATTACAGACAATTAAAAGAGATGAGTTGACTACCAAAATTATCTAGAGGTTTTCATGATTTTTCCTATTATTACTCTCACTAGAGAGGAATATAGAGAATTCCTTGCCCATAAGACAATGATAGATACTTTCCAATCTTTAAGTACTAATGATCTTGTGACTCATCTTCCTACTATAATCATTTTCTTTTCATTATAATTTTTTCTTGTTCATTGAATATGATAATAATAGAGGTGTCAAATGGGTCGGCCCGGCACGGCACGGCCCGACCCAATTGTAGGCATGCCAAACAGGCTACCGTGCAAGAATGGGCACGGTATAGTAACTATCCTGGGCCCAGCATGGTTAGAGATGTCAAACGGGTCATGTCGGGCTGACAACACAGTTTTAGGCTACCTGACCATGCTTGACATGTCAAATCGGCACAACACGGTTACTGTACCATGTCATGTCTGGCCCGGCACGATTCTATGAGGTCATGCTCGACACGGGCCCGCGGCCCAAAATCTACTGGGTTCAACCCGATTTGGCCCGGTTCGGGGTTGGCCAAACGTTTTCACATGTGGTATGAGGAGTTGTGCTAATCATCCCCATAACTAATTATCCAAAGAATCAAATGTACTAGTAGATTACTCTTTTGATTTTGATATTTTAATTACTTATCGGACATAGATGAGTTATACTACTCGTTACTCATCTTATCACAAATTGTCTTATCACAATACTACTCCTACCCTTCTCTATTTTTTATCACCTCTTGATAGTAATATAGCACTCAAGCCCCCCACCCAAGGTACTATGATATCAATAATTGTATTAGGTCATGTTAGATAAAATTAATACCTTTCACTTAAGCAAGACTTGTGTCGCAATATTCCAACTTTTAGAAAAACCATTATTGGTTGTAGAAGCATGTTCAAAAAAAAAAAAGACAATTCCAAAAAGTTAGGTGAATAAACTAAAAGTTAAACTCATAACAAAAGATCTTACACCTATTATGATACTTTATTGTGTGGCCAAGATGACTTTGATACAGATTTTTTTAGCATTTTATATTACTTATCATTGGCATGTATTTCAATTAAATATGAAAAATACATTTCTTCATACAAAACTTAATGAGTAAATTTTTTAAAATTTATCAACTAGTTTCATTCTCAAATTGAGAAAGCAAACTTAGTTTGTAGATGACTAAAAGTCTTGCATAAGTTGAAGTAATCACTTATACCTTGATTAAAAAGATATTCTTGTTTTTTGTATCTTTTGATTTATATTAGTGTTTCAAATTATTCATACTTACTTTTATCAAAGATGTATACATGACAAACCTAGTCTACTTTTTCTATAAGTGAATGACAATAGTATTACTTCTATAAATAGTTGGGTATTACCCAACTCAAAGACTTCTAATAAACTTTAAAAGATGAGAGACTTGGCGAGAGCGAAACTCAAACTTTCTTTAGATTGAAGTTTGAAACTTTTATAGAATGATGATTCAATCGCATTACAAACCATCTTAGATATTTAACATAGTTTAGACTACTAAAGTGTGGTCCACTTGATTTATTAATTGAGATAAATTTATATCTGATAATCTTGATTGGTTATTTATATTACATTTATTATAGAAAAAAATAAATGTTGTAACAATCATTAAACCAAATATCATTATATCAAATTCAAATATCTCATATGTTGCCTAGTTAATCATCTTTTGGATTCTGCGAGACAATTACATGTAAATATTCTTCATATATTAAATGTGAGAAAATCACTTGTAATTGGTATTCTACAGGTATGACTTGATATGGCCACTAGTCATGATATAAATAATATCTACTACGAAATTTTATATATTTATAAGAGTATTATTTTATGAAAAATTAAAAGATAAATAATTATATTAGATCTAATATATAATTTAAAAATAAAGCTATAGGTCATGCCACTTGAGAGTTGTTAATTAGAGACTTGCTTGAGAAACTTCTCTCTTCCTACTTTTCTTTATCAAGCTAGATAGATAATAATTCACATTATTTATAATTTAAATTTTTACAAATAGACAATATATATATATATTTATATATTAATTTACTTTATAAAAAAGATAAGACACATATTTTTGTTATTTATATGTTCACATAAAATCAACCAACAAATATTTTTACGAAGGTATTAAGAGGGCCCCAAACTTTTATTATTATTTCAAAATTGCAAATGCTAGATATCTATGAATTGGTTTGAGGTGGGTGCTAACATTATTTTTTTAATAAAATTATATATTAAAAGGGTTCCAATCTATAAGAGATTCTCCAATACTTATTTGTACTTACATATCATTGTATATTTTATTTCAATTTTAGAAAGGATTATATTTCTCTATTATTATTTTTTCATAATTTAAGAATATCACAATTATTTATGATACTATGATAAAAAATAACTAATAAGGCATAAAGAAACAAAACAAAAATTATTTCACAAAAAAAATTTATAATGACAAACATCAATATAAGAGTGCATAGATACATTTAAAACCTATCAAATAATTTTTTTGCATTGATATTAAATAATAAAAGTAAATATAATACTTACGATAATAATGAAACTAAATAAGATATTTATATATGCTAATATAATCAATACAAATGAGATCATATTTTTGTGCGATGAAAAATGTTATCCCAAGATAATTAATGTCTAGTTTGAGCTCATCAAATGCAACCTCTTTGTTTTCTAGGGATAAGGTTATCAATATATTAATTTCTCTCATATCTCATTTTAAGCAACAATATTATGCGCTAGATAAGATTTTTTTTAATATAATCAATATTATATCACTAATATAATGATATAGAAGTCAAAACAATGCATGTTTTTTGAAAATTTTTAATGAGACTAGACATAAAAATCTTTTTATATCAATACTATTCATGAGATTATTAAGAAAAACAAATGTTTTTTTGAACAAAATTGCCTCATACCAATGGTCCATTTGCTCCCAGCCGATCAAATCCAAAGTCAAAAATCTGCAACAAGAAAGAATTGTTAAGCTTTCATCATTTCATTGAGTAAAACATTACCTAAATAGCTTTATTAACCTTAAGGATTTGTAATCCTATTTCATAATTTCGATGACTTAAATCATGACACTAGATTGAATCTATTGTATTTACATTATCTGCATTACTTGATGAATAAGTAAAAAGTATTTCCAAAATCACAAATTATAGTGATTCACAAATGATGACTACTCCGAAAAGACCAAAACTTCTTTATTTGTAATTTGAAAACAAATTTGGACTTCATTTATGTTTAATAACAAATTAACAATTGGAGATTACCAAAACCAAAAGAATATATTTAACCAAAATTTATGGTGAGAAATCTCAAATATATTCCTCTAGAAACCAACAAAAATTATAGTGAACCTCTCTAATTATGATTAAAACATTTCTGACATGTATGCCCTATTTCAAAAGATAATAAAATAGCCTTAACCATCAAAAAAAAAAGATAAATAATTTGCCTTAATCATCTAAAAAAAAGATAATTAAATAGCCTAGTTGATTTATTATTTTAACCCTAGAAATACCACATCCTATTTATTCTTGATCATCTTAGAATCTATTGACAGATAACTTTAATTATTTTATCTATAAGATGCTTATTTGTTTGAGTAATTAGGCCCACATTTGATAGGATGTCTTGTACATTACCAATCAAAAGCACTAATTTTACTATTGTTAATATCTTTTATTTTGTTCATATATTTTTTTAATTTGCATTCATCTTATACCAGTGTGTGATTACATAAATATTAACACATCAAATTTCATAAAAAATTCAAAGATAAAAATAATTTTACTACTATTAATTGAATGAGAATAATATTGAAATTACATATCACCTTAGAAATCCTTATGTTATATGCATATGTTAGATGTCATATTTTAATATGATGATAAATAAATTTATCCAATAATGACAGATCTCAGGTTCAAAATACATTTGACAAAGTCTTTCTAACTTTTGAGGATAAGATTAATGAGATATTAACTTCTCTTAGGTCTCATATTAAAGTGGGAGCCATGTGTATGAGATACAATCTATATCTTCATTGAGCATATACCTATTATGTAATTTCTATTCAATTAGTTAAGATGAATAAAAAAATTATACCTTATGCACAAGGCTCTCAATTTAGTGCGAGATATGGGAAAGATTAAAATCTCAACAACTCACCCTTAAAAGTTAGAGGTTGCGTATGATGAGTCTCAAACAAAAGACTAACTATCCTTGAATGAAAATACTTGTCATTTCACTAAAATATAATCTCTAATACATATATATAACAAAAAATTCTCAGGTATTCAATACTATATATCATAAAATATATTGTATACATATCATAATATATACAATATACATATTATCATATGTATTTATTTATATTATAGTATATAGATATCCTTATAATGTGATATACAATATACATATCATGCAACACTGACTATATATATGATCAGTTATATCAATACATTTGATAATACAGAGTTTTCATAATAAAATGATGCTCCAAGTGAATCTTGTACTATTTATTCATAGAAACTTAATAATATGCATGTGAATTTTTTTTTTAATTTTTTACATAAAATAGGAGTATGGAAGAGAATATAGTAGCAATATCACTATCACTGCAGATATAGTAGCAATCTTTGGACAACAAAGACATGCATCCCTCCATCATCATAAGTAGCAAAACCTTGTCATAATAACTTTTGTTTAAAAAGAGGAATGTGTTTAAGATATGCAACTAGTTTATTTTGATAAGTAATAATCACACTATATCAAGAATCTATACAGCTTATTGTAAACTCAAACTTGGAAAATTTTTATGTTATATACATATATTAGAGATAATAGATTGATACGAGAAAAAGTGTTTCCGTCCAATAGTAGTAAGTCTTGGCTGTGAAACTCATTAGACACAATTTCTACAACTTTTCAGATAATTTCATTATTCTTTTTTTTTCTATCATGGAGCCTCTTATTCCGTTCCATCCAAATATGGTAAATTTGACAACAAATACAACTGTTCATATTATGTTTTTGGGAGAGTTTCTTATGTAGTCCTTGCATATGTGCTTGAAGGTGCTGCGAAGTGATGACATTCATCTAGGCATACATGTCCATCTCTTTATTACTTCATAAATAATATTGCAAATTTCACATATAAAAAAGGCATGGTCAAGGGTTTCAATATTATCACAGAATTCACACTCCATATCATCCGGGCTAGAGAATAGATGGATCTTGATTCTAAGTTTCCCGCTTGGCCAACCAAAGGACAACCAGATGCTTGGGGATGCATTTTTGATGCAAATAATTTTGTTCCAAGTTATCTTTTTCAGAGTGTGCAGATATTATATAGGAGCAGGACTTAGCCACAATCCTCTTATCCATCCCCTATACAAATAGTAAATCGGTAACTTCCTTGGTACCTCCACCAGAGAGCTAATGAGGGATTTCCAGAAAATAATATCTTCTTTTGCAGCTGAGCAATTCCAGATATCATGATTAATTAAATAAAAATAATGCATCTAACGAATCCACAAAGGATTTTCTTTATAGTGAAAATGTCATAAGGTCTTTAGGAAAATGGCTTTATTCAAGTTTGACATGTGCGCAAGGCCAAATCCTCCTAAATTAGAGAAATCGCATATTGTGCTCCATGCAACCTTAGAGTAGTATCTTCCAGTGAAGGGAGCACCCTAAAGGAATCTTCGGCAAGGTTTCTCAATTGTATTAATAAAATAATAGGCACTATAAATATTGAGAACCGATATCCGATTCTATAAATCACAATAAATAGTAATTCCAATCTACCATGAATAGATAATAATTTGTCTGCCCACATCTAATGGCAGATGAAATTTTAAAAATCAATAACAATAATTATGAAGATAATAATTTGTTGAAAGATAATGGCACACTCAAAAAAAAAAAAACAAACAAACGATAATAAACCAATTGTGAATCTAGATTTGATAACAAACAAACTTTTAATAATTTCAAAATTTCACCCATAGAAAATATTCAATTTTAAGTTGATTGAGAGACCAAATGCATGCAAAAATATCTAGATCATTTTCAAAATTATATTTGTCGATGTATGCTATCCTTTATAATAGGTGGGAAATCTACAAGGATTCACATCCGGGGTGAAAGAAAAACCCCCACTTTTTTTTGTAACTAAATAAAGTAGCCTTGATAGGTATTGATACAAATTGCAAAAAAATAAGGTGAGAGAGGATCACCCTACCTCAACCCTCTTTTTTCTTTGAAATGACCAAACATTTGTCCATTGATGGATATCAAGTAACTAGTTGTTGAGATGCATGCATATACAATATCAACGAACTTAGTTGGAAAACCAAAGGGTTGTCATCAATTCTTTAAAGAAATTCTAATCGATCACATCAAATACTTTCTGAAAATCAATCTTAAAATAACATCTTGGTGATATAATCTTTCTAGCATATATCTTAAGTAAGGATAAACATCATGAGTGAGGCCATCAACTTTGAAATAATCTTGGATAATACATTACAACAAGTGATTGGCCTGAAATCTCTGATTATGGTAACATAAAAAAAATTGGAAACTGGATCAACGCATATGTGATTTAATTGTTTCAGCATTCATCCACTATTGAAGAACTCCTGAAAGGCAGAGATCATATCGTTTTCGATATATTCTTAAGAGTGCTACCAAAATTTTGCAATGTATTCATCTGGCCCTATCAATTTTGAGTCCCCTATAATAAAGAGTGCATCAGGTTTGATTTCATTGAGGGTGAAGGATAAAGAAAGCATCTTCAAGTGCTTCTCCTGCAGCTTTCTACCAGAGTCCACTTCATTTATGATAGGAGTTATGCTAATTAAATAGCCTAGAATGCTCTTGCCACTTTGGATCCTATAATTCATCAAGGCGTAAGAATTTAATGCATCAATTACTCTTTTTAGATATTTTATATTGCCCTTCTGACTTGAAAAAGACAGGTCATATTCTAGAAGCTTCTTAAGTTCTAATTTCAGGAAGAACTCTTCATCATAGAGTGTCAAGTCACTTGGGGATTTAAGCACATCCTCTTGGATTTTTTGCAACTTTACCCTAGTGAAAATAACTCATGCACTTATATGACATAGTATGAAGAGTTGAGTTGCATGAGCATCCCTTTAAGAAGCTTGAGCCTTTAAGTCAAGCAAAAAAGATTGGAATGCAAAATTGGAGTTTTCCAAAATTCTAAACAGGGTTGGAAGAAAATCAGCATGACTTAGCCAGACAAGGCAATGATCCGAGATAATTCGAGGAAGGAAATCTACATGGTTATCAATGCAAAAATTGGCTCGATCATGACTTTTAAGGACTCTATCTATCATGGCTATCAATGCACAAGACAAAGATGAGTCTATGTCAAAAATGATCCTAAGAGAAAATTTTCTAGACGAGGAGTACATCTGATGAAATCAGAGCATTCATAGTCAGTTACAATCCTGCAGTCATGCTTATCTAAATCAAAAAATAGTGAATTAAAATCTCCCATTATAACCCAAGGCCATGGGGCTGGGCTTCCAATTGATGAAAGGATATCCCACAAGGGCCTTCTGGACACATCTAGGCTGTTCGAGTATATAGAGGTGAATATGAAACACTTTTTTTTTCTTTGCTCGATCAAATATATAGATTTGAATATGTTGGAAAGAAACATCTAGGATGTAAACTTACATCATCTCATCATCCCATAATGCTGGGGTTCTACCGTTAGCATGACAAAGAAGGTTGTTGCCATATTTAAATCTTATGAATAGTCTTCATAATCTAAGTCGTTTTAATGTCATTCAATTTTGTCTCTAGTATGCCAAAGACGTATTTTATGACTGTTAATCAGCCTTAGCACTCTTCGTGCTTGATAGGGCAATAAAGCCTCTTATATTCCAGCTGAAAATTTGCAGTGTATTGGAAGTTGGAACATGTGGCTTTTGTGGGATCATCCTATTGGCATACACATTCAGCAATGCGCGATCAAAAGTATCTCCAGAATTACAAAGGAGGTCCCTTGAACAGATTGAATAGCACATCCACACTAAGGCACCCAAACACAATCACATCCAAACCCATGCCACATGGTCCAAGAACATCCCCAGGGGTATACATATCCCCTCCCCAAAATACCCTTATATTGATTGGTTTGCAGGGGTGTTTCCATGATTGGCACATCCATATTCATCCTCAAAAGCTCTAAACCAAGTATTCCAAACATAGCAACAAAATACAAAATAACTTGAGGTTTTGGGGAGCTCAAGACTCCCTTTTTCCATTTATGAATGGCCAGGGAGAGAAATCCCCTATGGAGCTTATCTTTCACCTTACCTTTAGTCTCCCAGTTTAAAGGATGAGTTCATACCACCGGGTTCCTCTGCATGTTGTAAAATTGGAGTCGTATCATTGAAACTTAAGAAAGAGTAAGATTCCTCTGCATGAGATAGCTCCTCTTTGTCATTACATTTGGCACTTTTTGGGGAACCTGCTCCGTAGAGATTTCTTCTTTTCATCTTTTTATTTTTTACATCCATTCAACAAATATCCATAAGCATTACTTTCTTTGCAATATATTGACATTTGTTCATATAGCATAATTTGCAAAATTCTTGTATCATTAGGAAAGTTGAGTGTGATTTCTGATGGGAGTTCTCCATTTAGGTCTACATTCAGCATCACCCTTGCAAAAAAAATCTTAGAAATATTCAAAGTAAGTCTATCCATATTAAGTGGTTTACCAATACAACTAGCTAGCTGCTTTGCCCATTCCAATGGGGTTGCACAAATATATTGGAAAGTTAGGCAGCTTGATCTACTATAGAAACCCACCGTAGGGGTTGCACAAGCATATTGCACAACTTTTTGTATCTCACATATATATTGCACCGTCCAATGAGGTTGCACAAATATAATGCACAAATTCTTGTATCTCACTTAAGCATCTAGCTAGCTAGCTGCTTTTCAAAGCTCAATGAGGTTCCAAAAATATATTGCACAAATATATTCCACAAATTCTTATAGCTCACATAACACAATAGAAACCCACTTAAGTGGCTTAGCATATAATGGCCTTAGAAAAACCAAATAAGGGTCTGAGTTCAGTGTATTATCCACACCTTCTTGATTATTAAACCTGAAGAATATCCAACCACTCAAATATTGAGTAGTTTGTACCCACAAGACACTTTTTTAATAAGGATTTCCCTGCATGTCTTGCAACAAAACAACCCACAAGACAAAGGTTCACGTAATCAATACTATGCTCCAAATCAATGTGTTCATTAAATGCATTGAGTGGTGTGATGTTTGTAAAATAAGATAATTTCATAGTGTTGGCAAGTATCATATGTTGCCCAAAAAACAAACAGCTCCATGGTACATTGGATTTTGCAAAAGTTTTGTTTGTTTTCGGGGGTACCTCACTTTGTTTGAGGGAAGTTTGTAGGTACCCAAAAATGAGATTATATGCAAGTAGGCCAATATCATCAAAAAGTCTTAGGGCTTCTATCCCGCACATCTCTGTAATCGGAAGCCCTAGCCGCACATCTCTATAATCATTAGCCCTAGCCGCACATCTCTGCTCTGCACGTTGCCTTGCCGCACTTCATGCCATTTTCAAGCTCTAAATGGAGCAAAAAGACTCATTATTCAAGAAGTCCTTTGCTTTGATTTTTAATGAACCTGCACTTCCTGTACCGAAGTTCAGAAAGAAAAATAGGAGTCCCGCAATCTTCTTCCCCACGGAAGAGCTCGAGCGACTTGCGGAACCATTTAAGTATACACTGGTAGGGAAGTTCTCCCATGACAGACCTCGCGCGAGTGATATTTATGCATTCGTCGACTCACTGAACCTTAAAGGAAAGGTTAAGCTTGGCAATTTTGACGCTGAGCATGTGTTTATTCAGCCCACTGTGGAAGAAGACTTCCATAGATTATGGCTAAGAGGTCTATGGAATATAAATGGATATCTCATGCGCATGCTGAGATGGACGCACAACTTCAATCCACACGAGGAAGCACCGATTGCCCCGGTATGATTCTCCTTCCCGAATCTTCCTCTTTTTTTGTATAACAAGCACACTTTATATGCAATTGTTCGTGCTTGGGCAAACCAATGTTTCGTGATGAGGTGACTGTAACTATGGTAAGACTGAATAATGCTAGAGCTTGTGTTGAATATAATATGAATAATTTTTTGTCCACAAGCATTTGGATTGGTAGCGGGGAAGAAGGAGATGGTTTCTGGCAGCCTGTTATGCCAGAGAACCTTCCAACTTACTGTCACGATTGCAAAAGGCTAGGACACGACAGGGGAGAATGCATGCTAGGCCAAGAGGAGATGGGCAAGGAGATGGCCAAGAGGAGATGGGCAAGAGGAGATGGGAGGATAGGAGGTAGGAGATTGATGAGGAAGGACAAAAAGGAGAACTTGAGGGGAAGTCCTAGAAAGAAAATGGTAGAGGAGTCAGATTGGTTGGAGCTTGGAGGCTGAAAATGAGAAAGAGAGGATGAAGGAAAAAGAATTAGAAGATATTGGACAAGGAAGGGAAGTAGTTTAAGGAGCGTATGGGGAGAAGTAGAAGGGAATAGAACTAAGGAGAGGATAGATGAATGGGTAGATAGAGAAAATAATGAGGGATATATAAAGGTGAAAGGGAAAAAAAAGAGGGATAAGAGAAATAAACTTAGGCGGGTTTTGAAGAAGAAATAGGAGTTTTCCTAGATTGAAGAGGATCTTCTGGATTTTCCAAAATAAAACTCGGTCATTTTCAGTTGTCCATCAATAGGTAGGGTGGAAGTGAGTAACGAGGGGGAAAATGAGAAGGTTAAAGATGATTTGGTAAAGTATGAAGATGACTGGGATAAGTTCACCAAGAAACAAGCGATGGAAGCCAAAAAACAAATGACATTGCATCTCGGACAACAACGTAGATATAGGGAGTTAGCATATTTTACTTCTAGTACAACAAAGCCGCAAAGAAATATGAAGAAGCATTTATACAAGACATATGAATCCAAAAGCACGACTAGAGCTCAAGCTAAATCTGCATATAATAGATAGTTATTTATACTGGAACATAAGGGGTGTGGCAAATAACCCCTCTTTAAATAGACTTGAAAAATTAATTAGAATTTATAAAATAATATTAGTCATTATCGCGGAACCCATGATAAATAGGAACCAATTATGTAAATATAGTAATATCTTAGAATTTAATAACGTCTACGCGAATTTAAATGGTAAACTCTGAATTATGTGGTATAATAATTTAGATATTGAAATCTTAAAAGATACGGAACATGTAGTACATTTTAAAACAAATAAATCTGCAAAAGAAATAATATCAGTAGTGTATGCTAAAAATGCTAAAAAAAATAGATATGAATTATGGAGGACGATGGAAGATATATCAGGAAAAGATATTCCATTGATTATAAGAGTCGATTTTAATACTATTAGGAATGCAAAAGAAAAAAAGGAAGGTCAGCCTCCAGATTCAGTGGCTATGAAATATTTTAATGATACAATTGTCAGAGTTAACCTGATGGATGTGGACTTCATAGGTTCAAGCTTCACTTGGTGTAATAACTGGCGAAAACGAGGAACAATATGGGCTGGGCTCGATAAGGTTTTGTGTAATGTCAAGTGGGTCTCCTCTCATGGGGTGACTGGACTAAGACACTTAAATCGAACCTGCTCGGATCATAGTCCATTGCTTCTGTCGATCCGCAAAGAACATCACATTAGAGGAAGCTTTAAGTTTCAAAACATGTGGATAAAGCACAAGGACTTTGAGAAGGTGGTGAAAAAGTCATGGGCTGAACCAGTATCTGGTAACCACGACAGATTCTCAGCCTGAAGTTATATAGATTAAAATTTCATTTGGTAACATAGAACAAAGAAAGCTTCGGGAATTTAAATATTAAAATTAAGCAAGCAGAGGAAGAAGTGGAAAGATTGGAAGCTGAGCATGATAATAATAAAAGTGAGGAGTCCAGGCAGAATTTGAGCAAGGCTAAAGGACAGCTGAGGCTCACATTGCATATGGATGAAATTTTTTGAAAGCAGAACACAAGGATTAAATGGCTAAAAGAGAGAAAAAAATACTAAATTTTTTCATAATATGAACAAGATCAAAACTCATAGAAACAAGATTAAAGGAATTAAGAAAGATGATGGTACATGGGTAGAAAACGAGATAGAGATAGCTTCTCTATTTGAGTATTTTAAAAGTCATTTAGGCGAGCAGTCCCGACATGTATGAGACACGTTAATGAAAGAATTCAGTACAATTATCACTAATGAACAAAATAATATAATGGTTAATTTACCGGAAGAGGTAGAAATTAGAGATGTCATATTCAGTTTAAATAAACACAGCGTGGCAGGGCCAGATGATTGGAATAATTATTTTTTTCAAACATACTGGAATATCATTAAAAAAAACCTTATACTTACAATTACAAGTTTTTTTTGTAGGAGCGGAAATTCCAAAAATGATAGGGTAACTCTCTTATTGTGTTGATTCCAAAAATAGTTGGCTGGAAAATTAAGAAATGAGATGGTTGATTAAAAGAAGAGTACTTAAGCTCTTTGCAAGATAAGATGAGAAAGAAAATAGTTGGCTGGAAGAAGAATCTGTTGAGCTTTAGTGAAAGAATTACTCTTATCTCACATGTGCTGCAAAGCACATTGATACACACTTAGTTGATAATTTATCCTCCTAAGAACTTTTTAAAGAAATTAGAAAAATAAATGACAATTTTTCTATTGGGTAAAAAAGAAGGAATATCAAAGCTGCACTTGAAAAATTGAACGGATAAATGTCAACCAAAGGAAGAGGCAGGATTAGGTTTTACAAGTTTAATAGATATTACTACAGCTTGGGACTGTAAAAACTAATGGAGGTTACAAGAAAACACCAGTCTATAGGCAAAATATATGAAAGCTAAATACGATTGGGAAGAGATTAAGAGCCTGGAGAAGACCTCTAACAATTAGAAAGCACTTGTAAAACAAAAAGAGATAGTAGAATCAAACTCAACTTTGATAAAGAGTGGCTAAAAATGAAAGTTTACTCTTCAAGGGGTATTTACATTAAAATCGGTCAAAGAATTGATAAGAAAAAAGAAACTTGTACAAGCTATATTTAAATGGATATAGAAAAATGACATCCCACAAAAAATGTGTTCGCTAGCATGGAAAGTTCTCTCATATGCTATTCCAGTATATAACAACATTCAAAGAAATGGTATTAAGTTAGTATCAATGTGCGAATGTTATTTTGCGGCAAAAGAATCTTTAGATCATCTATTTTCAGCAGAAGAAATTACATCAGAAGTCTGGAAAGAACTGAAAGAATCTTGTCAGATTAGAACAAAAGAAATAGTAATTCTCGATCGAGTGAAAAAATGGGAAGGAGCGGCATCTAAATATATTATTAACAAATGGCTACCCCAGAATATACCTCATGTAGTAATCTGGTGGATATGGAAGACCGGAAACAAGAGTAGGTATGAGGGCATAGCTATGAATACTATGGCAATTTTGCTAGATATTAGGAAAGAAATTAGTAATATATCTATAACAAAGCCTATAAAATTTTCTAATATAGAAGCTGATAGAGCTAATAAAAATAAATTGACACTTGCAACTAAGAACATAAAGGTAAGAGATATCAAGAGCATAAATTGGAATAAACCTCTCGTAGAAAGGCTCTCTTAATACGAACGGCAGCTTTAACAAAGACATAGAGACTGCAGGTGGGGGAGGAGTAATAAGGGACTCTCGGGGGAGAATAATAAGAGCCTTTACTCTATCATGCAAGGCATCTTCAGCCCTACATGCTTTAATTTGTGCACTTGCAATAGGGTTAGAGGTTTGTAAGAAAATAGGAGCAAGTAACTTAGAAACCCAAGTAGACTCTTCTTTACTAGTGGATCTAGTATCAAATAATATATTTCTATGGAGATATAAAAAGGAAATAAAAATAATTAAGAATTCCATGAAAAATCTCGGCGCGTCAATAATACACATATATCAAGATCCGAATGCGCTAGCGGATACTTTATCAAGATTATGGCTCTTGAGAGGGAAAAAGAATATAACGAGGAGAATATGCCGGAGAGGTTGAAAGGAATAGCTAGACTAGATAAGCTAACTTTCCCTTATCTAAGGGTTAAAAGGTAAGGACGTAGCAGGAGAGGGGAGTGGTTGTTTCTTTTGATTTGTTTGTTATTGTGTAGGAATTTTAGCTTTCAAGTTTGGCAGGTGTAGTTAAAGAAATTGTCTGTAATAAGGGGAGGAGTATGTAATGATAAAGGGAATTAGGTGGAGTCTGTACAAGTGAATGTAGAATTCTCCCAAGTTATTTAGAATTTGCTAGTATATAGATTGTAACTGCAAGCTTAACTATAAAGCTTCGGAGAGAGGAAGTGAAAGCAGAAGAAAGAAGTTTAAAATAATTTAACGGAAAAGAAAGAAAGATGGCAATTAAAGCTAAGGGGAGAAACTAAGGGAGGACTCACACTTTAAAGCTAGAGATGGACACACACTTTAAAACAGAAGCGGTACAGAAGACCATCAAATATAATTGCAAAATTCAGAAAATTAAATATCAAGCATATAAAATAATTGTTTTAATGTATTACATAATTTTTGAGATAATAGAATAATTAGAGGAGGGGAAAGGGTGTAAAAGGAAAATGGATAGCTCTAGTTTGTATTAAAGGTATTCCTCCGACAAAAGAGATGATTAAAATTAATAAACAAACTTTAATTTAAAAAAAAAGCAAGTAGACCAACCAAACACATGTTCATATAAATGAGCCTCAAGCCATACTTATCAAAGGCTTCAATATAAGCAAATTTATGAGTTTTAAATATTATTTATTTAAATGTTTTCTAGTGATTATTAAATATAAACAAAATTAATTATTATTTATTAGTATTGTAGAAACAAAACTATCTGACTAAAAAATATTCATGTTATATATAATAAAAAACAAGAAACAACACTTTCTAAACGTAAAAAAAGAAAACATGATCACTAAATAGAAAAGTAAAATATATTAGGGTTGCTTATATTTTGAGTACTCTCATTACACAAAAAAAAGTAAACTAAAAATAAATCATAACACCCCCTCAAATTGGTACGTAAATATTCAAAACATAAAACTTATAAAAAAAATAAACATTGATTAAATAAACATTGATTAAATAAAAATTGATTAGGGTAATAGTTCTAATCTATATCTTTTCTTAAAGAAAAATTAATATATATTTGTATACTTTTTCCACTCATAAAATATCAGATTTGAGATTACATGTCTTATTATTTGATTATTATAGTAAAAAATACTAAAAAAATAAATGAAAATATGATCTACTCAAAAAATATATGATCTAAAATATTTCATAAGTAATTATGATTATTATCTTGTACTCTACATCTAGACTAAATCTAAATACTAATATTTTTCTCTCAATTTTCATTGAAAAAAAATCACCACTAAGAAAAATAGAAACTATTATAATAGACCTCTATGCATAATATAAAAACCAACTAACTGAATGTGCTCATTGTTATTAAAAGAAATAATAAGGTTCAAAAATTTCTTCACATATTTTAGTATACGAATAATTGAATATAGATGAACATGAAATTGATAATCTATAAAATGATTAAATATATTAACTACATAAATTATATATGACTAGAAATAATTAGATAATTAATAGTACATATGATTATTATACATATAATAGAGTCAAAAAAAAAAATTCATATCAAACAAGAAACTAATATCTAACCCAACAAAAATATTCACTAGAATACAACCTAATAGATCAATTATTATGAAAGTACCAATCATATACTTTACCTATAATAACTCATAACTTCTCTTGTAGTAAGTCACCTTCATCCCAAAAAAGTTCCTAAACCTCATAAGATCATTAAACTAAAATTATAATTAAATATACTTTTTAAGTTATATAATTCTTAACTTCTCTCTCATAATAAAGATGTTACCCATATATAAAATTAAAAAAAAAAACCTATCATCAAATTTCCTTTAGAAAACAAATAGTATTCTAAAACATATTTGCAAAAATTAAAAACCTGACTATAAATAAAAACATCATAAACAAAGTCCTCAACAACTAAATCTACTCAAGATATTCTTTATATATTTTTTTTATAATTGTTACCACCCCTAATATCCATCAATGCCATTAATTATACATATTTATCATATAATTTTGTTTGACCTCTCTTCTCACTATTTTCTCTTTATGGGTTCTGGCTTTCCATGGTTTTGGTTGTGTGAGACTTGTATCTACTCAAGTATTCTAATAAAATGGCTTTTAGTATCACAAATTGAAGTATGAATTTTTTGTTATTTCAAGGATGAGTTCATGTCACTTAGAGCATTCTCCCTTAGCTTCATTTGTTTGCTTTCCACCACAACGAAACCAATGGGTTATTCTACATGTTGTATAATTGGAGTCATGTCATTGAAACTTAAGAAAGATTAAGATTCCTCTGCATCAGATAAGGTTACCTTCTCTTTGTCATTATCATTGGGCACTTCTTGGGGTACCTACTTCGTTGGGAATTCTTAATTTTTTTTACATCCATTCAACAAATATTCATAAGCATTAAAGCTTTGCAATATATTATCATTTGTTCATAAAGCATAGCTTGTAAAATTCTTGTATCATTAGGAAAATTGAGTGTGATTTCTAATAGGTGTCCTCTATTTAGGTCTACATTGACCATCACCTATGCAAAAGAAATCTTAGAAATATTCAAAGTAAGGTAATCTATATGAAGTGGTTTGCCAATAGAACTAATTAGCTACTTTGCCTAGTCCAATGGAGTTGCACAGAAGTTAGGCAACTTGATCTACTATGGAAACCCAGTGAGTGGGGTTGCACAATTTCTTTTATCTCACATATATATTATTGCCCAATTCAAATCTCAATATTCATCTAACTCAAGTATCAATGATCACTAAAAGAAATCCACAAGCTGTGAAGACTTTTTTACATATCTCATAATAGAAAAGTTGTGTTTAGGTAAATATACCAAAGAAAATCTAAAAAATAATTAAATATATTTAACTACGTATTCACATATTGCATTGGAAATAAAATGAATACTTGGATTGATAGCAGTATTTGCTTAAGAACAACCTAAATTCCAACATTTAAATATCAAACATAGCTCATTTGTAATACATCTCTCATTGGGTAAGTTACCTCTATATTAAGAAAATATCTAAGTATTTCAAGATCTTTAATATAAAATTACAACTAAAAATACTCCTTGAATTAAATTATTACACATCATCTCACACAACTAAAATATTATTGATGTACATGTACATAATAGTTAAAACCATCATGCAATCATAGCCTCTCTAAAAAAATAAATAAATATGTATAATTTATATGTGTAAACAAAATGAGATGATTGCCGATGAAACTTTCAGAAACTAAACTCTCGACAACTTTTTCAGAGCATATAGTATCTTCAATAATCTGTAAATTATGTTAGACTATACTGCTTTAAAAAAAGTGCCAACCTCATATACACTTCCTCATCAATATCATAATGAAAAAAAAATAGGTTCTATGTGTAATTGGTATATCCTACATATATGATATGTTATCCAAAAAATAAGAATTCATACCAAAATTAATTTAACTACTAAAAAGAAAGTGTAGTGATAGTCAACACCGAATATCTAAGTCAATCCTCTTATTATAAGTATTGCCTTAAAACAATATTTATTCTCATCTTGATATATTTTTATAGTGAACATCCCCTTGTGATCGATATCAAGCTTTCTCACAGATTGTAGTACTAGTTGACAAGTCTCACTTAAATAAAAGATATCTTTTTTAATATTACTTGACACTGTCTTGAGTAAGATAATATCTCAAAAGAAAACCTAATGAAATAAATACCAAGCCACATGGATTTTTTTTAAAAAATCAATTTAGAAAAACTAAAAGACATAAATTAGAACTTAGTATCATATCATAAATAACTTTGGTGATGCCGGCATGATGATTCTTCCATCAACAAGCGGTGGTACTTATGAGATTCTACTACCACGACCAATCTTGCGATTTCATTATTTCAATTCAAGATAGAGGTGTCAACCGGGCCGGCCCGGCACGAGGCACGACATGGTTCAGCCGTGCCTGGGCCGGCCCGGCATGGGAATTTCCCAAGTCCGAGCTCGTACCGTGCTGTGCCGAGGCCAACCGGGCCTCGTTCCGTGCTTGGCCCGGCACGGTACCGTGCTTAATTTTTTTTAAAAAAAAAAATTAGGGTTAATGGATGCCGAAAGCCTAATTTTTTTAAAAATTAAGGTTTCGGGCGCGCTCAATTCTGATTTTTTTTTTAGAATTAGGGTTTCGGGCGCGCCCAATACCTAATTTTTTTTAGAATTAGGGTTTAGAAAGCACGAAACCCTAATTTTTTAAAATTAGGGTTCAGCGTGACGGCGCGTGCTGAAACCCTAATTTTTTTTTTAATTTAGGGTTCGGCCCGACCGGGCCGAACCCGGCGAATCGTGCCGCGGGCCCGTGCCGGGCCGAACCCCCAATAAATTTTTGCCGGGACAAGCACGGCATGGTTACTGTTCCGTGCCATGCCTGGCCCGGCACGGAAGCCCGGTTGGGCCTGGAAAAAATGTGACGGGCCAGCCCGGCACGGCCTGTTTGACACCTCCAGTTCAAGATAAAAAATGAGAAATAATTAAGAATTTTTAAGTTAGGGGTTAGGGATAATGATGTTTTCTGACATATGAAAAAAAATGAAGTATTTAGAAGAGAATAAAAAGAAAACTCAATCTGAATTTTAAATCTACATATGATTTTTGAAATTAGGAATTTTAGCCAAATTGTCGTTATTTGGTGAATTAGATTCGAAACTCGATTTCTTAAATTAAGATTTTAGAAATTTAGGAATTTTAGATGAATTGAATTTTAACTGATAAATTAAATTTAGAAAACTAAATTTTGTAATTTAAAGTTTTTGTAATTTGGAAATTTTAGCCAAATTATGTTTAATTTGGTGAATTTAATTCGGAAAACTTAATTTCTCAAATTAGAATTTTGTGATTATTGATTTAATCAAATTAGGTTGAATTTAGTGGGAATGGACTTCAAAAAATCAGTTCCACTTAGAATTTAAGATTTCAGCCAAATTGATAATATTTTATACCAAATTTTGAGGGTTATTGATAGGTAAATGTATTTTGGCTGAATTGGGATTATTTTGAGAGTTTAGGACTTCTTAAAACAAGGAATTCTTAAGAATAATAAACACAGAACAGAGAAGATGAGTAGAAGAGAATAGAGGAAGAAGAAGAGTCGCGCACAGCAGCAGGAAATCAATTATCAATCAATTGAAAAAATGTTCGTCAGTTAGGTCAAGAAAAATGAGGAGTTTATATATCCCTTCTAATAATTGAAACAAAAGAAAATATCAAAAAAAAAATTTACAGCTATATATTCAATAAACGCTCATTAATGGCTTAGTAGTCATTTTACTCTAAGTCCGCTCAACTTAAACGAACAGCCCGTCAACAGTCCCCCTCATTCGATGTAGTTGAGATCAGACCAAGCTTTTCTCTCAAATATACCAGCTTTTCTCTAGGCAGGGACTTCGTAAATATATCGGCAACTTGTTCTTTGGTCCTGCCAAAAACCAATTTAACTTCATTAGATTCAATTGCATCCTTAATGAAGTGATATTTTAAGCCTATGTGTTTAGTTCGACTATGCATTACCATATCACTCCCAATAGATATAGTCGACTGATTATCACAATGAATTTTTGTTGGATGTTTTTGAGATTTATCTAAGTCACCCAGAAGCTTTCTAAGCCATAATGCTTGGGAGGTTGCAACTGAAGCTGAAACATATTCAGCTTCAGTAGTAGACAGGGTTACGGTTGATTGTTTCTTGGACTGCTAAGAAATAGCCGCAGTTCCTAAGTTAAACACATATCCAAAGGTACTTTTGTAATCCTCTGGATTTCCTCCCCAATCACTATCACAGTAACCAATAATTTCTATATGATTAATTTTGTGATATTTCAGACATAAATTAATTGTACCTTTAAGATACCTCAATATCCTTTTGGCAGCACTTAAATATGTGATTTGGACAATGCATAAATCATGACAACAGGTGAACAGAGTATACAATATCAGGTCTGGTTGCTGATGCATACAGCAAGCTTCCAATTAAGCTTCTGTATGTCTTTTTATTCACTGATTTTCGTTGAGCTGAAAGTAATTTTTGGTTTACTTCCAATGGGGTAGATATAAGCTTGCAGTCACTCATTCCAAAATTTTTCAACAATAGTTTAATATATGTAATTTGAGAAATAGACACATCACTTGTGTCTTGAGTTATTTCAAGTCCTAAGAATTGTTTTAGATTTCCTAGGTCTGACATCTCATACTTAGTTTCAATTTCTCTCCTAAAGTTATTTATTAATTCAATTTTATTGCTTGTAAAAATAATATCATCTACATATAAAGAGATAATTAAAATTCCAGAATGCTTATTTCTTTTAATATAGAGTGTTGGCTCACTCTTACTTCTGTTGAATCCTTGATTCAGAAAGTATGAATTAATTTATTGATACCAAGCACGAGGAGCTTGTTTCAACCCATACAAAGCATTATTCAATCTATAAACACAGTGTTCACTCCCCTTTTTTACAAACCCAGGGGGTTGTTCTACATAGATTTCTTCCTTTAGTCTTCCATTTAGGAAGGCTGATTTTATGTCTAATTGGAATAAATTCTAGCCTTTCTGTCCAGCTAAGGCTATTAAAAACCTTATGGTTTCTAACCTTGCTACTAGAACAAAAGTTTCATTGTAGTCTATTCCGGGTTTTTGTGAGTAGCCTTTAGCTACCAATCGAGCCTTATATACAGGCTAATTTGAATTCGACTTAGTTTTAATCCTATAAATCCACTTAACACCTATGCTGTGTTTATTTGGAGGTAAGTCCACTAAAGTCCAAGTGTTATTTTTTTCAATGACAGACATTTCTGTCTACTTCGCTTCGATTCAGAATTGATGTTTTACAGCCTCTTCATAGTTGAGTGACTCAACTGAGGCGTAATTACATCTCTGGTAAATATTCGTCAAGTCTTTATATTTAACATGAGTTATTTTATTTGGTTCAGTCACAGATTCAGAATTAGGTGAGGAATTACAACTATATTCAGAAACAGATTTAGACTTGCATTCAGAACCACATTCAGAAGAAAAATCAGAAGAAAAATCAGAGAGTGAGCTAAAATCACACCTTAGAGCGCTTATTAATTTATTGCTAGTTACAGCAGCTTCTGTGCAACCATTTTTGGTTCCAGAGTTTGTTTCATTCAAACTTTCAACCCACTTACTATTTTCATCAATTAAAATATCTCTACTCACCAGAAATGACTTAGTTTCTGGTGAATACAGTCTGTAACCCTTGGATTGCAGACTGTATCCAACTAAGATGCACTTAAGACTCTTTGAGTCTAGTTTGGTTCTTTGTGCACTTGGTATATGAGAGTAAAGAACACTCCCGAATACCCTTAAATATTTGACATTTTATTTCCTTCCAGTCCAGACTTGCACTGGAGTAAGGTTTTCTAGTGCTTTGGTAGGGCACCTATTGAGCAGATACACTGATGTGTTCACTGCCTTTGCCCAAAAGGTTTTTGGTAAACCTTTCTCATTTAGAAGTGATCTGGTCATTTCCATTACAGTTCTATTTTTTCTCTCTACAACTCCATTTTGTTATGATAAGTAGGCAGTGGTCAGCTGCCTAGCTATTCCTTTAAATTCACAAAAATTTGTGAATTTTTGAGAGAGGAATTCACCTCCTCTATCTGTTTTAAGTGTTTTTACACTTAGTCCAGATTGTCTTTCAACAAGTGATAGGAACTTCTTGAAGCATTCAAGTGCCTCAGACTTGTGCTTCAAGAAGAACACTCATATGTGTCTTGTGCAATCATTAATAAACAGTAGGAAATAACTACTGTTACCTAATGATTTCACTGACATTGGAGCACATATGTCAGCATGCAGTAGTTCTAAGGGCTTTGAAGCTTTCCAGGCAGAGTGCTTTGGAAAACTCTTTCTGGTTTGTTTTCCCAGTGAGCACTCTTCACAGACAGAGGTAGGTATTACAAGATTTGAAGACACTCCTTTTACAAAATTATTTTGAAAAATGTTTTTTAGGTCTAAATAATTTAAATGCTCAAACCTTCTGTGCCAGAGAGAAGCTACAGATTAGACATTGATAGATAATGCCCTATCTATTTTCTCAGCAAATGTCAGTGGAAAACTTCTTCCACTTGACATCTTTACTGTCCATGAGGATTGATAACACTCATTATCAAAAATTTCACACATGTTATTCTCAAATGACAGTTTATAACCCTTTTCAATTAACTGGCCAACACTTAATAAATTCTGGTCCAAGGTAAGAACCAGAAGTACATCTTTTATGAATTTCGTTCCAGAGCAAGTGAGTACTACCACTCTGCCCTTGGCTTGCGCCTGAGCTAATTCACCATTGCCCAATTTGACTTGGGAATTTACCACTGGAAGTAAATCCACAAATATTTTCTTATTTCCAGACATGTGGTTTGAGCAACCACTATCCAGAAACCAAGTATTTATCGAATGTATATTTTCTGTTTCATTTGCATAAAATAGATGTTCTATAGAGGCTACTCGCTCCGTAAAACCAGCATTCTGTTTGGAGATCCTTTTACAATTCTTCGAATTATGCCCAAACCTTTTACAGTTTTGGCATTGATTCTATTTTCGAAACCAACACTCAGTCGCAGTGTGGTTTAATCACTTGCATATATTGCAAGAGACAGATTGGTCTTTAGGTGGGTCATTAGAGAGAGTAGAAGAAGAGCTAGTTTTAATTTTATTTTTGTTTTTATTTTTAAACTCATACCTTTGACTGCTTCTCTTACTCCTCAGTCTCTGGATTGATTTTCAACTTTGTTGGAATTGTCCTCCCATCTTGACTGCATTGCAGTTTCTCCAGAACTTTCTGCCCTCTTCAATAATCGGCTTTCGTATGATTTTAATGAACTCAGAACTTGCTGGATTGACAGCTTTGATAAATCATTGGTTTCCTCTATCACTGTCACAATGACATCAAATTTATCATGCATACAGATTAGTAATTTCTCAACTAATCGAGTATCAGAGATGTCTTCTCCGTGAATCTTAAGTTGATTGACTATATCAAGGGACTGAGTTGAAAACTCAGTAAGAGAATCTGAGTTTTCATACTCAGATTCTAGAAATCTTTTCTGAAGGAGTGCAGAAGAGCTCCTCGAGCCTTCTTATCTCCTTGGTATTCCTCGATTAGGAGGTCCCAAGCCCCTTGGCTTGAGTACAGCCAAGCAATCGGGGAAATATTGTATTACTTACACCTTATTGAATAAAAAGTAATGCTTTGGCATTTAATTTTCATAATTCCTTCTCTTGTAACAAATCTTTACCTTCCAGAATAGAGAAATTTGGGGCTTCTACATATCCAGAAACCACAATTTCCCATATATCTTGGGAGATAAATAATGTTCCCATTTTAACAAGCCAGTAATCAAAATTTTCACCATCAAACAAGGGAATAGGAATCGAACCCGAGTCTGATGAGTTTTGACCTTTTGAAAACGTAATAATTTTAAAAAACTTGAAAATTTTTGAACTGAATGTTAGGGTTTTGTAAGAAATAGGTTTTAAAAGCCACAAAACCTTTAGATCTTAGTAGATCTAGTCAGATCTATGCTAGATCTTAAGAAATTTGTGAAAATAATTAGGTTTTTCAGAGAACACCTAATCTGAAGAAATTAGATTTGAATAATATTCAAAAATAATCTCTATCTCAGTTAGGAAACGAAGCTCTGATACCAGAATGTTGTTTTAGAACAACAATTCTTTGTTAAAACAAGGAATTCTTAAGAACAATAAACACAGAACAGAGAAGATGAGTAGAAGAGAAGAGAAGAGGAAGAAGAGTCGCGCACAGCAGCAGGAAACTAATTATCAATCAATTGAAAAAATGTTCGGCAGCTAGGTCAAGAAAAATGAGGAGTTTATATATCCCTTCTAATAATTGAAATAAAAGAAAATATTAAAAAAAAACTTTACAGCTATATATTCAATAAAAGCTCATTAAGGGCTTAGTAGTCATTTTACTCTAAGCCCGCTCAACTTAAACAAACAGCCCGTCAACACACACTCACCACCATGCATCCATTCCAACAGTTGCCCAATTCCCCTCTATAATGCTTTGCAACACAAAAATAAGAAGGCAAGTCTTCCCACACCAACCAAAATGCTTATTAGAGTTCAATAGCAAAAAAAAAATATGAGCTACAACAAAACAGAGAAAAATATTATTTTCACTTCAAATTCAATATCTCCTTTCAATAGTAATCAAACTATTTTTATACAACCCAAATGATTCAAAAAGTGGGAACAAAGGCAATAAAGAAAAAAAAAGAAAACAAAATTAATAAAAAAATTGGAAAACAAATGATACAAAAAGAATGATCAACTAGACAGTAACAATATGTTGACTTAATAAATAAAATAAAAAATAAAATAAAAATAATATATTTTACACAATATGAGCTTTTCCTATAAACTCCACAAAAACTCCGTGAAAGGTATTTTTCAAAGGATATCATTGTCAATATATATGATAAAAATAAATATCTTCATCACTTGGATATCCAAGTATTATCAAGAAAAATAATAAAAAAAATAAACAAGAAAAAATACAAGTATACAACTTTACTAATGAAATTGTACCGAGTACAACTCATTGGCCCCTAACGATAATCGAGCGAAAGATGATAACTAGAAGTGTCGACTGCAAGATAATATAGCTCCTCTATATATTCATCTTTGATTTGAAAAAGTTGTGCATGTCTCCTCCTTCTCGTATAGGTCCTAAGTCATGGGTGGTCAAGTCACCGAATCGCCGACCCATCTTGAGTTTAAACTAGAATAGACTTATAAGTAATTATGTTTTCTAGACTCGAGAAAGATTTCTTATCTTAAAGATCCTCCCTCTCTTTAGAGTCATCAAGATCTATATAAAGATGTAAATTAAGCCAGAAAGCCCAAGCATGACCCACGACTAGAGGTGTCAACCAAGCCGGGCCGGCCCGGCACGAGGCACGGCACGGTTCAGCCGCGCCTGGGCTGGCCCGACACGGTTCGGCCCGCGGCACGGCACACCGGCACGGGTTTATCCCGTGCCGGGTGTCCCGTGAGCCCGACCCCACGATGCCCCTCCCACAAAAAAAGACCGCGGGTCGGGTCTGATTCGACCCAACCTGCAGTCCCCCGTATCCCGAACAGCTCGGGCAGACAAGCCCGAGCGGGCCGGGCAAGGCACGGCACGGCCCACCGGGCCCAATTTTTTTAAACAGTGCCCGGCCCGGCACGGAAGCACGATCGTGCCCTAAAAATGGGCCGGACCGGCCCCTCCCGGCCCGTTTGACACCTCTACCCACGACACAAGTGAAAGCTGGCCCAACACGGCTAGAACCATGCCTGGAATAGGCAAGAGCCTATTTCAGCCTGAGTGACCAAAGCAAGCTGGCTTATACCAACCCAATCTAGGCCGAGCTCGCATCGTGTTGGGTAGACACAGCCTAACCTTGCACAGGCACAACCCAGCAGACCAAAGGGTTGTTCTAGGTTATCCTCTTTTAGAAGTGTATCGACGTGACATAATCTAGCACCATGACTTGCGTGAGCTGCAAAAAACAAAGTCAATAGAAAGTTGTTGACACATCATATTTATCATCTCTAAAACTATACTTGTTGATACATATGATAACTTTATATAAGTATCATCATAATATAAATCAATCCATTTAGAAATACAGACGAGTAACTTTATATCCTAGTTAGAGATCTAAGTAGGAGTATTGAGGAAAAAGAAAAAATAGCATGTCAAGATATATCCTCTAAACTCTTATTTTTCCTAGATTCACAAAAACACGACTCATGCTCAAAAAAGTAGTATCATCATACATTAAAATCTTATCAGTCTCAAATAAAAAATATTTATATTATTTTTAGATTTAGGAGTATTCAAAGAATATATATTTCAAAAACTCGGCTATTAAATCAAAAGGACACGTATTGAGAAAAGTTAAAAGATAGTATTTAATTGATAAGATATTTTGTCGTTAAAAACAAATCTCTCTAAAAATATTTTAGAATATTACTTTCAAATAGGAAAGTGTCTATATCATCTCAAACAAATAGTTATTCTTTCTTTTAGTAATCTCATTTTATGAGGATGTACAAGAAAAAAAAAACTAATATACAATTTAAAGATTCATGCAGTAAATACTAAATCTATCTGATAAATATTCTAATATATTATCATTTATTATTTTTTTATCATTTTTAATGAATTATTTCTTATCAATTTATAAAATATCTAATAAATAAAAAATATATATATAATTTATGATAAAAAAAATATTTCACGTATATCATAATCAATCATCAATAAAAATGATCATTTACTTAAAACACTATATGATCGCAATTCAATTAATCTTCATACGTCTAAATATATAAGTTCCAACTCACACCAATCTAGCATGCAAAATAAGAAACTCTAATATATTATCTTAACTAATATGTTTTACACTATAGGATAAAAATATCCTTATGAATGTGGTATGGTATTTTCAACTGGTCAATAAAGAATGACCATGTTAAAAATACACAAATGGTCCAACCCACTTAAACATGTAGAAGTAAAGTTCTATCATATGAAAAAAAAAATCTTTCATTTTGTTTAATCCCAAATATATATTTTCAATTATACAACCAAATTATAATAAAGAAATAAACAAAATCAAAATTGAGTTGATTAGAAAAAAAATTAATTACAAATATACAGAAAAATTAGAAATAAGTAAATTATGATCAAAAAACAAAGAACCGACTTGGATATTATCATATCTAATAGCTTCAGAGAATTAATTACTAACTAGATCAATATTCTTCAAACACAAAAAAATAATAATGAATAAATAATAATTATCTGGGAAGTGAGTATTGCTACATTTATTTATAATCTATCTTAAAAAATAAAAAAAACAAAATCAATAATATCTGAGAAAAGAAAAATGAATACTACTATCTTTAAAAATATATATATATATTTCTCTCTAAAAAATTCATAGTAGATAAACTATGTGAGAACTTATAAATGACTCCAATAATTAGCTTATCTCTGTGTAGTACTATCGGCCTCCACTCTAACAATAACACCCAAACCACTTTTGATGCGACCCATTCTCCTACAATGGATACACTAAAATGATACTCTCTCCGTCTACCTTTACTGCAACAATTTTTTTCATACTCAATATGTTAATTAAAATTAGAATTTTCAAAAGATATTGCTAAAAGCAAAAAAAAATATGAATAAAACTCAAATAAATCTGCCTCCAAATGAATTGTGAACTATTAATTAAAGATTTTTTATTCGACTCTATATAAAATCTATATTAAAGAGTTTTTCTCCACTAAAATAAGCTTGCCTCAAAACCCCAACTTTCAATGCACACCTTTGAAAAAAAATCAGCCACCACATACCATTGTGTGCCTCACTATGCACCACATACCATTGTGCACCTTTATTCCAAATTGTGCATGTGTGCAGCATATTGATACAATAAACATACACGGTGATTAATTTTCCCCCACACTTTCTCTCTAGGATTTAGTTTTCCTATGATATTGTTCTAATACTAAGTAAAACATACATACAAATATTATATAACAAAAAAATTATATTGGATCAACCCACAAGTTGAGCACTATTATTAAGAGATCATGTTCAATGCACAAGATTCGTATTTTATTACAAGGTTTGAGAAAAATTAATATATCGACAAACTAACTTCTGAAAATTAGAGTATACTTCTAATAAGTCTCGAAACTAAGACCTACTAACTTTAGATAAATACACTTATCATCGCATCAATATTGAGTACTATCACCAACATAACATAAAAAGAAAAAATATATATAATAAAACAAAAAGAAACTATAATTTTCATATAATAAATAAAAAATACTAAAAAAATAAAAAATTTAGATCAATATAAATATTATAAAAAACCTATAATTACAAATGTAGTTATGACATGGATCAATTTAAAAGACAATAATATACAAAAAATATGATTATATTAACCTTTACACTCCCAACTAAGTACAATTGAAATTATATATAATTTCACTTTAATAACCTCTTTTATGTACAATATATAATTTTTAAGATAAAGGTAAACAACAATGATTGCTAATATGAGATTATATTTATATTTAAATAATATCCTAGATTTATACATTTGATATAGAAAAATGTCTAGTTTCTTATCATATGACTCCAATGACTTTCACAATAATATCATAAAAAGATATAAAAATAAAAAATAAAAAATAATTAATAATTAAATTTTAAAAAAAAAATAATGATATTGTATCAGTGACCTTGAATATGTAAGCTAATTAAAATAAGATTCCTTTCATATATATGATTGCTCATTATATTGATTCGAATTAGACAAGAAAATATTAAATTTTCAGCAATATTTTATCTCATGATAAGAGTCATAATACGATTATTTGATAAATATTTTGAGAAATTACATACAAAATATTTTTTTAATATTATCTTTGATAATGCATTTAATAATAATAATTATAATAATTTTATCCATGTATTTACAAAATAAAATATTTTTTAATACATACAAAATTTTCGTCTAGAAAACCTAGATGAGTGAGGCATGCCTCTGCCACATGTGACTAGCAAGTGGGTTTGGTAGAACTTGACTTGCTTGGCACATATCAAGGCACCATCATTCACATATAGCATGTCTGGATCTAGGCACATTGTTAACAACTAAGATCGATATTGACTATCATTTTATTTACTAGTATTACAACTATAACTTGGATCATGTGTAAAAATTCTTCATTAGAGCATAATGTTGAAGTTCAATGAAATATCATTAAGATTTTGTCAAACAATAAAGGCATCATGATATGTTCAACTTGGAATGATAAGAGGCATGTTCAATGCAGGATATTCGAAATTTCAATAAACAACATATTTGCCTAGCAACATGCTATATAAAGTACAAAACAATGCATATAATTAGAATTTGCCACTTGGCATCTACCAAAGAAACACCTTTGAATAACAAAGCAATGGTAATAAAAAAATGTTGCAACTTAAATGACTCTGGACATTAAATTGGATTGCTGGAGGATAGCTTACATATTCCATAATGTCAAATTGACAAACAACATCATTTTCAAAAGCAGAGCGAGCGCCAGAGCGTGTGCAATCGAAGTATTTTAGCAATGCAGGGTCAGGGTGACCAACAACAGTTACTGTTTCGCCTTCAAAAACAATAAAGAAAAACAAATTGATATGAAACCATAAACTACAAGGAATTTTAAGAGTGATTCTCCATTCCTGCATACCAAGAGCTATGTCTGAAAGTTCTGCATTGTTATATTTGAAATATAAAAATCCAAAGTCAACATTCATCAAGATCAATAAAATGTAACTACAGCATTATTATGTGCTTTATTAATGACTAGACACGAGTATATGTAAAACATTATCTTTAATATTCAAAAATCCAAAGTCAATTAATTGACTTTTAATATTTGATTTTTCACTTTAATATTCAACAATAGTGAATAATTGACTTAGGTATAAAGATATTATTGATTTTCATATTCAAAAATTCAAAAAATAATATTCAGATATTCAGCCAAACATTTAATATCAATAATATCTAACTTGTTTATGAGAAATTCAACATTAAATTTAACTAATATTTTAGTAAGAATATAAGTTATTTGTTGTATGGCAACAACATAAAACATACAAATAATTCTATTTATAATTTTTCCTTTATAAAATGTTTATAATTCTATATGTTCCTTGTTCTGTTATATTGTATTATATTGATTTAGACGAAATTACAATAATATTTCATTAAAAAACTATATAAAAAAATAAAATAATGATATTAAAAAAATATATATATATAAAATAATTGGCTTGAAGGCACAGTTTATAAGTCGTGTCTGACTCAGCACGACATGGTCCAGAACAATGCATGGACCCATACCGGGCTGCCTCGAGGCACAATTTGTGTCATGTTGTGTCAAGGTCTCCCATGGCACATGTTGGGTCATGCACGACCCAACTGTTTGGCTTGAAGGTACGATTCTTCAGCACGACCTTGGAACTTGGGCTGGGTTTGGGCACAGTCCAAATCTGACTGCCCGATGCCCATGAGTCAAAGTGTGACCCATGACACCCATTGGGCCTCCGCCTGACAGCTCGATCCTAAGCCCAGAAATAAAAACCGATCCTTCTAAAACCATCAACAATGATAAAAAAAAAACTAAACAGCCTCATGCCTGTCAGCCGTTGGATGCACCCCCAATAGCTAGTGAGATAATCCGAGGGTTGTCGGGTATATGCCCAATTTTTTTAATAAAAAATTAAATAAATATTCAAAAAAAATGATTTTTTTAATTTTTTTTAATTTTTTTTAACTTTATATATCCTCTTCTCTAATTCCTAATCTCTATTCTATATTTTCATATTCTGAATTTTTTATACATATTCTATTCTTTTTCTCTCTTGTCTCATCTCTCAAATCTCTATCTCTCTCCTCTTGAAACTGTGCAAATTGCAGTGCGGACATCAAATATCGAATATCGCACATCGACAATCAATATTCCATAATTGATCGAGTTAAGCAAATGGGTTTATACTTCACGGGTATTATTTTTTAATTTACATATTTTTTAATTTTTATTTTAATTAATAATTTAATATAAAATAATATTTAATTAAAAAAATATAATATAGAATATAATTAATAAACTAATAAAAATTAAAAAAGATAAATAATGATTTTAATGACGAGAACAAAATTAACATTAACATAAACATAAATAATTTTAATATGAAAAACAATAACACTACAAAAAAATCTGAAACAACCAAAACTTTGTTTTTAATCATTGTCTCGAACCAAAATATCTATAAAATAAAAAATTTGAAAAAAATTAATAATTTAGACTCACTTTAATATTATATAAAATAAAAATATTAAGAATACCAATAAAGAATCAACATAATACAAATATTATAAAATAATATTATGTATGAGTTCATGTGAAATTGGATACCTTAAGAGACATGCAAAATAATACAACAAAAAATATGATATATTAAATTTTAGGCAAACCCAACTAAATGATGAATGCTTTGAGATTGGATCCAGTTCAGCTATTATATTGATCCCTTTCATATATATTAACGTGTTAAGGAGGGAATGCATAGTCAAACCAATCACCATGATGATCTTCTAATTAGATTTTTGGAGAATCTAAGGATTGTCAGTATTATGCAGACTTATTTTCACCCTGCACATCATAAGATTCCTAGGTTCACATCTAAGAACAACATACTAAGATACTATAAATTTAAAAAAAATAAAAATTAATGAATCTATAAAATATAATGATGTAGTGTCAGTGATGTATGATATTTGGACTAGTTATGACAATACCTTTTATACATGTCTCACCACTCACTATTTAGATCCGAAATAAATACTAAATAAAAAAATATTATGATTTTTAGGAGATTCTTCATCCTAATGACGACCCGACCATATATGAATGAATGATAAGAATCTTTAAAAAATATAATATTCAAAAAAAAATATATAGTATCACATGAGATAACACATCTAATAATGAAGTAGTCATTATCATGTTTATTAGGACTATTAGAAATGAACTATTAAAAGAGATTTTTAATATTAGATACATATGTCATGTCATTAAACTCATAATAAAAGTGGGGATAATTTATTTTCGCCACTTTAGAAATAATATGTAACTGACTAAAATTTCTTCAAACATCTCATAGATAACAAAAATTTGATAGTCTCTATCTGTGTTTTCAAAGGCAAGTTTGAGGCATGCCATGATGCGCGCCTCGAGGCGAGGTGCCGACAAAATGCCTTGAGGCATTTGTCAAAAAGCTTAACTGCTCGACAGGAAGAAAATCAAACTGCTCGACAGGAAGAAAACCGAACTGCTCGACGAGAAAAAAACCTAACTGCTCGACAAGAAAAAAAGAAAACGCAAATTATATTGGGGAGACTCAAGTGGCGACTGCTCGATCATCTTGTCTTCATCTCCAAACTCTAGGTATCTCTTCATCCCATCTATCTTCAATCTCTCTCTCTCTTCATCTCTTCATCCCTTCCTCCCGAGCCCTTCTATCTCAAAAGTAACAAAAATCTAACAAAAACATAAACATGAGCCCTTCTATATTCAGGAAAAATCTCCCCCTGCCCCAGCCCCCTACCCCCTACCCACTGCCCCCTGCTCCACTAGCTTTTTTTTTAATAAATCGGAGCTCATGTATACTCTATTTTCTTCATCAATTTTTTTTAAATCCAACAGCCATATAAACCAATTTCATTCTTAATTTTATCTAAAAAATATTGATTTTTTTAAATTTAAACCAATATAATTCCGAATTTCATTTTTAAATTCCTTTCAATTATATCTTGTTATTATTTTTTAGTCAATTATATTGTTATAAAGAAATATGATTATTATTTTTGGTGTTTTTTTAGAATGAGTTCCTCCAACTCGAAAAATTCAAGAAAAAATTGTGTGAAAATATGTTATTGAATTCTGGGAAGCAATATTTGAGATGTAAATTTTACAATCAAAGATGCACGGAAAGGGTGAATAGACTTAAACATCACTTAGCCGGAACTCATCATGGTATGAAACCAAGCCCCAAAGTTAATGAAGATGTTAAATAAGAATGCAAAGATGCATTGTCCAATTTTAAGGATCAAAAAATGAAAAGAAATGAATTGCTCCAAGAAATTAGTATGGGTCCAACTTCAATGCATGAGAGTGCCTTGTTCAAACAATTATTACCTTAGGGAGTGGGAGTGGGAGTGGGAGTGAGAGTGGGGAACTTATTCCTAGAGGACCTATGGATAAATTTACTTCTTCACAATCTCATCAAAATACTTTGAATTCAAGATGGAAGCAAAAAGGAAAGAAGTGGGTAGAAAAATTGATAAATTTATGTATTCAAAAGGTCTCTCATTCAACACTATGAATAATCCTTATTGGATTCCTATGATGGATTTTGTTGCAAATTTTGAGCCCGTGTTTAAGCCTTCATCTATGCACGAATTGAGGACATGGATTCTTAGAGAATATGTGAATAATCTAAGTATCATTATGAAAGATCACAAAAGAGCTTAGAAACAATATTGATGTTTTATTATGTCAAATGATTGGACAGATGAAAAAAATAGATGTCTTATCAATTTTTTGTTGAATAGTCTTGCTGACACTTGGTTTAATAAATCAATTGATACTTCTGATATAATAAAAAATGAGGAATTGATGTTCAAATATCTTGATGGCGTGGTTGAAGAAATTAGGGAGGAGAATATTGTACAAGCCATCACTGATAATGTCTCTAATTATGTGAATGCTAAAATAAGGCTTATGGAAAAAAAAAGAAAATTATGGTGGACTCATTGTACTGCACATTGTATTGATTTGATGTTAGAGGATATTGGAAATGTAACTATTTATGAAACTACACTTGCTTGAGCTAGGCATTTTGTGAAGTTCATATATGAGCATACTTGGGTTCTTAGCTTAAGAACATTTACAAAAAATCATGAACTTCTTCGTCCAGCAATAACATGGTTTGCTATTTTATTTTTTACTCTTCAAAGCCTTTATAAGCAAAAGTAAACTCTTATTATAATGTTCTCCTCGGAAAAATGATGTTCAAGTAAATGGGCTAAAAAGGTAGAATGTGTGAAAGCTCGAAGTACAGTATTGTTTGATCTAAATTTTTGGTCTCATGTTATTTTTTTGCATAAAGACTATTATTCTATTAGTTAATGTCTTGATAGAGGTTAATTCAGAGGAAATACCAGTCATGGGTTATATTTATGAGCTGATGGATTCTGATAAGGAGAATATTGTATTTAATTGTGAGGGTGTGGAGAGAAAATATGACCCGATTTGAAGAAAAATGGATGCAAGATGGACTCCTCAACTTCATCGTCCTTTACATGCAGTAGGTTACTATCTTAATCCTCAATTATGATATGAGGATAAGTTCTCTAATATTGATGAGGTGTGGAAAGAATTATTTGAATACATGGATAGGATATTGGATTATCAAGAATATTTAAAAGCTGACATTCAGTTGGACTCATTTGACCAAGCAATTGGTGAATTTGGGAGTCGTATTGCAATTGATTCTCGAACATTAAGAAGTGCTACAAATTGATGAATGCATTTTGGGAAGTTCAACACCAGAGTTGCAAAAGTTCGATATTCGAGTCCTTAGCTTTACTTGTAGTGCTTCGGGATGTGAAAGAAATTAGATCACATTTGAATCGATAATATTTCTATTTTTGTAAATTTTTATATATATGTTTATATTTCAATGTTACAGAACTTTATTTCATTTTTACACATAAATTTCTTTATTTTATTATTTGTAGATACATACAAAAAAAATAAACTTAAATATCAAAGGTTAAATGCTCTAGTGTATGTAAGATACAACACTAGATTGAGAGAACAAAATCTACAAAGGAAACAAAATGTTGATCCGATTTTGGTAGAAGAAGATTGATTCGGATGATGAGCGGATTGCGGAGAAAGAATATCCCCTCCTCCCCCTTGATCTTTGTTGGCTTCAGGATGATGAGTTATTCACTGTTGATGCTATTAGAGTTATGTCATCTGACTCCCAACAGACTCAAGCATATCGGATCACATGACTTCTTCACATTCCAACAAAAAAAAACATAATGAAGCACCAAGTAGGTACTCAAAAATTAAAGTCATAAATTTGATTAAATTTAATAATAAACTTATAATATTTACACATAATTAATAATTTATGCTAGGTACAAGTGGAGGCAAAGGCAAAGAGAATGAGTTCAATTTGACACCAATTGATGATGATGAAATTTACATGAAATGGGAATACATAATAGTAGACATTTTCCTATTTTTGATACATTGGATGAGGATGATGATGTCCTTGGAGAAAATGATTTAATTTGAAACAATTTATTCTAGTATTCTTATTTCATAACTTGGTTATGTCCTTTTGTTAAAGTTTGAAACTATTAGTATAGTTAAATTTATTTTTTATTTTATGGCTTTGTTATGATTTTTTGTGAAATTAATGAACTAGTACGCTTTTTTTTAATAATTCTAAAGAATTGTTTTCATGTTTTTATTTATGCTATTTTATTTTATATATTTTAAAATATTAATTAATTATATATTATGAGCATCAAAAAGCTTACACCTCAAGCCTCAAGGCTTATGCCTCAGCTCATGAATACAAAAATGTCTCGCCTTATACTTTCGCCTTTTAAAACTTTGGTCTCTATCTGTCTGTAGTCAAAAAAAAAAAAAAGAAATTTCGATTGAATATGAGACATCATTAAAATTACACATACCTTATTTTATAGTCATGTATTTAATACGAACACATGATATCCAAAAGATAATACTATTAATTCAAGTACTGACTTTACTACTAATATAACTCATCTAGTTAACTCTGCAATTTATTTAAAAATTATAAAAAAAATAAATATCTAACTATGCTCAAATTAAATATAACATAAACAGTCAATATAGTTAGTTACTTTTTAGATTCTTCTAGATAGATTCACCTTGATGCAACTTTTGTATATTGAGATATGTGAAAATTTTCAAGACTTTAGATCTCTTTCAAGCATCATTGATACTTGTAATTAATTAAATATTCAGATTTAAGTTAGGCACAAACATACACAGTTTTACTTTTATTGAAGGTAATCATGTCTCCTAGAAAAATAAAAAATATATTATTATTTTGAAATCCAATGTAAAATATAAAATTTAAAATAATGATGATAATTATGTATGAGATACTTTAATTGTGATATCTGCTTGATAACATCATGCATGCACTCTCTTCTCTTGCTACCAGTTACTGTGACAATCAAGCAGTAAGATAAATAGATTCCAATCCAATGTTCTATGGGTTGACAAAAACATAGATATGAATTATTTTTTTAATAAAAAGAATATTCAAGATGTATCATTATTATAATATACATTCAAGTAGCAAAGTAACTACCGAATATTTTCACAAAGATATTGAAGAAGCATCAGCTTATGTATATTTCCTCTGAACTTAGTAACATGAACTTGTATGTACTAGCTTGACAAAAAAATTATGAATTTCTTATTATTTAGTTACATTTTTCTTTTTTGTATTTTTGTTGGGAAAACCCAACTTATAAGTTATCTCAATCATTTTTATTTATTATAAATTATATTTGATATATATTTTTCATATAAGTATTTAATATATTATTTTAGTTTATGTATTTTAAAATTAATAGCAACCTATTCACATAATCATCATTTTCCATTGAAACGTGCATTTCAATTTTAGGTCTCCTACTTTACCAATTATTATTGAGAATTTCATAGCATATGTAGATGAAGTTTATTTAATAATACATATTCTCTACTTATTAAATGAAATTTATTTCCTAATAAAAATTTAGTGTAAAAAAATCAAGTCATAAAAATTTAATAAAAATTGAATAAAAAATAAAATAAAACAATAATATTATATAATAGCATTATAGATGGAGACAACCCACATATTAGGTATTCTCATTAACAATAAAAAGATAAATTAGAAACAGACTAAAAATTTAAAAAAAAAAGATAGATATTATTTTGATATGACAAAAGTTAAGATTTGATATAACTTTATTTTTTGAAAGAATTAGTATAAATTATCATAGCATATGTAGATGAACAAGAATCTCAATTCAATTTACTTATTACAAGAAGTTATGTCACATCTAAAATAATTATTGAATATTATTTCTAAAGAGAATTCCATTAGCTGTATGCATTTGTGATAAATACGTGTCTTGCCTTTTTAGATTAGAGACAAATCTATTAAGAAATCAGATGATCATACCACCAGTCTTTCTGATATTGATCTTTTAATCACTCTCTGAAAAAATAAAAAAAGTATACTCAACACTTAATTTCACAAGTTTTTTTGTATTCTAATATTATTATTATTTTTTTTGTTTCTTTTATTACATTTATTTATATAATTTGAATACGCACGTCTTTTTTTTTTGAGATATTATCTAATTTAAAATATTATCAGACCAAATAAAAGAAATGTATGTCATCTATTATAATTAGATATGAGAACTAGAATCATAATCTTTGAAAAATTTTGTTGTTAGTTGCAGATATAAATTCACTATAAAAATGAATTCGGATGGGAAAGTATATCACTTTAAGATGAGATCTATAATAAAAAGATACACTCGAATATTTGATATAGACTACCAAAATACTTACTCTCTCATGCACATTCTTATTTCTATTATAGTTTATCATAACTGAAAAATATACCAATTAGACATGAATAATGTATTTTATTATAATGATCTTGGAAAGTGATAGATATAGAACAATCACATGGATTTCAAATAATACATTCAGGTATAATTTATAAATTACAAAAGATAATATACGACTTAAAATAATTATCAATAATTTAATTTATAGAATTTTCATAGGAAATCACCTCATTTATATTACATGAATATGTTAGTGATTTTTCATTTTTCTTCTAAAGATATCCTAATAGCAAAATAATTTAATGATTATCTATGTAGATATTTCAATTATCAAACATAATTTCAAATAATTGACCTTTGAAGACTTGAATAATTTCTTAGAATATAGATAATTTATTATACAAGGAATATCATATTATCAAAGAAAATATATACATTTGACACTTTTACAAAAATTAATCTTTGAGTTATGCTCTAGCAAATATTCTTATTGATTCATGTACAAACTTCACTACTAATATAACTTATCTAGTTGATTCTGCTACTTATTTGAAAATTATAAAAATAAATAATTATCTGACTATGATCAAATGAAATATAACATATACAGTCAAAAAATTTAGTTATTTTCTAGATTCTTATAGATAGATTCGCCTTAACACAATTCTTGGTATATTGAGGTGTGTGAAAAAGTTATCAAGACTATGGTTACTTGAATCTAAATATTTAATTAATTGTTATATTTCTTATCTTTCAAGTTAGACACAAACATACAAAATTTTACACTTTTATTAAAGGCAATTTTGTCTCCTAAAAAAATAAGAATTATTTAATTATTTTAAAATTAAATGTAGATATAAAATTTAAAACAATGACGATAATTATTAAGAGATAATTTAGTTGTGTCATATGCTCAATAACATCATGCATGCTTCATCTTCTCTACTACCATTTACTGTAACAATCAAGCTGTAAAACATATAGATTCCAATTTAGAGTTATACATGCAAACAAAACACATAGATATGAATTACTTCTTCCATAAGCAGAATATTCAGGATGTGCTCATTATTATAAAATACATTCAAGTAACACAGTAACTACCGGTTATTTTCACAAAGGTCTTGAAGAAGTATCAACTTATTTTTTTTCTTCTAAGCTTAGTATTATGAACTTATATGCAGCAGCTTAACAAAAAAATTATGAATTTCTTATTATTTAGTTGCATTTTTCTTTTTTTCTTTTTGTTGGGAAAACCCAACTAATAAGATATCTTAATTATTTTTACTTATTATATAAGTGCATCTGATATATATTTTTCATATGAATATTAATATATTATTTTAGTTATGTATTTTAAAATTAATAGCAACTAATTCACATAATCATCATTTTCCATTGATAGGTGCATTTCAATTTTAGGTATCCTACTTTACCAAATATTGTTGGGAATTTCATAATAATCAATTTACTTTACAATATAATACAAATTCTCTACTTATTTAATATAATTTATTTCCTAATAAAATTTTAGTGTATAAAAATCAAGTCATAAAAAATCTAATAAAAATTTGAATAAAAATTTGAATACAAAATAATATAAAATGATATTATTAAATAATAGCCTAATAGATTGAGAGAACTCACATATTAAGTATTCTCATTAACAATAAAAAAATATACTATGAACAAATTATAAATTAAAAACTATAATACCTTCTCCCCCCTCCTCAATCTAGTATGTAATAATTCAAAATATCAAACTTATAAATAAAAATTGAGTTATTTTCAACATCCTCATGAAATTAATTATTGAATGGTCTGCTACATGAATATAAATTACAGAAACAATCTTATCCTAAATTTTTCTCTAACAAAGAAATAATTAACATAAAGGTATCAATTAGATCGTATCATGCTGACACAAGTTATTTTATTTTGCCTATCTAGGCCACCATGTCGTGCTCGCGCATGGAACAACACTATGTTTATTAAGGGCCATGTCGTGCTGGTACGATTCAAAAAAGAAACAGCCTGGCACAGCCCATTGGCATTGCTTTTGGGCATATCATGTCAGGTCGTGCTGGATCATGCCAATCAGGTCATACCTTGCTAGGCTATCCGGATTAGGCCAAGCTAGCTGGTTTGGCCAACCTAGCCAAAACTAGCCCACACGGGCTATCATGTTAGGTCATATCATGTCAAGCCTCCCGTACCAAAAAGATTAGCACAACACAACTTGAGTCATTCCACTGGTGGTGCCTGGGAAGCCAAGCTCAGTTGACACCTCTAATTTAACATCTACATAGTTCATCTGCTAATAAACACCAAACTCACATATGATTGTCATCATCACTTTGAATTATATATTTGTACAGAATCATCACTTTGAATTATAAATTAAATATCCTTCCAGTACAAGCTGATACATAACTAGAATTTAATTATTTGGTCAACTAAATGTGTTTATGATCACTAAAAAAGATCCAAACTTCTAGAAAATTCTCCACATACCTCAGTATACAAAGAATTATATCTAAGTGAATATAATGAGAAAAATTATATTAATTACATAAATTATATATAATTTAGTGATAATCAAATATCAATAAATAGATCAATGAATATATTTGTTATAGGACAAAGCAAAAAAATAATATCTGTAAAAATATTAATTATATCTCATATATGACAGTATAATTCATCTTTTAAATTATAAATTATGTTATCTTTATCCCAAGAATATATTTGAGTCTCATAAGATCATTTATCTGAAATTATTACTAAATATATTCCTTGAGTCAAGTGATTCTCAACTCATCGCTCAAAAAAGAATATTATTCATATATACAATAAGTAAAATTATCATATCATTAAAGTTTCTATGAAAAAATTAATTAAACTATGTGATACCTATGTAAGCCAAACTAGGTGATAGCTTATGAAAATCTCACAAATAATATCATATTTAAATATTTTGGGTCATACAATATTTTTCACAATATATAAATAAAATTTGATATTACAAATTAAAACTCAAGTGATTGCTCTATCACCTCCTCACGTTCAGCAAAAAAAATATAGTCTTCACATTTAGCTAGTGTATCCTTCATCTGTGAAATATAACCAGCAAAATAAGAATCCATATATAAACTACATGGCCAATGAAGAAAAAATATTTTTGTAATCTACATCAAATATTTAAATAAACCTCCTCACAACAAATCTCACATTATGACAATTTACATTCTCACATGGACATGTCTTCACTATGAACACTCACATATACTAACAAAAGATATTCACAAAGATCAATATATTATTTCATAAATCTCATTAGGGTGAATGATATAAATTTTTTTCAACATAGAATGACATCAACCTAGTTTACATATGCATCGAATGACCTCAAAACCATAGTCTTTTTTCCTTTTTTTTATTGTATTATGGATAAAAGAACCTCATACTTGTTTCACTATTGAGTTTTTTTTTAAAGCTTATGTTTTTATATGATATCAGATACAAGTATACACACTATGAAGCTATTGTGTACAATTGTAATTTTCTGCTCAAATATAAAAATCTTTGGAATAGATAATCCTATGAGTACCAAGCCCTAAGCATTACAATTCTATCCAATTTTTGGACATAATAACTAGTATGCATACAACATAGTACACACACAACACAAAAAATAAACTTTGGTGCATATTTGTGAGTGACATCCTATGTTGCACGGATACGCCAAGGAACTGCCGTGTCGCCATGTCCGACCCGCATCGCCGTGTCCGACCCGTGTCGTCGTGTCCATGTGTCGAACACTGGTCGGATACGCATCAGAGACATATCCAATGCGTTGCTCGAAAACAGTCATCGTTAACAACAGACACGTCGTTTACCTACAGACGCGTCGTTTACCAACTGACGCGTTTTTACGATTCTAACGCATCGGACATACACTATATATTAACTATTACTCCTACATCTCCAACAAATTGAGGAGCACACCGCTGATAATGAGTTACCGACAAGTCGATTGCGAGAAATAGTTGTTAATTGTCATTGCGTCAAACGGGGAGGGGAGGAGCACACTGCCGAGGCGCCGACAATACCTAAGGTAACCTAATTCTATAAAGAGAAATGGGGGTTTTGGAATCTGTATCGGGAGGGGGGAGAGTTCGAAAATCGAAACTGTAAATGGAGGGTGGTGGGGAGGGGGTGTTAGAGGGTTTAAATTTTTTTTACATTATTTTAAAATACAGAATTTTAAATTATTTTAAAATACAGTATTTTAAATTATTTTAAAATATAAAATTTTAAATTATTTTAAAATATAGAATTTTAAATTATTTTAAAATACCTAATATTTATAATTAATATTTTTTATTTTTATTTTTTTTATCATGACATATCCTAGTCGTATCTGTATCCTAGTTTTTTAGAATTTACCGTGTTCCTGTATCATGCCGTGTCGTATCTCCGTGTCCGTGTAACATAGGTGACATCAACTTACTATTTGCCTCAATTGAGAAGAGTTATAATATAAAGTAACTATACAAATGTAAGAGAATTTTCCTATTATGCACATATTATAGGAAGAAATAATATATCAAAGAGAAATATTAATAGTTATTTCTAGAGAAGAAGCAAACAACACTACAAAGTAATCAGAGAGATAAATTATTATCTGCCTACCAAAATTATCTAAGAATTCTCATAGAGGTTATTTATTGTGACACTTACTAAAAATGAGTTAATAAATTCATATATAAGATAGCAACAAATATTTCTTATTCTTTAAGATTTACTAGTTTTATTACTTGTTATTCTATTTTAAACTTATTAATTATTGAGATGTGAGCAAATACTCATATTATTGATAATTATTCATTTTCACTATTTTTTATTTGTTCATTGAGTATTATGATAGTCAATGATAACCACACAAATTATTTGGTATGACAATACTAAATTTAATTCTTAATATCTTCATTATTTTTTATTTATTTCCAATTATCCTATTAATCTTCTTTCCAAAATTATCTTTCTAAACAATGACTTTAATTTTATTTTATTTTACTATTAATTTTTGTTTGCAAAATTAGAAGCCTAAAAAATGTTTTCATTAAGTTTGAAATGGATGAATTACATATTTTTTTCTTATATGATAAAATTTCCTATTACGTATGTGTCTATGTTAATTATTTACTTGTACATTGTTAAATTGGTCAAGCACCACCATTAGAAATGCCAAATGAACCAAGCGATGTCCAATGGGTTGACTATAAATGGGACACACAATAAATGCACAAACCTTATTTTAAATTTAAAGTCATTGAACACGATCACAACCATGATGCCCAATGGGCTACCTTTCGAGTTCTAACAACACAATGACAAATCATAGCAAAAAATAATAAAATAAAATAAATAATGAAAATATAAAATTGTCTCAGTCATGCTGATTTTTACCCTACATAAATCTGACCTAACATGACTCAACATGAAAAATGCCTCAACCAAGCCATCAGGTCGTATTTGGTCTACCTCTCTCAGAGTTGTGCAAGCACGACACAGCCTAAAGAAATAAATCATGTTATGCTTGACACAACACGGTGACATGGTTGGGCCTAAAAAATTTAGGTCATACTAGCCCGACACAACCCAATTGACACTTCTAACTCTTAAGAATATTTCTACCATTTAATGTGACGCATATTAATTAGAAAAGTATATTAAAGTTTTTTATTTTGAATGATAAGCTAGTATGAGTAAGAAATCATTTGGTATGATACACTCAAACATATGAAGATTTAGTAAAGATAAAACAAGAAAAAGGTTATTAAGTATTTTCTTAATTTTATTAATTATTATACACAATTTAGCAGTTAATATTATTTCTCATTAAAAAACATCGAGGAACACTCTTATGTAGTAAAAATATACTAATCATCTCGGCTAAATATTAATATTTTCTTTCAACTATCTTATTATGCACATCATTGTTAACAAATCTTTCCATGGGCATTATTCAAGCACACATTCATGTGCTCCTCCGGGCGAGGCGTAGGTAAAATGCTCATGGCATTTTTTCCATAGCCATTTGAAAAAAAAAATTAAAACTCTTTCGAGTAGGATATCTTCAGCGGCGTGATTTCCATGCATGCATTCATTGAGCCTTCGACACCTTGAAGAAAGAAGCGTACGTCGTGACATGTTAGCTTATATGTCATTCAGAAAATTAAACAAAAGATGCAACTGCTCAATGGTTTTCTCCTAGCAAAGAAAATGCAAGCTATTTTAGGGAGAAAAGCTAATGAGACTTAACCCTAGAACAAACATAATAGGGCTATCATTACAAAAACACATATTCAAGAGAGGAAGGTAAACTTTGATTAACTCCGACAATAGTAAACTTTATCATCATCTATTAGAGCTCATTTGCAACAGAAGATTATAAACGTTACCTTCATCTTGTGGAGCTCAATTTCAATAGACGACAGTAAACTTTACCGTTGTCTATTAGAGCTCATTTGCAACAGATAACAATAAACTTAACTGTCATCTATTGAAGCTCATTTGCAACAGACAACAATGAACTTTAACGCTGTCCATTGGAGCTCTATATATTCATAAAATATATCGAACTCCAACAATGCTCGCCGACATGAATTAAAATATGTTTTAAAATTTTATACACTTTCGCAATATGTTTTGAAATATAATTTACAAATAAAAATTATTTTTCAAAAGTTTTCATTTTAAACACTTTTGATATATTCATGTTATGTTGCAAATAAAAAAATATACCTATTTTTATTCGATATATATATTCAAATAAAAAGTTATATATTTTTATTTGATACATAAACCTAGCAATAGAGCTCATAGATCAAAAAATTCATTATATATTCATTATATATTCGATATATTAATTTAAAAAAAATGTTATATATTCCATATATTTATTTTAAACACTTATAAAAACTATTTTTAAAATTTTTTATGAACTTCAATAACACATTTTAATGATCTCCAACTGATGAACACATTTTCATAATGCAAAATATGTTCCTATGTTTTAAAAAAAAAATTGTTATATTATTATTTAAAAAAACATTTCTTTAAGCTCAATTTGAATCTAAATTCAATGAATTACATTTCTTTAATTTAAATCAATTAAATTTTAATTCTGAATTTTAATTCTTAATTGAAGTCAATTAAAATTTCTTGAAGCTCATTTAATTATTAATTTTAATTCTATTTTTTTATATAAAATGAATTCCTCTAAATTCAAAAAATTCAAGAAAAAAATATGTAGAAATATATTTTTGAAATTTCCAGGAAATAATATTTGAGATATAAATTTTACAATCAATGATACGCAAGAGGTATGAATAGACTCAAACATCACTTAATCGAAACTCATTATGATATGTAAACATGCCTGAAAGTTAGTGATTATGCTAAATTAAAATGCAAAGATGTATTGACCAATTTTAAGGATCAAAAAATAAAAAAAAAATTAATTACTTTACGAAATTAGAATTGATCCAACATCAATGCATGGGAGTATCTTACCAAAATAATAGGTGTCTTGAAAAGTGAGAATGAAAGTGTCAGTGAGAGTGGAGAACTTATTCCTAGAGAACCTATGGATGAATTTACCAATTCACAACCTCATCAAAATACTTTAAATTCAAGATAAAAACAAAAAGAAAAAAATAAAAATGTGTAAAAAAATTAATATATTTATATATTCAAAAGGTCTCTCATTCAATACTATAAATGATCCTTATTGGATTGCTATGATGAAGACTATTGAAAAGTTTAAACCAATGTTTAAGCCTCCTATGCACGAATTAAAGACATCAATTCTTAAAGAAAAGATAAATAACCTAAATATCATTATGGAAGTTCACAAAAAAACTTAAAAACAATATAGATGTTTAATTATGTCAGATGATTGGACAGATAAAAAGAGTAGGTCTATTATTAATTTTTTGGTATATAATCCTACTGGCACTTGATATATAAAATCAATTGATGCTTTCGATTTCAATAAAAATTAAGAAATTCATGTTTAAATATCTTGACAATGTGATTGAAAAATATGGGGAAGAAAATATTGTGCAAGTCATCACTAATAATGCCTCTAATTATTTGAATATTTGAATGAGACTAATGAAAAAAAAAAGTTTGTAATAAACTCATTATGCTGCACATTATATTGATTTGATATTATAAGATATTAAAAAAGTAAATGTTCATGATATTACACTTACTTGAGTAGGGCAAGTAGTGAGATTCATATATAGTCATATTTGGGTTCTTAGTTTGATGAGAACATTGACAAAAAATCATTAACATTTACATCTAACAATTACATGATTTACAATTTTATTTCTTACTTTTCAAAACCTTTATAAGCAAAAGCAAGTTCTTATAATAATATTCTCCTCTGAGAAAAAATGTTCAAGTAAATGAGCTAAAAAAATTGAAGGTGTAAAAACTCGAAGTATAGTATTATTTGATCCAAATTTTTGTCCTCATTATATTTTTTACATTAAAACCATTATTCAATTAGTTATTATATTGAGAGGAAGATTTGAAGGAAAGACCAATCATGAGTTATATTTATAAGCTAATAGATTTTGCTAAAAAAAATTATATTTAATTATGAGAGCGTGGAGAAAAAATACAGTCTAATTTAGAAAAAAATTGATGCAAAATAAATTCAGCAACTTCATCGAACTTTACATATAATAAGTTACTATCTTAATCCTCAATTATGATATGACATAAATTCTCTAATATTGATGAGGTGAGAAAAGAATTATTTATATGCATGGATAAATATTTGATTATCAAGAATGTTTAAAAGTTGATATTCAGTTGGACTCATTTGATCAAGCAATAGATGACTTTGGGAGTCATAATGCAATCAATTCTTGAACATTAAAAAGTCCTACGGGTTAGTGAATACATTGTGACAGTTCAACACTAAAGTTGCAAAAGTATGTTATTTGGGTCCTTAGCCTCAACTATAATGCTTCAGGTTGTAAAAAAAATTGAATCACAATTGAATCGATAATATTTATATTTTTTAAAACTATTATATATATATTATTATTTCAATATTAAAGAACTACATCTGTTCTAATATATGTAAAATACAGCATTAGATTGAAAAAAATAAGTATACAAAGTAAATAAAATATTAATTCAAATTTGTTAAAGCAAATTGATTCGGATGATGAATAAATTACAGAGAAAAAAGATATTATCCTCCCCTTTAAACTTTGTTTGCTTCAAGATAATTATTTATTCAATGTTGATACTATTAGAATTGTATCATCCAACTCCTAACAAACTCAATAATCATAATCACAATTTTTTTACATTTCAATAAAAGAAAACATAATAAAATATTATGCACTCAAAAATTAAAATCATAAATTTTATTAAATTTAATAAAAAAACTAATAATAATTATACCTAATTAATAATTTATACTAGGTGCAGGTAAAAATAAAGATAAAGAGAATAAGCTCAAGTTAACTCCAATTGATAAAAATAAAGATTTACAAGAAATAGGAATACATAATAGTAGATATTTTATTATTTTTGATACATTAAGTTAGAATGATGAGGCCCTTGAAGAGGAGAATTTAAATTAAAATAATTTATTTTATTTCTTATTTCATTACTTTCTTATGGTTTTTAAAATTTGAAACTATTATTATAGTTGAATCTATTTTTTGTTTTATGACTTTGTTATGATTTTTTGTGAAAATAATGAACTAGTATTTTTTTTATAATTCTAATAAATCATTTTCATATTTTTATTTATGCTATTTTATTTTATTTTATATATTTTAAAATATTAATTAATTATATATTATAAGGCTCAAAAAATTTATGGCTCCACGCCTCAAGGCTTATGCCTCACCTAACTAATACTAAAATACCTCGCCTGATATTTTTGTATTTTAAAACCTTGTCGTCAACACATGATATCTAGTAAATCATATCATGCTCTTCAAAAATAATAAACCTAATAAAAAGTATATTGCAAGATATTATCATTTTCCAATATTATAATATCATATTCAAATTGGTTTTTATTTTTTATGAAATTTCATAAATATAAATAAAATTTAAAATTATTTATTAAACATCAACCATCAAACATCTAAGAACACTTTCATATAGTAAAAGTATACTAATCATCTCAGCCAAAAATTGATAATTTCCTTTTAACTACTTATTTTGTATATCATTATCAAAACATTATATCTAGTGAATCATCTCATGCATTCAAAAAATAATAAACCTAATAAAAAATATATATCAAAATATCATCACTTCTCAACATTCTAATATTACATTCAAATTGAATTTTTATTTTTTATAAAATTTAATTAATATAAATAAAATTTGATATTTTTTATTAATGATGAACAATCATATATGTTTAGTATAATCATCAATAAAAAATATAAAATATTTAGATCATCATATGTGATTATCATATTAACATGTATGAATGAATCAGATAAAATTGATCTCTTAACATACCCCTAACATACTGAATAGGAATCCCTAATATATTTTTTTAACTAATATTTCTCATAGTCAATATAACTCATACTCCTTTAGTGGTTGGCTTTATAATTTACAAATTAACCAATGATAAATATAATCAAACACCTAGAGAGATTCATATGAATAAAAAAAATAAGTATAGTCTACCTCATTCAATCCCTTGTTAAGTCATCACTAGAGGTACCAAGTGGGTTGAACGACACAAGCACAACATGAGGCATAGCCCGAAATAACTATGCTTTCTCTAGCCCGACACGAGGGATGTCCCAAAATAGTCATGTATGGCCAGCATGACATGGTCTGAAACCATGCCGGAATCAAGATAATACTCGAATCAAGATAATGGTCATGTTGGGCTAAGGCCAACAATATCTCATGTCATATCTGTCACGACCCATGTGTCTAGCCCTTTGGCACGTCTCAGAGGCATGATGGCCCATGACCAATAATAGGTCATAGGCCACAAACTCACAGACCGGCAAACCCAATTTAAAAAAACATCCTCATGCCCCAACAATCTGCACATTATATTTTCATGTAATAGGTGTAGACATGGAAAGCAACAGGCACGACCTATCACTTTCCATGTTGTGTAAAATAAAAAAAAATTAAATTAGAATAATCTATAGCCACCATATTTCTGTTCAATGGCTACAAACAAAAATTAAATGGCTATCAAATTTCTATATATTTATAATTAAAAAATAAAAAATATATATTATTTTATAAACAAAATTTTTATTAATAAATAATAAAATTTTCTTTAATTTCATTCACTTTTTTCATACTCTTCCTCACCTCTTTATCATCTCATCTCCTCTTTTGTGTTCAATGTCATTTATAATTTTCATTCTATTATTAAATTTTTATAAATAAAAAATTAAAATTAAATAGAGAATATAAATTACTAAAGCATAAAAAAATACATTAGTTAAAATAAAATTTATATAAATAAAGAATAGAAATTAATAAAAAAAATTATATGCATGTATACAATTTTTTTTATTAATTTATTACATTTTTTAAAATTCAAAATATAAATAAAAATAATAATAAATAATAAGTTTAATCATAATAAAGTTAACGTAAAAATAAATAATAATAACAACCTAACTAAAAAGTTAAAGGCAAACTAGATTCTTTCTGATAGTGTTGAATCAAACTCATTTGCCTAAAAAATTAAAATTTATTCAAGTTTTAATAATATAGACTCGCTTTAAGATAATACAAAATAAAAAAATCATAATTATCAAAGAATAATTGGCATAATATATATATTATTAAAAAATATATAAAAAACCATGGTTATCAAGAATAATTGACCTATATACATGTAAAAAATAGATACTTAGGATTCATAAGTCTACATGTAAAAATAACATTATAAAATATTATAAATTAAAAAATAATTAATAATTTTATTTATTATAGTTAAGTATTTTTGTTATATCGATATCTGGACTAATTATGATAATGTATCATTCACATGCATTAGCACCCATTATGTACATTAAAAATAAAAACTTAATAAAAAAATTTTTAATTTTCTAAAATCGTTTATCCTCATATTGGTTGCGTTATATATTAGTATATGATGAATATATTTAAAAAATTATGATATTCAAAAAAAGATTAATATTACTTTTATTAATAATTATAATTATAAAGTCACTATTAATATATTTGTTAGAATAATTAAAGATTGATAATTAAGTAAATTTTTTCATATTAAGTATATGTATCATATAATTAACTAAATAGTAAATGCAGAAATAAAAAATATTTTTCCAACATTAGAAAAAAAATAAAAAATTCACTAAATATCTTAGGATATTTAACATACAAAAAAAATTTAACAGTCTATATTTATCAGTTGATCTTAAAAAAAATTCAAATGAATATAAAACACTGTAAGAATTATACCTACCTGATATAAAAGTCATGTTTAACTATCAACATGTGATATCCAACTAGAGGTGTCAACCAAACTAGGTAGCCCGAGTCTGGCCAAAAGCCCGACCTAGTTTAGCCGTGTATGGTCGGGCCCGGCATGATCCTGAACCATGTCGGGCAAACTCTCATAATGACTCATGTCATGTCGTGCCAAGGTAAAATAAGCCTGCGTGCGGTGCTAGGTATGACCCGAGTGCCTGGCACATGGGCACAACATGATGTGGCAACAAGCAACACGACGATGGCGCAAACTATGTCAAGCAGGGAAGCGGTGACTCCCAACGGGGAGAGGTGTTAAACAAGCAATACCAAATCAAGTTAAGCTGGCCCATTTTTTTGGCCCAACCAAGCTAGCTTGTCGTGCATGGCATGGAACGATTCCTTGAAGGGCAGGCCAGACACGACTCATGACCCAAAATCTACCTAATTTTAAACCACTTCGGGTCGGGCCTTTTTAAAAAATGTAGGATGTCAGGCATCGTCACGTCGTCCCCCCGTCGAGCATCGCTCGATGCGTGGTCGCTCATGTTGTGCACACGTGTCAGGCACTTGTGTCGTGCATGGTACAACACGCAGGACAAATACCCTTGGCATGACATGGCATGATTCATGCCAGGGATTCGCCCAGAATGGGCTCAAGCATGATATTGTAGCATGTCGTGCCGGACCAGGCATGGTTGAACAGTTACGAGCTTCGGACCGCCCGTCCCATTTGACACCTATACCAATGGGCGACAGCATGCTATCCCAATTCTAGGTTAAGAATTATCTTAACCTAGAACCAGCTCGAACATACATGTGGATTAGATTAACCCAAATGTACAGGTACCTAACACAAACTAGCCCGAAACTAAGCTGTTTTCGGGTGGCAAGCCATGCCAGGTCTGTCTTTCAGTGAATCGTGTCGTGTCAAGCACGACATTATTATTGTAGCGTGTCGTGCCTAGCACTTGACTTGGGCCCATATGAGCCTGAAAAAATGAGGCATGCCGAGCCTGTACGACCCATTTGACACCAATATATCTAACCACGTCAATAATAAAAAAAAACTTATTATTAACAATTCTAATTATAATATAGAAATGTCTTTTAAGAAATTTCTAAATATTCTTTATGACACGACAAAAATATGTTTATCTGTGTACATTTTCACTACTTGCATTGTATTAAGGTATATATGTAATATTAATAACATATTTAGCAAGTATAGAAGATATCAAACATTTAATATCATAATTATTTAGATGGAAACCAAGTAATTTGAACACTAGTTCTCCATTTCAACTATGAATTGCTTGATTATTTATAGACTATATAAATCTTAGGATTAAGATAAAATGTATATAAAAAATATAAAGATATATATTCACTTGTATAAACTAAATAGATAAACCAAAAAATTTTATTCATTAAAAATTAATTAACATATTTACATATTATAATACTAAATATAATAATTATAAAGAGGTTCCAAGTATGGATATGGCCATATTCAAATACAATAACTTTTCATTTAATTAACTAGGGACAAATGATAAAATAGTCTATCAAAAAGAATGAATTATCTCAATACTTAGATAAATGATTATTATTTTATCCTTTCACATGATGATAATAAAAAATTTTAAAATTTTGAGTTAATAAAAATCATATGAATTCATCTATTTCGTACTATCTAAGATGACAAGTAATATACTAATTACTAACTCCTCAAGTGTCTAACATAGTATCAAAATTAACTTTTTTTATGACTGCTAATATTATGTTAGATAAGAGATCAAGATTATAACCAGATATTATAAAATTACTTATATATATGAAAGACTAATAGGATTTAAAATTAAGCATTCAGGATAAAGCAAAAATATTATTGAAAGATGATAACTCATTGGACATTGAGATCGGATATATTAAGGACACTAATAATACTCCATACCACAGACCAATTTGATGACTTGTGTGATTTTAGATTATTTTTTTATATGATACAATATTTTATTTTTTAGATTTATAGCAATTATGCTTCATCTTATGTTACGTATTATATTATGCTTATAAATTATTTTTTTTATTAAATATTTTTATTTTTGAGTTAATCCAAATGTCAAACAATGTTTTTAGTTATTGATTTGATTTTAATTCATTTAATTTTATAATGCAGCATATATATGTAATGCACATTACATATAAATTTTTTAATTATAGTATCTTGATATATAAATATATTATTAAAATTTTTGAATAAATATAAAATTATAATTTTAAAATATTTTAATTGTGCACATTCAATTCAAGTTGCCCACTACTTATAACCTGCAAGATTCGACATGGCCAAGCACAAATGTGCTCGAGTTCGGGCCAAATATGCAAAGCCAAGCCTAGTCATATGGATGATGTTTCATGCTTGGCATGGCATGATGGCCTGACTAGGCCACAAAAAAGGGTCGTGCCAGCACAACACAACCCATTTGACTCCTCTAATTATCACCACCTGCCTGGTCTACCAATCCTGCAAAGAAATGTTACAAAAATGTCATAACTAACTTGCTTAGTAAAGTAAATGAATAAAAATAAATAATGATAAAATTCAAATATAAAAAGAATACATATCAAAAAAAACTCAACATTGACATTGTGACGTCTCATCTCCTATACAATAGTGTAATTGGCCACGATAATTTCAAAAATTTTTAACTCAATAAAAAAAAAGTAAAGAGAATCCAATCACTTGTGACATGAGAATTGACTCTTAATTTTATGACCCAAGAATATAAAGTAAGATAGTAAAAAAATGATAGACATATAAGTGTCTTGACTAGACTTAGCAATGTCCAAGAAAAGAAATCTAAAGTATTCCTCTTAAGTAAGCATAACAAAACTAGTATGTGTACACGTAAAAAATCTAGTATGAATGGATCTAATAACTTGATGTTGAACCTCTAAACTCAAAAATATCCTTCATAACTCATGATACAATGTCTACCTTATCTCCTGAGTATATCCTAACCTCGCAAAAAAAAAGAATGGGTCATCACTAACTTTCTCCCTCCGAGTACCCTTGGTAGCTCTCTCACTACTACTATGCAATAAAGCTATTATTGTGGTATGACTAGAGGTGTCAAACGGGCCGGCCCAGCACGGCACGGCCCGTTTTTCACGTGCCCAGCCGTGCTACCGTGCCGTGCCCGGCACGGCACGGTTTTTTAAATTCGGGCACGGCACGGCCCGTGGGCACGGCACGGCCCGTGGGCACGGCCGTGGGCACGGCACGGCCCGTGGGCACGGCACGGCCCGTGGGCACGGCACGGCCCGTGGGCACGGCACGGCCCGTGGGCCCGGCACGGCCCGTGGGCACGGCACGGCCCGTGGGCACGGCACGGCCCGTGGGCACGGCACGGCCCGTGGGCACGGCCCGTGGCACGGCACGGCCGTGCCGGCCCGCTCGGGCACGGGCGCACGGCAAGGCAGGGCAGGCGGGGCGGGGCGGGGCGGGGCGGGTCTGTGTGGACCCGACCCGCGGTCTTTTTACCGGGGGCGGGGCCCGGTTGGGTCACGAGTCGCGACTCACGACGCAGGCACGCGTGCCGGCGTGCCGTGCCAAGGCACGAGCCGTGCCGGGCCAGGCACGGCACGGCACGTGCTTTGTTCGCCCGGGCACGGCACGGGCCCGGGCACGTTTTTTTATCGTGCCGGGCCGGCCCAGGCACGGCCGAACCGTGCCGTGCCTCGTGCTGGGCCGGGCCGGCCCGGCCCGTTTGACACCTCTAGGTATGACTAATCATCTCAATTCACTCAATTTGGATGTAATTATAAATGTATAAATCACCCTATGATAACTCTCAAAGAAAACTAAAAATTTATATTCACCAAGAATATGGATTTACCAAATAATGTGCTACTCTCTTGACACATGCAAGTATAAAATACTATGAATCTAATTACTCAAATTTTTCAAAGTAATCAAGTGTATCAATGCATATATCACTTCATCAATCCTTTCTCACAATTATATTCAAGTCACATGATGAGTCTCTTCATCCTAATTAATCAATCTTCATACCAACAACTAAATGATATTGTAAGTAGAACATCCCTAACAAGTACATCAACATAGTCATGTCTCAATCAATCTTACACATCAAAATAACTAAAATATACTAGACATACTCAAATCAATCGTCTCACTAGTAATTATGCATCAATGATCATCCACTTATCACTCTCAATTTATAATAGCTCAATCAACAAGCATTTCACATATCATTAGCTCACGAACCAAATTCACACCAAAGTACCTCACAGTGAATATGCAAAAGCACAATAATAATAAATTCACAATCCCACAAAAACATATAAACTCGCACCAATCACAAGGCATCCCATGACATATCAAAATAAAACTATTGTCATAGCCACCACAAACACCATTAAGGCCAAAGTGGCTAGATTCTCATACTATGATGAACCACTACCAATGGCACCATGAAAACTATCATAGGAGCCATAGAATTCCACCAAAATCTATAGGAAGGTGCCAAAAACCTTTTACAAGTGTCCAAACACCACAATTATCTTTTTCAAATGCAAAATCCTTTAAAGTGTTGTTACCAAAAAAGTCTAGAATGGATGTCACTTTTACAAGCACCAATCACCAATAAAAACTCTTGACAATACTTGTGGAAGGTGCACCAAGAATCAAAATGCCATGTGTCACCCTTAATTTGCCTCTACTTGGGATATGATACCATATTACAACATAAAAACCCATTAGGGTTCCAACAACAATCAAGAGACAAAAAGAAACAGTTTTATAAATGTCATATCTTATACTCTAGTGTAGAGATACCCTTTTAATTAAGATATAATATTTTCAATTTTACCAATAATAAGTAATCAAGTCAATGATATACAAGCTACTGATTAGCTATATTTAAATATCTAACAAGATATCTTAGCATAAAAGAAAAAATATATAATCAATTTTACTCAATCTCAAATAAAATCTATTTTAAAATCATCTCAACCTAAAAACAAATATAAGTAAAAAAAAATATTAAAATTAAATTGTCTATAAAAATATCTCATAAAATAATCAAAAAAAATACAAAAAATAAATGATTAAACTATATATTATCATAACTAGTGTCTTTCAAGAACTTACCATTGATTACTACCATACTCAATAGCCAAAAAAATATAAGAAAAAAAAAAGAATAATTACTTACAATATGACAAGCTAGCAGTACCTGAAAAATATAAAATATTTATTGATGTCATTGAAAGAAATTTTGTATTTTCCACTCTAGACTATAAAAAATATATATAAAGTATCATAGAAAATAAATTCTATGAAGGCTATAGATGTCTCTAATAGTTAATTTGTCTCTCAATATTTTATAATACTTTTAACCTCTTCTATCAAAATAGTTATCTATATTTAACTCTGGTATATTATCTTTTTTCTATAATAGATATACTATAAAAAGAATCTCATTTATTTGCATATTAAGGTCATATCGATGCTTTAGAGATTCTTTCACACAAATATTTTTTTCCCAACAATGAGTTAGTGTCACTTACAAACATAGCTCCACAGAATATGCCCACGTTTTTATTTTTTTTGTTTCTTCCATGTGCACCCATTGCACAGTCCACATCTACCGCATGTGTCAGCTACATGTGAGCGTGCCTAGGGTATGGCATGCCTATTGTAGCACAATTTTTGTGCATTTGTTGCACACAACTTGTGTGTTTATTGTACAATTTTTGTGTGTCTCCTTCTCGCAAACCTGTTGTGTGCCTTATATGAACCTACAGTGCACACATGTGCTGTTACATAAACATACATGTGTGCACTACATTGTTACAGTACACACCTCCCTCTATGAACCCCAAGGATATGATTTCTCTACCTAAGATTTAGCTATGATATCATGCAGAATATTAAGTCATAAAAACTCCAAACTCAAATAAAAACTCGATGAAAAATAAAATACAAGCAATGCCCTTATATAATAGGCTACTAGATTGGGGCAGCTTACTTATTAAGTGCTCCCATGCATTTGAAATAAGGATTTACTAGTGTAATTTCTAGATTTCTTTGCAACAAAATAAAAATGATTCTGAGAAAAGTACCAGTAGTTTTGTGTCGAGGCCTATGAACAACATTGTGAAAGATAATTCGAGGATTAGTCTCTCCAGCCCACCTGATGAATGTCAAAAATCATATGCAAATAAGATAATATATAAATTGACGAACATAAGCCCACATGCATGAGTGAGAAATTATACTTTGAAACTACAGATGTGGCACATCCCACCTGCAAATCTAACACCCACAATTGGCTGCTTTAATCTAGCATGTAACTTGGTTTAAGCAAACATTAAAAATCATATTCAACAAGCCATGGTTTTAAGAAAAAAAATTAAACTGAAGTATCAAACCTAATAAATTCTTTTTCATGTTCAGAGACAAAAACAAAAACATTAATTGAATATATATACAAATCAAAATAACTCTACTTTGAACTTTTTCATGCATTTTTTATACATTACATGCATCCATTATTTTATACATTTACATCCATGCAGGTTTACTTTAAACTATTTCATTTTCTATTGTAATTCTAACAAAATAAACTTATGTAAAAAAAAGTAATAGATTGAAAATATCTCAAGTGAGTATTCGTCGTGATTAACTAGTCCTCATGAAATGGTATGAAGTTGTGAACATAGTTTTTAAAAGTGTTTTGTCACTCTTAGGTGGCTAGGCAATTGCCTTATCACAAATTAGATTTTTTTAATATAAATATAATTATTTACTTATTTTAAATAAATATATAATATAAATTTAAATAAAATATTTTTTAATTCAATAATAATAATATATTATGATAAAATAAAACTAAAATATAAAAAAAATACATTGATGATATATATTTATCACGCATAACAAACAAAATCAAAAAAAAAAAAGATATCACACAATAAAAAAACAATGAATCATCATACAAACCTATAAAATCATTATTTCTTCCATCAATATCAATCTTAGTTCTTGTTATGTCCTCATCCTCTTATGAAACCTCTAGATAGGCATCTTTATCTATTGATGAAAGAAATGCAATGTATAGAAAAACGAAGATATTGCTCCCAATATAAACATACTATTTGGTCTTCCGTTGACTCTAGAATGAAACACAATGTCCTGTACTTGACAATATCGTTCCCAGCAAAAGTATTATCGTTAAATATTTAATTAGTTTTCATATCTTCATACAAATTTATATTTTCATCTTTTATTTTTCTTATTAGACACTTATTATTGTTAACAAGACCAATCAAGAAAATCAAATTGATATTATCATACTAATTGTATCTCATTATCAACACAATTATATTTTATGTATATTAGGTTTTCAAATAATAATATTATGATTTATTATGCCTCTTGATAGTATGATTTATTATGCCTCTTGATAGCATGATTTATTATGCCTCTTGATATGGATTAGTATAAATTTCAAATATTATAAGTTTTTTTTTATTTCAAATATTATAAGTTAAATTATATTGACTAAATTGTTAATAAAATACTATAAATAATTTTATCACATACATTTTCAAAAATATTTTAGTTTCTCTTGCACTCTGATAAACTACACATAAATTTAGAATCTTATTATGAATATTTACAAATCTAAAATGATATTTTGTATGCACCATAACATTCAGATACTGTATAAATAATAAGAATATGAAATAATTCATTACCTTCAAAACATATAAATTTTTATTTTTTCAAATAATAAAATAATTATACAAATTCTCACACAAATTTAATTCATATATGTCCCCACACAAATAATAATAATAATAATAATAAATAATAGTTAAATTTTGGTATGAAAAAAAAAATTATATTAAATAAAGTAAAATTTACGTATTTAAATATGGGAATTTGGTTTTTTTATTGCTAATAGCTAACTTGTTCCCAAAAGATCTTAAAACATTCATATTTTAATATTAACTTCATATTTTATCTGTGTTGTCAGGTCTTTCATGAGCTCCACCATGCATATATATAAAGCACATATAAGTTTTGAATGATACATCATTTTTAACCTCTCATAAAATAATTTTGAGTTCCAAAAATATCAAACATATATATATATATATATATATATATATATATATATATATAATAGTCTATGAAAATTAATCTCCTACTTGGAATTAATAATTTTAAAAACTTCTCTCTTTGTATACTTTCAAGAACTCCGAATTCTTGAAACTTATGGTAATCAGCTCCTTAGTTATATCTTATTTGAACTTTTTTTTCACCATCAAGAAGGCAATGTACATGAATAAGAAAGTTAAATACTTTCTTTGTATACTTTCAAGAATAACTTTATGATGTTCCAAAACAATATCATTAAATTGGTAATCATCATACCTTTCCCATTCAATATTTTTGCCTAGAAAAATTTTGTTCTATTAGAATTAGTAAAGATCTTGCTAAAATTATTTTTTATGAATAATTAATAAAAGTGAGGAAAACATTATTACGTTGGATGATCTTAATCAATTTTATATATATATATATATATATAATCATTAATTGTAATAGGCTGCTTTAATGTTTACTTGATATTAAAAATATTTTCAATATTATCAGATATCAAATCAATGTAAAGTATAGCACAAGTCTAAAAAAGATAATAATTTCAATTCTGATACCCTCTATGTATGAAATTGTACATATTACATATTTAAAAAATATTTTAAATTTTAACAATAAAAAAAATAATATTTCCAAAAAAAGAATTCAGAAGTAGGCATTGCACATTTGTCATCACATATATTTATTGATTGTCCATTAAGACTTGAATGACTTTCTTCTTACCAACTTGCTCTGCTCATGCGTTTCTTTTGTAGATTATATCATTCACACTTATCCATCAACCATCTCATAAATTTCTTTTTTGAGATTCATCACTCTAATCTTGAGTAGATTATGATCATTCATTCTAAGTTATGTGATTTAATGGTCTTAATTATGCTAAGAACTAAGTTATACGATTGCATTAAACAAAATCACAAACTCATAAATAAACATACTAATCAACTACCACACATTGTCTCTAATTTTTTTATATGCATGATTTAAGATTTATTTTGATCAAGTTTGAACGACACGTCTAGATAAAGCATGAAATAATAATTAATATAATTTAGCCCTTTTTTGTAGGTGCGTTATAATACTAATTCCTCCATAATGTTTAGCTCCACTAAATTTTTTTTAATTACATTTATTTGAAAATTAATTTATTTCATTGTAAATGAAAAAATAAATCATTTGATTATTTTGTGCAAACATAATTTTCTCTCAATTTGGGTATAGAGTTTTATTCTACTCTGCATATAACAATTAGTTCTATTAGATGTAGAAGAACCAAATTAAATTTGAATTATTTATTTACCTCTGAACTTAATATTGCATATGTTAGCATAAATAGTTATTTTCTATATTCCTTGAGATTCACTACATAATTAAATATATGATAACAAAATTTGAGATGCAATAGATCTATTATTGAATTTTATATTTTCTTAAAATAACAATCATTTTTTAACAAATAAGAAATAAATAGTTATTTAATATTATAGTACAAAGGCAAACCATAAATCATTATCAAGTGCAAAGATTATCAAAATCTCTATTTCATATCTTGTTGAGCAAATTAAAATATAATATTTTCAAAATGCTTCTATAGGTGGATGAAGCACAATGAGTTTAATTGTCATTTTATAAGAAAATATATCTCATGATGGTCTAGTTTCCACAACTAATATGTCTATTAGAAATCATTTGAAATACATTTTGACAAAGTATCAAAAAAATACGAATTCAACTCTTCTCCATCATGCCTATTATTTTCCTATAAAGTATTATTTTTTTTATTATTGCATTAAATAAAATTATATCAATTAATTTTCTTTCTTATTAATATAATAGTATGTCATGCTTTTATAATAAATAAAAATTTTGATATCAATTTACTATTTTGCATTTATTTTGATAGCTAAGAATGAAAATATAATTCAATGGATATGGGTCAAAGCTAAGGTTTTGATGCTAAAAATGAAAATTTTAAAATCAAGACCAAACTCATGGTTCTTAGTGCCAACCATCTCACAAAACTCAAGTTGTAGTACAATAATTATCATTCAAAAGTATTTTTTTTTTATTAACAAACACAAACACATGATTTTCAGAACTACAAAATAGATTGATCAAATTTACATACCAGCACATTTTGAACATTTTATAAATTAATAAACTATTTCATAGAAAACTATTTTTGATATATATATATATATATATATATTATAAGTATATAGATCCTAAATTTATATTTTTTTGAACCAAATTAAATAATGCAAGCAAATCTAACATTATGTCAGTCTTAATTCACTCACTATTATTATTTATAAAAAAATTAAAATGATAACATTATATACTATTACAACTCAATAAAAATGATAACAATATTTATGCTAAAATGCAACTCAATATCATAAAAAAATAAACATGCTATAATATTATAATCTCAATATAGCTCTCAAATTGAAAAACAAATATCATGTCCACCAAATTTTGAAAAAAGAAAAAAAAAGTTTGATTATCTCACTACCTTCAAAAAATTATTTGAAAGTTTATTTTTAAAAGATATACACTATCAATTAACTCATTTTATATTTTTTTACTTAATAATGTGACCATCAATATCTATATATTCCATTTGCTCATTAAACTTTAAAATAAAACACGAAATAATAAAGCTTGAAATAAAAAAACAAATTAATACAAATAGGTGTTTGATACAAAAAAATAAACTTATGATTCATCATAAAATCAATACACAACATCTATAATTGATTTTAATTTTATTATTTATCATACTTTTTCAAGAGATAGAATTCCCTCTAAAAATTTTGCAATAACTTGTGGATCTATTGTACATGCTAATATCCAAATAAATTTCAAATAGAAAATCAGCTAAGAATGATCATGATTTCTAAAATAAATATCAAGTTTTCTATTTCTTTACTCATTGAAGAACATGAATAATGATAAAAAGATGTATTTATATAGGAGAAATTAGAAATTAACTCATTATATTAATAATATATAATATATATTGTTAGATAACAATTAAATAATGTTAGAATTATGTTAAAAGAATTTTTCGTACAAAATATATAAAATTAATGGCAATGCTGAACAACTTTTAAAATTAGTGAGAATGACATTAACTATCATAAATGTCCAAAATACCCTTCAATGAGACAAATTATTTTTTTTGATTATTTTTTTTCATCCTCATTCTCACAATCTCACCCTCTCTTCATTCCTCTCTCCCACTTCCCCTCTCTATGTTGTGCTCACTAGAACAAAAAAATAATGAAAAACAGAGTTCATCCTCATGCGTATTGAAAAACACAAACGACACATACTGCACAAACAGATAATGCACAGCACACCCTAACAACACAAAAAGGAAACTCACACCACAAACATACACACACACACACAGCACAACAGAAAATGTCAAAAAGTAGCAGCCGCTAAATAGTAAATATAAAAACATCAAGTTCAAGAATCATAAAAACATCAAGACAATCATTGAAACTGGTTTACATTGAGATAGGTTCTGTCCAGTGCGAAGGAATTATTATATTGCATGAAAATTAGTGCCCCCCCCCCTCCCCGGATTGTTCTTCATGATGCTCGCAGTAACAAAAACACTAAAAGAAAAAACAGTATTTTTTTTTCCTTCCTAATCAGTTTAAGGGAGAGAGGAAGAGGGGGGGGGGAAAGAGTGAAGGCAGAAAGAAAAACACATTAGACGGAGCACAAACACGATGAGAAAAAATTGTATTTAACTACTGATATCCTTAAAACAATTTATGAAAATTACAACCTCTTAGAACTAACAATTCTTCCCACCACACTCAAACACAAGTCTTTCTTAAATAATTAAATTTCATATAATTTAAATATATTTGATACAGCCATCAGGAATACTTGTGTCACTTTAAAGAACTACATTTAGTTTATTCTGCATTTCAATAGCATTATCTAAAAGTTAAGTATTGCATAGCACCTCTACAAAAATATTCATTATATAATTTCACTAAAATTGAATCAACTACTAATTATTGCATAGCACCTCAGTCCAAATAAACTATGAGTCTCATGATTCTTCATTTTAAACTAAAAAATATATATAAGTCACGTGATTTTCAACTTATTATTTCCAATAATAATAAAATCAACATAACCTAATAAAATAAAAATATTATCATAAGAACTCATCTAGCAAAAAAAAAAAACAAATTACACATGTGTACCAAAAAAGAAATTAATATTACAGATAATTATTGAATTAAATCTTAGATAATTATTCTAGCGTAGATAATATGTTTCACAATCAAATTATTAAATCAGTCTTTATCTCTGCATGAAATTCATATGATTGTTTTACTTACATATTTTTCTCAGGATCATTATGAAAAATAAAATTTTTATATCAAATTGATAAATATATTATCAGAGAAAAATTACTAAAGAAAATAAAATCCTAATAAAAATCATTTTGCCAATAGTACAAATGTATCATAGTAATTAATTTTATATGTTTGCCCAACAACCCAACCACCAATTAGATTTCAAGTCGATTTATATTTCCTTTAAATTTAATATTCATTGAATACTCACCTATAATCAATAATAAAATTTTCCAAATGACTAAGATATTAGTACTTAAGTTCTATTATATTGAATATTATGTATCATTTTTTCATCATCTAAAAAAAAATCATAAAAAAAATAATATATTTTGATTCTATTAAGAGAAAACATCAAATTAATATATATATATATATATATATATATATATATATATAAAAGTCTTGAATACAACAAAATACATAAAATTATATCCCAAATTAAACGCAAGTTTTTTTTCTAAAAAACAAATAAAAAACCAATTAAATCATATACATGATTTATTGACTTCGTAATACACTAGCCTAGTCACTGGCATTTAACATATCATTTGTACATTTCATTCTCAATAAAACAAATATATTAAATTTTCAAAATATATATTCTAAAATATTATTATTTCTAAATATTTTCATATCATAATTAAGTTATATTTTAATTTTTTTACAAGAAAACACAAATATAAAAATTATTTTATCTTTCTTTGAATAAATATATTCATACAAATCTAGAATACACATCAATAGAATAATAAAATATTTAAAACTATTATGAATCTTAAACCTAAAGAGCCAAAAAACAAATATATACATGTAAATTAGATAAAATATTTTTTTATTAATTTCAAAATAACATGCTAGATAAAATGATATAGTATGATTTCCACCATATTTGATTTCATAAGTCTCTACATGATCAACAAATGATGACCATGTTATTATTAGTAAATAAGAATTTGCTTAATGTAAAACAATGTATGATATAAGTTATTTAATGCTCGGATTCACTACTATATGTTGGAATTTAGGAGAAAAATTCATTCATCCTCCAAAAACAAAAAAGAGGAAATTTATATATATGGACAAAATTGGGACAGCCAACATGTTATATGCTCATATCTAAAAAAAAGTAACAATACAATAAGTAAAATAAAATATGAAATAATAAATATCAATACTTCCCTTTAAGTTGATACATACATATCAAAAACCCTCAACTTAGAAAAAGCATAAAAATAAAAAATAGATCAAACAGCTTGGACCAGCCAAAACCATGCTAGGAAGCAAAGCAGACCACCAAAGGAGGCACGGCATGACTCAACATGTTAGCATGCTCAAGTCGAATTTAGCCAAAGTATCACTAGAAGATGGGTCATGCCTCAAGGTAGCATGAACTCTAACTGGAGTATAGCACATGTGATTTAAGCACCATTTTTAAAAAAGACTCAAGTAGAGTGTGAACCCTGACGAGAATCTATTTTTTTTAAAAAAAAACTAGTTAGTAGCCAAGAATAAAAATTTCCGATATATTCACCAATATATCTCCAAAATATCTATAAATTATAAGTATCGATATATCCATCAAGACCGATATATTGATCATTTATAGATACTCATATACAAAAATACACCGATATATCTTTGATATATCCGATATATCTGTAAAATTCAAGTACCGATATATCTGTAGAAATCAATATTTTAATCCTTATTAGTAGCACAAACCCAGACTAACTTGGCCCAGACTTAGATTGTCATGGGTTCACATCCATCATATGAGAAATAAATAACATATATCTTTAATAAACAACCTCAATACCCAAAAATTACTTAAAAACACCCACCAATAATAAAAATTAACATATACCAATAATATCACATAATATTCCTTTAATCTATGTCAAAAAAAAATATGATACACTTTTCTTAAGTTCAAAAGTAATACATACTGACAAGAATTGATTGAACCACGCCCTAAGAGATTATTTTATGCCATAAAAACTCTTCTACAATTTATACAACATACTTGCACACTCTAAAAAAATAAAATCTTTATATATGTTGCATAAATATTTCTTCCTCGAGATTAATATAAAAAAAAATATTTCAAACATCTAAATGATATATAGTTCACCAATGAGAAACAACACATGAGGTAATAATTTAATAGTAAACATCATTGTCACATAAAAAAATATTTTGATAATCTACATCATAAGTCTAATTAATCATCATCGCAACCAACCTCACTTTAAGTCAATTAGTTTTTCCTTCATGTCTAGTCTTCGCCATATATACCCACTTACATCCTACACTTACTTGAAAACTTCAAAAGAAAATCTCATATATTGTTGGAAGCGATTGAACTTTGTTCATCAAATATAATCTACTATCACCTTAAATGAGTATCACTAATCACCTTAGATAAAATATTTAAGATCCTACAACTATTAAGATAAAACAAAAGCAAAAATATATAGTATCAAAAAAATAATAATAAAAATACATATGATAATGGATTATGAGCAAAACATTTTATTTAGTTTCTTCCATAAAATAATCAGAAGATTCAAGTCGACACATTAAACTAGATCAACTAACATATTGCAACTCAAATAGTAAATATTATGAACATATTTATCTAGTATATATTTTTATTTTAGAATCATTAAATCTTTCAATCATAATCACCTTTTAAAAAGATTCATATCTCATGTCATGAAAGTAACTCATTAGAATCTTCATTCTAACTCACACTAACATAAGCCTCAATAAAATCATAATTTGGTGAGGCACCAAGAAATATTTTTCTACTCTTCTCAAGACTAACTAAGATGATGGTACCATGTGAAAAAATAGACTTGGTTGTTACTCTATTAGGGTTGACAATTGGACAAGGTAACGATTATATCATTATAATATCTAAAGGAGCATCATCTTGAATAGAGTCCTTGAAAAAAGATATATCCTTAAAGAACATCACACCCATACTATCCTCTTGATCTCAAGTAAGAAATATTTGTACCTCTTATTAGCACTCGAAAATCCAAGAAAATTATACTTAATGACACAAGTGCTATCTTTTCTCTATCAAAAAAGATACAACATAAATACACCAAAAAAAAATTAGATATAATATAAAAAAGTCTCTCATGAATAAATAAATAAATTGGTATATAACATGATCTAAAGAAATAAAATGACATTCAATTGATCAAAAAATTAATAATTAATATTATTTCTCCTTAGAAATGCCCACAAACACTTGCATATAATAAAAGTGTCTTTGTCATTTCAACCAAATATTTATTATTCTTTTCATCTACCTTATTATATGCAAAAATTATAATACAATATATATAAAATAATATATTCTAAAATAATATAAAATTATTATAAAATTATTATAAAATAATATAAAATATAAAAAAAAATAATATAAAAATATTCTAAAATATTATTATTCCTAAACATTTAAATGTAATACTAAAATTGTATTTTTACTATTTGATAAAATTTTAAAAAAAATAGATACATTTTGAGATCTTTTTTTTTAATAATCACATATATTAAGTTAAATCATCAATACAAATAAAAAATATCTCAAATTATTATATGTGAAATATTTATATGAACTCCAAACATCTAAATAATCAGATAGAATTGATTCTTACTAACATTTTCTTGATGTGAGAGATAAAATGTTAATACAATTTTCTAACATATTTCATAATTAATAAAAATTACCCTCTTCATATTTGGTTCGTAATCTTTAATTTATTCAATAATAAAAATTAAATTTACGAATACATAACAAGTAGATCAATAATAATTAAACATTTATATAAGCTTCTAAGGATGAAGAAATAGTAAGTATAATTCATATTGTTCAATGTTCATGATAGTTATCTACACGGTTAATCAATAATATATAAAAACATCCAAAAGAAAAAATATAAAATTATAATTTAGTTGTTTAATAAAACAACTAACTAAAAATAAATTATAATAAAACTCAAGTGCCAAAAATATATATATCAAAAAAACATACTCAATATTAATATTATCATACCAGTTAACTCATACAATATTTTCATTTGACATAATAAAATCTAATACTTTAGACTCAAAAAAAAAAAATTGGGTATGATTACATGTGACATAAATCATACTGACCCAAGAGTCTAGAGTGGGTAGAGACTAGAGAGAAGAAACAATAGTAAAAGTATTTGTGCTAGAATTAATAGTCAACAAAGAAAAAAATTTGAAATACTCATCCTAAGTACAACAAGACCGACAAGTAAACATATTCATCTCCTAACTATGTTTTAATCTCCCACAAAAAGAATACGTCATATTCATCTTATTTCCTCTCAAAACATCCCACCCAACTCTCTCATTCATCATTTAGAGAAGAAATAATAGTAAAAAGATCAATCATTCCAATTCTACTAAAACTGGAAAGAGTTATAGACATCTAGATCACCCTCTAATAAATCTCAAAAAAATAGAGAAAACTCTCTTACTAAAGATCTGAGTCCATAAAATAGTGTATCACTCTCTCAATGAATACTAGCACCGAATATTGTGAATATGATCACTACATCTCATAAGTATAGCCAAATCTATTAATTTATATAACATTCTATAAATCATCTTACATAATTATACCCAAATTACATAATAAATAGTCTCAATGTCTCATCCTAATTAATCAACTTATAGACAAAGTAAATAATATTATCATATAATTAAAATATCCCAAAAAAATATATCAATAATGTTAAATCTCAAACATCCTTATATGTTTCAGAATAATAAAATATATTGATAATGTTTGAATTAATCGATAATCACGAATTAATAAGTAAACACATATTAATCATCAATCATTCATCTAAATTCATCTTAAGTAAATCATCTAATAAGTGTCTTATATATCCTTGACTCAAACTTAAAACTTTCACTTAAGTGACATAGTAAATAATTATGTGTCTTCAATTTCTCTTAAGTTATTATCTGTCATTCTATATTGATTATCACAATTATTTATACAAAAAAATTATGCAGGAAACACAGCAACACAGTCTAGGTATAATTCATATTGTTCAATGTTCATGATAGTTATCTACACGGTTAATCAATAATGTATAAAAACATCCAAAAGAAAAAATATAAAATTATAATTTAGTTGTTTAATAAAACAACTAACTAAAAATAAATTATAATAAAACTCAAGTGCCAAAAATATATATATCAAAAAAACATACTCAATATTAATATTATCATACCAGTTAACTCATACAATATTTTCATTTGACATAATAAGATCTAATACTTTAGACTCAAAAAAAAAAATTGGGTATGATTACATGTGACATAAATCATACTGACCCAAGAGTCTAGAGTGGATAGAGACTAGAGAGAAGAAACAATAGTAAAAGTATTTGTGCTAGAATTGATAGTCAACAAAGAAAAAAATTTGAAATACTCATCCTAAGTAAGTACAACAAGACCGACAAGTAAACATATTCATCTCCTAACTATGTTTTAATCTCCCACAAAAAGAATACGTCATATTCATCTTATTTCCTCTCAAAATATCCCACCCAACTCTCTCATTCATCATTTAGAGAAGAAATAATAGTAAAAAGATCAATCATTCCAATTCTACTAAAACTGAAAAGAGTTATAGACATCTAGATCACCCTCTAATAAATCTCAAAAAAATAGAGAAAACTCTCTTACTAAAGATCTGAGTCCATAAAATAGTGTATCACTCTCTCAATGAATACTAGCACCGAATATTGTGAATATGATCACATCTCATAAGTATAGCCAAATCTATTAATGTATATAACATTCTATAAATCATCTTACATAATTATACCCAAACTACATAATAAATAGTCTCAATGTCTCATCCTAATTAATCAACTTATAGACAAAGTAAATAATATTATCATATAATTAAAATATCCCAAAAAAATATATCAAGAATGTTAAATCTCAAACATCCTTATATGTTTCAGAATAATAAAATATATTGATAATGTTTGAATTAATCGATAATCACGAATTAATAAGTAAACACATATTAATCATCAATCATTCATCTAAATTCATCTTAAGTAAATCATCTAACAAGTATCTTATATATCCTTGACTCAAACTTAAAACTTTCACTTAAGTGACATAGTAAATAATTATGTGTCTTCAATTTCTCTTAAGTTATTATCTGTCATTCTATATTGATTATCACAATTATTTATACAAAAAAATTATGCAGGAAACACAGTAACACAGTCTAGGTATAATTCATATTGTTCAATGTTCATGATAGTTATCTACACGGTTAATCAATAATGTATAAAAACATCCAAAAGAAAAAATATAAAATTATAATTTAGTTGTTTAATAAAACAACTAACTAAAAATAAATTATAATAAAACTCAAGTGCCAAAAATATATATATCAAAAAAACATACTCAATATTAATATTATCATACCAGTTAACTCATACAATATTTTCATTTGACATAATAAGATCTAATACTTTAGACTCAAAAAAAAAAATTGGGTATGATTACATGTGACATAAATCATACTGACCCAAGAGTCTAGAGTGGATAGAGACTAGAGAGAAGAAACAATAGTAAAAGTATTTGTGCTAGAATTGATGGTCAACGAAGAAAAAAATTTGAAATACTCATCCTAAGTAAGTACAACAAGACCAACAAGTAAACATATTCATCTCCTAACTATGTTTTAATCTCCCACAAAAAGAATACGTCATATTCATCTTATTTCCTCTCAAAACATCCCACCCAACTCTCTCATTCATCATTTAGAGAAGAAATAATAGTAAAAATATCAATCATTCCAATTCTACTAAAATTGGAAAGAGTTATAGACATCTAGATCACCCTCTAATAAATCTCAAAAAATTTAGAGAAAACTCTCTTACTAAAGATTTGAGTCCATAAAATAGTGTATCACTCTCTCAATGAATACTAGCACCGAATATTGTGAATATGATCACATCTCATAAGTATAGCCAAATCTATTAATGTATATAACATTCTATAAATCATCTTACATAATTATATCCAAGCTACATAATAAATAGTCTCAATGTCTCATCCTAATTAATCAACTTATAGACAGAGTAAATAATATTATCGTATAATTAAAATATCCCCAACAAAATATATCAAAAATATTAAATCTCAAACATTCTCGTATGTCTCAGAATAATAAAATATATTGATAATGTTTGAATTAATCGATAATCACGAATTAATAAGTAAACACGTATTAATCATCAATCATTCATCTAAATTCATCTTAGGTAAATCATCTAATAAGTGTCTTATATATCCTTGACTCAACTTAAAACTTTCACTTAAGTGACATAGTAAATAAATGTGTCTTCAATTACCCTTAAGTTATTACCTGTCATTCTATATTGATTATCACAATTATTTATACAAAAAAATTATGCAGGAAACACAGCCACACAGTCCAGGTAACCACCTCACGCAGCCTCTGTTGCACACTACACCATACACACATTGTTGCAGAGTCGCACATATTGTTGCAAATGCTTCGTCATGCATCCATACCATGTAGCCACTATTATAGACACTGCATAACACACACATTGTTGCACATCACACACTATATCACGGAACCACTGCACACACTCCACCATGTAACCATGATAATGTCATTGTTGGACAAATTGCACCATGCACACACTGTTCCCACTTACCATCATTGTTGCACTCATTGCATCATGCACACATTATTGCACAGCCACACATTGCACTACACAATCACTATACACATACTGCACAACCACACTGATGTCAAAAGAATGTGTGTCACTATGCCATCACCATGCCGCTGTGTGGCATCAATGCATGTCAATGTCATTGTGTGCCACCAAGCACACCATTATGTGCATCATTATCCATTACTCATCAATGTTGATGGTGGGTTGGTGTCCTTGATACTGTAGTATCACCAGCAGATTGATGCTACTTGATTTGCCTCCTCTCTCCCTTTGATACCATGTTGAATTTGAAATTGACAAGCAAAATCAATTCATCCATCATCTGAAAATCAAAAAAAAATGCATATATATATATATATGGCAATGGTGCTCCTATCCAAAAGAAAAATAATAATAATATAATGAATAAAATAAAATATAAAATAAAAAATCAAGTTCTTAACACTATAAAAAACAAATCATAGTTACTTGGGAAGAGACACCCAACAAATGTGTAGGGTGTGTTTCATCCGTTTATAATGTGAACATGAAAAGTGAGCTTTCCAACTCTCACGTCAACTCCCTTCACATTTTTCTCTATTTAGAAAATAAGTCACAAGATTTCAAAATCTCCCGAGTTCCGACAAATAATACATGACCACATTAGAAAAACATTATCAAGATATTCAACTCAATCAACTATCACAATAAGGATAATAATTATAAAAACTAATATATAAGAGATTTGATATTTTATTTCTTGCTAAAGAAAAAATGAATTAAATTTTTCCTATATATATTTTAAAATATTATTATTTCTTATTATTTTAAATATCACTATTAAGTTATACTTTATTAATTTATTTAAAAAAGTACACAAAAAAGTAATTACTATTTCTTCAAATAAAAATATGCATATAAACCTAGAATAAATATCTATAAAAATAATAAAATATTTAAAATTATTACAAGTGCAAATCAAAGGAATTACTAAATACCCATGTAAATCAATTTTATAATATTCCTAATAACATTAGAATGACATACTAATTAAAATGATCTAGTATGTTTTTCATTTTGTTTCACTTCATAAATCTCCACTTGATCAACAAAAAATGACCAAACTATAAGTAAACAACAATTATCTTAGTTCAGACCCTAGTAAAATATGAGTTGTCGAATGTTTACCGTCAACACTATAAAAAGTAAATCATCACTACTTGGAAAGAAATGCCCTACAAATGTGTTTGGCATATTTCATCCTTTTACAATTTGAGCATAAAGGATTGGAGAACTCATATATTATATTCTCTCAACCATAACCGATCATCGTCAGAGATGGCTAGGATTTGCTGAAAAAAACATGGTGCACCTCATGTGCCTCCACTGTGCATTTACTATTGCAAATGATGTGCCTTTGCTTCCCTTGTTGTGTGCGTGCCTCTACATGCCTCTCCCTCCATTGCGTGTGCTAATTACATGTGCACCTACATTGTATGCATGCATGCATTGTGCTTGCGGCTACACTGCTCGCCTTTTTTGGTTATAGATTTATGTGCACCTATTATAGGGTTTGAAAACCTTTGCCCACAAACACAATTATGTATTTGATATCATGTAAAATTGGATACCAATAAAATACAACAATAAAAAATAAAATACTAAATAATATATATTAAAGCCTCTTAAAAAAGAACATAATGATTGGGGCATTCCACATGTTCGATGATCTCATTAAAGCATAAAGAAAAATGAAGAAATAGTAAAAAGAAAAAACTATAAATATCAAAAACTAGTAATCTCAACACTCTTTCCTCTCTGTGCTTCCATCTCTCTCACTCTTTGAATGCCACTAAAACTCTAATGGATTATGAATCTAATAACAAAAATATAGAAAATATTAAAAGTAAAAATATATTCTAGTATGTTTGATAGTGCTAATATTTATTCTACTGATCATATGATCATATACTAGACTTTTTACGTTATCAAATCCATATAATAAGTTTGTAAAAAATAAGAATAGACATTTGGATGAAATGATTCTAAAGAAATATTTTAATATAAGTGTTTCAAAATATTTTTGAGGAGATATAATTTTACTATTAACAATCTCATCAACTAAATGTATTATTGTGTTATTTTTTATCATGTGCCTTTTTATATCTCACAACCTAAGGAGAGATGTTCAACTTACCTCATATAGTGTTTGGAAACATTTTATATCTAAAATCTTTTCCTAGGATGTGATATGGTGACTTATATGGCAATAAAATATATATTTGTTAGTTATTCTAGTACCAAGAAATGGTGCAAATGTTACTCACCTAAGACTAGCAGAGTATTGGTGAGTACTAGTGTGGTTATTTTTTTTGAGCAAGACTCATTTAATAATCTTAGGAAGAGTGAGGGTTTAAAAGATACATATGAATATTTTATTTTATTTTATTCTTTTGTAATCTCGTTTGTGTCTCAAGTTAGAAGAGATGATCACCCATCAATTATATCAAAACTTGTTAGTTTACACTACTATAACATTCTTATAGATACATATGTATTAGCAAGTATAGATCATGCTAATTCTGAGAAGAGATTTCTCAGAAGAGAAAATCACCATTGATTCTAGATGATCTAGTAGTTCCAAACTATACTCCATTATTAGCTTAAGATGAGCTGGATACTAAGAGACTTGGGCAACTAAAACTTGGATTTAATTGTAGGAGAATGGAACATATGTATTTTGTTCAGAGCAGAGTGGAGTCTCCTCAAAAGCCAAATGATTTTACAATAAACTCTTCTGATCATAATTTTTTGATTTTCGTTCAAAATGAATAAATGAGTTGTTCTCAACATACTATTTCACATGTATTGTCATTCTCATATCTTTTAAATTCTTTTAATTTATTTAGTATTTCTATCGATGATACTAAGATATATAAATTTCATTTTTAAATATTATCTCATTCATGATGTCATTAGATTATGTTGGAATAGATAAATATTCTTCACTCAAATAAAAATTAAGAACTAGTACATCAACTTGTAAAAAACTCTATTGTTGGTTGCAAGCAAGTATTCACAATGAATACCTATTAAGATGAAAGATAAATTATCTTAAGATAAGATTTATTTTGAAATTGTTCACTCGAATGTTTAATGTGAAACTATAGGATAATTTCTCTCAAGTGATCAAAATAATATTCATATATATTCTTATATCATTGATAATTTCTCAAAGATTAATGATATATTAGTTACATTTGAAGAACATTTTTTTTTCTTGGTGACCTTGAGAATGAAAAATACAAAGAGCAATCATATGAGTTTTAAACAGAATATTCAAATTCAATTTATAAATTATAGAATATATTATATGACTCAAATTAATTACTAAGAGCTTTGTTTGTAATGTTTTTACTATCATTTTTTTTTGAATTAAATAGATGTGTAATAATTTTCTTTTTATTTTTTTGGAAGAGCTAAGATAACAAGTTAATTCTACTTACTATATATTTGAATAACATTCGTATTATCAAAAATGTAGAGTTGAAAATTACTCAACTCAAAGTTTGGAGTTTCAAATATTTTTTTGAGATAAATATTGTATATTCTATGAGAGATATTGTATTGTCATATAGTTGATATTTTTACAGAAGTTGACCTTCAGGGTTGTGCTCTATCATATAATCTAATTGGGATAATATTAATTTTTTGTTTGATATGATCATTCTGTTTGATTCTAGTACATATAAAAGAATTATTGAAAATATTAATTATCTAATTATTATTATATCATATATAATTTATACAATTAGTATAATACGTCTTGTTCAAGATTCTCCACATCTTCATCTTGTCATAAATTTGTATCTATTGAGGTAGATAAAATAACTTCTAGATCCTTGTATTTTTTAAGTGATTATAAGTTAAGTACCTACAACGGGCTAAAATACTCAAATTCAAGTTGGGCACTAAATTGTTCGAAAAAAAGATTGATTACAAGCTTTTACTTTTTGTAGGGTAATTTTATTTATTAAAAAAGAGAAAAATAATTATTTTGAGATCTAATATTAAAATAAAATTTAATGTGTTGATAATCACTTATAAGATACTTTGTGTTAGATACATTCTTGCTGAAATTGGATATAAGCCTTCTCCCACATTTTTATACTATGATAGTTAGATAATGAGACATCACGTAATCTTAAATTTGGTATTTTACAATTGTATGAAATAGATCAAGGTGAATTATTTCATTCTTAATAAGAATATTTAAGATATGATTATCTAATTCGAAATTTTCATGAAGTTTTAAAAGATCTTATCTCATTATTTTCTTATTCAAAATTAGTATTTTTGATATATGTGCATAATCTTTGTAAGAGATGTTATGGTTTATCATTACTTTTTTTATGATTTATGGCCACCACCTTACAAAAACTTAATAATCCCAAATTGAGTTTTTATTATTTTATAAAAAATCTAATAAATAAAAAAAACATGATATGTTATGAAAAAAGATATATCTAAGTATATCTTGAACAGTTATCTACAAACATGATTAGATACATAAATCCATCTCTAACCATATCTCTATTAAATTCTTATATATCTGAGTATATAAAATCAAATAAATTCCTACTCAAATTAAACGACATATAAGATGAGAATCTTTAATAAAATTTCCTAGCTGATATGTATCACACTCTATAATTAAAATATCCTTAATACTAGATAATATTATAATTATTAAATACGTGCCTCATGCACATCAAAAGCTCAAGCGACACAATGTCCCTCTTGAGGTGCCTCACTTGGGGAAAGGCACACCCATTTGCAAAAGGCAAACTTAAGCACGTCTGACGCATGCGTGCCATACACAATGCCACTTTGCACACAAATTAATAATTTCAAAAACTAATCATCATGGAAAACAAACTAATCATCCTGGAAAAAAAAACTAATCATCCCAAACTACCTCCAAATCTTTTTGCCCCCCACATCTTTTTGTCCTCATCTTTTTATCCCCACTACTTTTTATCCCCCACATCTCTATGTCCCACACATCCTTTCCCCCACATCTATGTCCCACACATCCTTTCCCCCACAACTCTATGCCCCATACATCCTTTCCCCCACATCCCTATGACCCACACATCCTTTCCCCCACATCTCTTTGTTAGTTTGTTCTCCACTATGCTAACATAATTATCTCACCACCCCTAACCAAAACACATATATATCAACTTTTCACTAATTTGTCTTCTTCAAAAGATACTCCATCAGCTCACTACTCATCTTTCTCTATACCGACAATCAAAAATATAGATAATAAATTTGAAATTAAAGTATACTCCTCAATTGGAAAAAAAATTCAACATGAAAATATATCCACCAACTTTATGAAATGTACAAATACTCTTGTATTTTTTTGTGCTAAAGTAACAAAAAACATATTTATATACATAAATAATACCATATTAAAAAAATTATAAATATAAAAAGGATACAAAATATCACTGATATGACGGAAAAAATTAAAATAATATATGCTGGTCAAAAAAACTCAAAAATATTTAATAAATTTTGAGACATGAGATTAATAAATACTGATGAATTACAAGATGAAAATAACAACAATATGAATATTACTAGTAAAATATGATCAAAGAATATATCTACTAATAATAGTAATGTAAGAGAAAGTGGCGGTGGTGGTGGTAATATAATAAGATAAATAAAAAGAAAAAAATCCATATGGATCATTTTTTTACTCCTAATCTAAAAACAATTTTTCAAAACAAAAAAAAATAATCAAATCACAAACAATACTTACAAGAAAAAGATAAAAAAGAAAACTAATATTTTATTTTCTAAATAAATATATACAGCTGCAATTTAATTTAATATGTTAAACTATATTAGTTTTCAATCAATACTCAAGACAATTAAACAATATAATTTGGAATATATATGAGATCAAATTTTCATAATATTTAATTACTATTTTAGAAAAAAATAATTATTATAAAATATTTGATGAATGATCATTTCACAAAATATAAACAAAATAAGAAGACAATATTATTCGAGTTATAACAAATAATGTTTTTGATTATATAATGACATATATTTATAATTGAATTTAAAATTTTTAATTATTTATGTAAATGATTACAAATTACTTCTATATTTTACAATTAACATATTTATAGTATGTTTAATTTTAACTTATGCATGAAGGTTGTTTTAATAAAAATTATCATATATGTATTAGATATTATGTATCGTACATTATTTTGACTTATTATTAAAAGATATTAAAAAATTACTACATAAAAAGAAAAAAATAAGGTTTTCCGTCAATTACTCAATATGATGAGAAAATTTACTAAGCAAGAAAAATTATTTTGACTTATTATAATGACCTTTATCATTGTATCTTGCATTAATGAACAAAAAAACAACCCAAGAAAAATAATTACTAGCTAAGAAGCATGGACACGGATACGAAGATACGACATGACGATATACGAGAACACGATAAATTTCAAAAAATTAGGATACAGATACAACTAGAAGACGATATAAAAAATTTAATAAAAATAAAAAAAATTATGTTTATAAATATTATTCTTAAAAAATACTGATAAAATAAAAAAAATAAAATTTATAATTATCTTTATAAATATTAGATATTTTATAAAATAAAATAAAATAAAATATTTTATTTTATAAAAAAATATTTATAATTATCTTATTTTATAAAATAATATTATATAATTATATTATTTTATAATAACATATTTTTTTATTTTATAAAATAAAAATTTTTTATTTTATTTTATTAAAATCCACCCCCCGCCCCACAGAATCGTGCCCCTCCCCTGCTGCCCCACAAAATTGAATTCAACCCCAGCCTACAAAATCAAAATCACCCTATGTCCGCCAAGTATCCATAACTTTGACCTACTATTTGGTCAACGATATGCCACGTGGCGTATCAAACACATATCTGACGTGTGTCCAATATGTATCCACATATCCACGTATCTGACACATGGACACTCCATGCAACTGCCGTATCCTTGCTTCTTTGTTTACTAGTACAAATTAGACAAAAAATTAATAAGGAAGAGAGAAGATATATATATAGTTAATATAATTTTTATACCTCATTTTTGAAACATTGTAGTATTTTGTTTGGTTTTGAGCTCTCTTGTACATATTTTTTACTTGGTGGATAGCAAAAAGAGACCTGCTATGGGTTATTATGTAGCAAAGAAAAGGACAAACGAAATAATTATAAAACATTTTAATGAAGTAAAAAGAAATGTAAAAAAAATCATAAAAATCATTAATAGGAAATGTGAGATTCAACTTCATCAATCTTTCCAATCAGCTAGATAATTTTTAAACTTAATGTACTATTATATAAAAAAAATTAAGAGTAAATCAAGATTCAAAAATCTTTGAAAATGTATATAAATACATGTTGAGATTAGTAAAAGAAATAATACAGTTTTTTCAGAAGCAAATAAAGAAATAAGTTGAAACATCAATGCTTGAATGATTTAATTTACATTAAGTACAATCAAATCTTAATAAAAAGATATAAAGAACATCACACTATTAATTTTATTTTTTTTTAAAGATATAAATGATAGTAATGAATTATTAATAAAACAAATAAAAGATGATACTACGTGAAATAATTTAATATTTAAGATAATGATTTAACATGAGGACATGATGTTGTAACTATTAAATAATTTAATATTTAATAGTTGAGAAACTTAGAGTTTATAAAAGAGTTAAATTAAGCTCAAGCAAAATATCAAGACCAAAATCAATACCATCAAACTTTAAACATACTCTTACTCTTTACTTTAATTGATGAAGATAAAAGAGATAACATATTATTTATCGAGAAATGATGTGGATGAGACAGTGTTATAGTTGTCAATTGAGTAGGATAGCTCAAACATGACACAAAGCACAACCCAACGTAGTCATGTCAAGCCCAACACATTATTATCCAAAACCATGCATGAATTATAGTAGTGCCAGCCTATGGCACAACTAATGTCGTGTTGGGATAGCACTTATCATGCCTTGTGTCATGCTGAACTAGCACTTATCATGCATTGTGTTCTACCTAACACGACATGCATGGAAAACACAAAGGCACGGCATGTGGAATGACACCTATACTTATAACATGGGTTATATTTAAAAAATTATCTATGCAAAAAAAAATTGTTGACTCTATTAACAAGCCATTTTTTGGCTATTTGGACCCTCGAGGCTTGACAAAGACAGCAATAGGACAACACTTATCACGGTCATATCATAAAAAATAAAAAATAATATTAGAATGAACTATCAAATTGATTGTTACAACAATTGGATTGAAATCCAATGGTTGTCAGATTTCAACCTAGTTTTAAATTGAAAATGAAGATATGTGTCAGATTTCTACAAACTCATAAGTAGCCATGATAATCAACTTATCTCTCTCATAGCTATGTAATGTTCTCATTATTCTTTCAAAAATTAATATCTAATAATTATCTCTAATATGACCTATCCTCCTACAATATATTTGTTATGTCAAAATTCTTCTCCACCTACTCATATGTCTATAATACACATGTCACACACATGCTTCCTCCAAAAAATATAAAAAATAATATGCTCAATATGCACTCTCTTTTTTTTGAACACATAAAATTCCAAAAACCTAGCTACCTTCTACCCCCTTGCCAATGATTGCCACAGTATCCACCACCATGATCTCCATTTTCTCTGTCATCACCATCACAACCACCAACATGCCAAACTCTACCTGTCCCCTTCGATAGCTAGAATTTATTAAGAGACAAAAAATAATAGTGCACCATGCACCTCCACAATGCATCAATGGTTGTCACTTCCTCCATGCTCCCCTTTACTATGCACATGTTTGTGTTCACCTCTTCCTTTACCATGTGCCTCTGCACGCCTGCACTATGTGAATGCCTACAACTACATTGTGCATGCAAAAGTGTTGTGCAACTACTACACAAACAAAAAACTAACTACACAATAGCACTATCCCTTGCACAACTCACTATGCAAAAAGTGAAAAAAACAAACACATATTTATCAGTACTCTAATACCATGTAAAATTTTAACACAAATAAAAAATAACATTAAAAATACTTTATAAAATATCATATATAAAAATCCTTAAATAGAGAGCAAAATAATTAAAATAACTCACACATTTAAGTACTCATCAAAATATAAAAAAATTAATGAAAAAATAAAAACAAATGAAAACAAATATAAATATGAAAAACTATAAATTTCAATAATTTAAAAATACATTAAAAAATAATAGAAAAAAATTCTAGTTAATTAGATAGATTATGATTAAAACACATCTCTCAAAAAATATCTCAAAATACTTCTCATATATATATATATATATATATATATATATATAATATCTCAATAAAATTTATATTCTTTTTTTAATATCATTCTACGAGGATATGCCAATACAAGAAGTCTAGTGTGCAATGATATATAGTAACTACAAAGTATATCTGATATATATTCTAATGTATTGATATTTCTTATTTTTTGATTTTATAAAATATTTAAAAAAAGAAAAATACACTTAATTTTCATGAAAAATATTTAATCATGTATATCATAAATAATTATTAAAAAAAATAATCAAATACTTATTTTATTTAATTATATCTCTACAAAATTTTTATATATCTAAGTATATAATATTAAATAAATTCTTACTATATAAGACTAGTGTATAGAATATTAAACTCTAAATTTTTTTATAACTGATAAATTTCAAATTTTAAAATAAAATTACCTTAAGAATATAATAAAATATTATCAACTTTGTCATCAATTATAGGTATTAAACGGGTCATTCAGCCCAGGCCAGCCAGAAGCCCAGCACAATTCAACCATGTCTAGCCTAGCATGGCACGCTACAATGACGTGCCTAGGCCCATGCCGAGCAAAGCCTCAACATGAACCATGTTATGCCCAATGATTAAAATATTAATTTTTACGGATATATCGATACTTGAATTTTACGGATATATCGGATATATCGAAGATATATCGGTGTGTATTTGCATATGAGCATCAATCAAAGATAAATATATCGATCTTAATGAATATATCGATACTTAGAATTTACAGATATATCGAAGATATATCGGTGGATATATCAAAAATTTTTATCATTAATTATACCATGCCAAGGGTTTTTAGCTCACGTGTCATGCCAGGCACAGCACGGATGACAAGCACATGGACACGACACAAAAACTTACATCAAACGAGACCTAATGTGGAGAAGGATATGATGACGCCTTATGAGCGATGAACTGGCAAGCCCGACAAGTAACGGAGGCATAGTGGCATGCAAGGAAGCACATTTACGCCCATCTATTGTCGTGTCCCCATGTCGGAAGCGTGGACACGACGATACGATATAGACACACCATGGATACATGTCTGATACAGCACGTGGTGTATTGGGCAGACACACCAGATACGTATTCGATGCGTAATAAATTCTACGGACACATTGGATACATATCCAACACATAATAAAGCCAATGGACACGTCAAGTGGCTGACGACATCAAGTGACTGACGAAGCCAAGTGGCCGACGATGCCAAGAGGCCGACGACGTCGAGGTGATGGCAAGGGTTGCCTTGGGGATTTTGAAGAAGTAACAGAGGATGATCCAAAGCAGTAACAGATGATGATTCAAAGTAGTAACAAGAAGCGAATCGAAGTAGTAATAGGGGGTGATTCAAGGTAGTAACATGAGGGAGGGAAGGATTTCAAAAAAGTAACATAAGAGAGTGGTTCGAAGCAATAAATAGAGGGGGGGATGCCGAAGCAACAAATGGGGGGGGGGGGGGGGGTCGAGATAATATTAAATTAAAAATTATATGTAAATATAATTATTTATTAAAAAATTATAATTAATATATAATATGTAATAAACAAAACAAATTATATGAAATTATGAAAATGAAGCAATGATGTGGGAGTTTAAATGTATGATTTTAATTTGTAAATATGTAATATATAAGTATAATTACTTTTTAAGGATAATATTTATATTTATTTTTTTTATCATAGCGTATCCTAGTCATATCCGTATCCTAGTTTTTAAAAATTTATCGTATCCCCATATTTTTCTATGCCATATCCATGTGTTCGTATCCATATTCATGCTTCTTAGGTGGCATGCCACCCGAAACCCTAATTGTATTTATAAAAAAAACCAATCCAAACTACTCCAGCCAACCCAACCCAAAGCCAGGCTGATTCCAAATCATGAGCCATGTCAAGTCTGCCTTGCAAAAAACCATGTCGTGCTAGGCACGACACGATATTGTAAGGTGTCATGACAGGCACAGCATGCCAGCCTAATTGGGCCTGAAAAAAATGGGATGGGTCAACTTGACCCAACTCGTTTGACACCCCTACCATCAATAAGTAATCAACACAAAACAAATAATTTAATACACTCAATAATCTAAAAAAATTATCATAAAAAAAAATACATACAATTCACTCTATAAAATATCATATAATTATATCTCAAATTTTCAATTCCTAAAGATAAATATCAATAAAAATAAAATTAAGTTGTCTAAAATGACAACCCAAGAAATAAACTAATAAAATAATTAAGAATAATCATAACATGATAAAATAATAAAAAAATCAAATTGAATATTATTATATCTAATAAATTTATAGTATTTACTATTTTCTTTAACAAAAAATTCAGAACAAAAAAATATAATAATTATGAAATAATTATCAATAATATTTTTCTTGTGTAAATGACACAATAGTGTTACCTAAAAAAAATAATGATATACCATTATCTTAGAGATATATTTTATATAGTTCTCTCTAGCAAGTGTAAATGTCACATTAAATAATCTTTGTGAATACCCCTTTATTTTTGATTGTTTGTCAATCTCTCCTTTAGTTCTATGGTATTCTCAATAGCTAAAAATAATACTCAATATTTATCTCTAATATGATTTATTCTCCTACAACAAGTACACTAAACATAAGTTTTTTTATCTTATCTATACTGCAACTATCTCTCATACTCAAAACATCATTTAATTGATCAATCAAGAGAAGAATAAATAAAAAACCACATTCCAAAATTAGGATTTCTGCCCAAAATTTAGGCTTTGGCCAAATTGCAATATCCAAAAAAATGGGTTCTGCCCAAATTACACATTGTCACCCAAAATTAAAATTAGGATTATAATACTAGAACCCAAATTAAGGTTTTTACCCAAAACATTGAGCTCTGCCCAAACTTCAATATCCAAAATTTTGAACTATGCTTAAATTAGCTGCTTCAAGATTATAGGTTTGGGATCCAGAAAAAAAAAACCTAGTATCAAATTTGGATGAAAGCATCACGCGCAATTTGCCCCCTTTCTCCCTCACACCATCAACACACTGAGTGTCAATACTCACACACAATGGGTGTGTAACAGATTTAATCAACATCACACAATTAATTGTGCACCACTCTTCCTTTCAAAATGTGAATATGCATTGTGCCAGTATATTGTAGACATTTCAATCTCAAGGACTTGCTTCCATCAACCACACATACCATAAAATTTATTCTCTAAGAAATAAATTCTAATACAATGTTAAATTTCTATACGACGTGAAAAAATAAATGTAACACTCATAAAATTGAAAGACAAATAATACACTTATACAACATATAAAAGTGTTTGGGTCATCTCATTAGTTGGGTGCTCCCATCAAATAACATATATTTTTAGTAACCAGACATTTCTACAAAATGACAGCTTGGTTTTTCTGTTTGAATTACACAAATCAGCGATGTTGAAAAGTTTGAATGACACAAGTGCCAATCAAGCCATAAAAAACAAGCCCAGAACCGAGCTAAAATAAACAATGATTTGGTTCATTGCCGCCTTTTAGTTTGAACCAGACAGTTACAGGCCCTACTGCATGGTACAGTACAAACTCCAACTGAACCACAATAAAGAAAAATAAATATACACGTATATACGTGTAGAATACGTACATGGATAAATGATGCTAGATTTTGAGAGTTACCCGATTCGATAACACGAGGTACCATTGTCGATAACGATAGGAGTAGTGACCGGGAACAAGTGGTAATCGGCTTGTCTTTGTGCCCGCAACATGACTGTCACTACCATGCATAGAAAGCTACAATTTGGAAAACGCGAAGCTACAATTTGGAAAACGCGAAGTAAGCTACAATTTGGAAAACGCAAAGAAAGCTACAATTTGGAAAACGCAAAGAAAGCTACAATTTGGAAAACGCAAAGAAAGCTACAATTTGGAAAACGCAAAGAAAGCTACTATTTGGAAAACGCAAAGAAAGCTACTATTTGGAAAACGCAAAGAAAGCTACAATTTGGAAAACGCGAAGAAAGCTACAATTTGGAAAACGCGAAGAAAGCTACAATTTGGAAAACGCGAAGAAAGCTACAATTTGGAAAACGCGAAGAAAGCTACAATTTGGAAAACGCGAAGAAAGCTACAATTTGGAAAACGCGAAGAAAGCTACAATTTTGAAAACGCGAAGAAAACTACAATTTTGAAAACGCGAAGAAAGCTACAATTTTGAAAACGCGAAGAAAGCTACAATTTTGAAAACGCGAAGAAAGCTACAATTTTGAAAACGCGAAGAAAGCTACAATTTTGAAAACGCGAACGAAAACCACTAAATCAAAGATAAGGTGGCGTTTAGTTTGGAAAAAATTTTATATTTTCTGTTTTTCATTTGCTGGAAGTCATGGTTTTCAAACTATTTTTTGAAAAATAGAGAATGTATTTGGGGTATATGCTGGAAAATGTTTTACTAAAAATGAAAACATAAAAATGCGTTTGGTATGTATAATATAAAATATATTTTATACTTGTTAAATTAAACTTTAAAAAATAATACATAACTAAACAAAATCATTCACAAAAGAGTTTAACCATGATATTGAACAAAATCATTCACAAAATAGTTTAAACATAATTTTGAACAAAATTATTCACAAAATAGTTTATGCATGATTTTAAATAAAATAATAATCAAAAGAGTTCATGCATGATTCTGATCAAAATCATTCCACATTTGTTCTGCTATGTCATCACAAATTTGTTATATTTGTGTTGTTTGGCTTGCATCTACTGCAATTGGGTCCTACTTTATCATTGCGCATCATCATTTGTTATGTACCGTACTCCATGAATAATGTATCTAATATGTGATGGCGTCAAATAAAGTTGTATAACGTGCAACAAGCTGTATGAATTAGACGTTGCATCCACAATGGATAGCTAGGCATGTGCTTCATATTTGGAAAAACATAACACCACTCAAACATAGCAGCAAAAAAAAGTGAAATCATAAAACCATAAAACTCATATTTTTTATCGGTTTTAGTGTTACCTGTGATAGAGGAATGCGTCGATGAGATCTGCAGAAGCAAGAAGAAAGCCGAGCAGACCCACAGACGCAAGGGAGGAATCGCACGCGAAATCAGATGGAGAACGAGGGTTGGAGTTAGAGGTGTCAAACGGGCCGGGCCGGCCCGGCCCGGCACGAGGCACGGCACGGTTCGGCCGTGCCTGGGCCGGCCCGGCACGATAAAAAAACGTGCCCGGGCCCGTGCCGGGCCCGGCCGAACAAACCACGTGCCGGGCCGTGCCCGGCACGAGCCGTGCCGTGCCTGGCACGAGCCTAGCCGTGCCTGGCCCGGCACGGCTCGTGCCTTGGCACGGCACGTCGGCCCGCGTGCCTGAGTCGTGACTCGTGAGTCGCGACTCACGAGTCACGAGTCACGACTCACGGTCACGACTCACTGAGTCGTGACTCGTGACCCAACCGGGCCCCGCCCCCGGTAAAAAGACCGCGGGTCGGGTCCAAACAGACCCGACCCGCCCCGCCCCGCCTGCCCTGCCTTGCCGTGCCCCCGTGCCCACGGGCCGTGCCGTGCCCGAATTTTAAAAACCGTGCCGTGCCGGGCACGGCAGCACGGCTGGGCACGTGAAAAACGGGCCGTGCCGTGCTGGGCCGGCCCGTTTGACACCTCTAGTTGGAGTATTCTCTGGTAGAGAGAGAGAGAGAGAGAACAATTTTTTATCGTTATCTTCTTTTCTTAAAAACAAGCTCGTGTTTTCTCAAAAATGGAAAATAAAAACAAGCTCCCAGACGACTTTTCTGGGAAAACGCAGAAAATGGGAAAATGAAAATGGAAAAACATCAAACCAAACAGCACCTAAATATTTATAGAATTGCAAAAAAATGTAAACTAAATATTTTACAAGTTTTTTAAAGAAATTAAATGAATTTTAGCAATAAAATTAATTTTGAAAAGTAATAAGTATTTATTTTCCTATATTTGCAAGCTTAGATGGAAATTTTAAAATCAAAGCCTAATTATAAACTATATTTTTATAAGAATAATCCACAAAAACTTTGATTTAATCACAAACAAAATCACAATCATGCTTTTTAAAAATATAAGGTTAGCATAATCTCAAAAATAAATAGAAATTACTTATTTATCTTCCTTTCTATTGATCATGACAACAAGCAAGTGAAACAACAAAATGATATTATGATTTAGAATTCCTGGTTATGACACCATAATTTTTTTAGATGCTACCCAACCCAAGCTCACACTTTATCACCATGGTGCTACCAGCACAAGAGGGATTGTGATATGAACTAGGTACTAAGTCACGACAACACAAGTTAGGTCGTGATATAAAAGGTTGCAACATCATAAAATAGGTCACAACAATATAAGTAAGGTCATGACATAAAATTTGGTGCAACATCACAAAATAAGTCACAACAACATAAGTCAAGTATCGACAATAATTAGGTAGTGACAATACAAATTAAATCATGACATGTAACATGCAAGCTAGAGGTGTCAAACGGGCCGGGCCGGGCCGTGCCGGCCCTGCACGGCGGGTTGTGCCGTGCCTTGCCTGGCCCGCTCGGGCTTGCATGTCCGAGCGGTTCGGGATACGGGAAGACCGCGGCTCGGGTCGAATCAGACCCGACCCGCGGTCTTTTTTTGCGGGAGGGGCATCCTAGGGTCGGGCTCACGAGACACCCGGCACGGGACTGACCCGTGCCGGGGTGCCGTGCCGCGTGCCGAACCGTGCCGGGCAGGCACGGCACGGCACGCGCCTAACCAGGTCACAGCACGGGCCCAGACACGGAATTTTTCCGTGCTGGGCCGGCCCAGGCATGCCTGAACCGTGTCGTGCCTCGTGCCGGGTCGGGCCGGCCCGGCCCGATTGACACCTGTAATGTAAGCACACAATTTTATGGCACATAAACGGAATGTTATATATAAAAAGATTTAGGATTTTCATAAAAGGAAGAGAAAACAATGTTATCATTTTGTTTTAACATTTTTCTTTTCATTTTAACTAGTATAAAGTCATGGAAGATTCTTATAGTAATGATATTGGATATATATACACTAGGAGATTATTCCATGAGTTATAATACATGTCATAGATAATATCATGAGATCAAGATAATTTTTTTCATGTCTATCTATGATATAAACCCATTGAGAAAAGTTCTTGAAATTTTTGAATGTTGGCTTATAGTTTCATGTGTTGTATTTTGTTGCCACAAATGAGTGTTTTTGGTAGGCGAATTATGTGAGGAACAGTGTTAATGATACAATTGAGTCAATGAAAGAAGCAAATATAAAAAATGAATGAGATGAGGCCACGATTTTTGGCCAATTTGGTGCTTGTAGGTTGAGCATTTCAGATGTTTCTTCATCTCCAATTATATCTTTATAAGAGATAAAAGATAGTTAAAATTATAATAAGCTTATTAGAAAATAAAATTAAAATAAATTCAATAACTAACCATTGATTAATCTAGTAATAAAGGGTATCGCCCATCCTAGCCTTGCAAAACTTGGTGCCTCCATGCAATTAGACCAAGTTTATATACCTTAAGTAAGAAATTTTAATTTAGTCAAGTTAGCTATTCTAATTATTTTTAGGAAAGTTGTTGACTTTGCAAAAATTATTAGGAAAAATCCTAGGGCCTGAATCAAGGTCCATTTATTCCCACAATAGAATATCAGTTGAACTAAGTAGTTAAACTAGTATTCTAGTGATAGGATTTGGAACTATATAGACTAGAGGTCTCGAGTTCAAACTTTAGGGTATGCAACATGTGGAGCATGTGCAAAATTGTGCACTCTAAGAGGCAAATCTAACTATATGGATATGCCCGGTGTGGGCAATTAATTAACACTTGGGGACTACCCAAGGTGAAGTACCTTATTTTAGGTGACCACGTAGTGATAGAATTTATAATGTTTATTTTTTCCCATACCAAACATCAATGTAGATTGATTCATCTTGGCTAGAAAAAAATATTTAATACCATGAAACAATGCTGTTAGAAATTAATGTATTGAAAGCTTTATACATATTTTGATGCATGCTTCCCTATTTAAACCATTCAGTCACTTGTTCATGTAAACATTCTCTATTAATGTTGATAGCTCCATGCTTTTATTTATTCTAGTGACTCTAGTAAGCTTTAGTGTTTTTCCATGTTTAGTATTATTTTTTTCCTTTTCTAGGTTGGGAGATGCCCTAGCTTCTACTCCTATTAAAAACCTATCTAAATTCAATAATGATTCTAAATCAATTTGAGTTTCATTGATACTTGCTATTGTGTTTGAGGTTCACTTTGGTGGGTTTAGTCAAGTTGATTAATTTGGAGCTCACAAATAGCAATGGCTTTTAGGATATTGTTTTTCCTAGATTTGGGTTTGTTGAAAAGAAAATGTCTACGTTGTAGAGAAACATGTTCCTCATGTCCTTATTTTCTGAAGCCACTTTTGACTAGCATTGTCTAAATTATACTAGGAATCACATCTTGTTCATCTGACATGTGATTGATTTTCACTTATGTTATTCTTAGGCATACTTATTTCTGTATGACAAGATGACAATATTGCAACTTTGTTATAGTGTTAAAACATATCATTTGTGACATGGTAACGAAAGTTTATTAGGTGAGTAATTTCATCTAATAAAGATTCACAAGTATCTGGATTTTACAAATAATAAAAATAGCATAAGTCTAATTATTGATCTAATAGAGATTGTGTGAGAAATTTGATTAACTATTTGATACTCAAAATACATAATAAATTATATTATTTAAAAAATAAAGTAGGCATTTTTGCATGTATATTGGTTGGAATATAAAAATTTTACTAAATTCCTATTCTAAAAAGATTTGACGAGTATTAGTGAAATTATACTAAATTTTAGTGAATTAGTGAACTCGGTAGAGCAAATGCTTGTGGGGGGAGAAGTAATTGAGAGTCATGATAATTCTCTTTCCATGACTTATATATACTGTCCATTATAACCTTAAGTAGTTGAGGTATCCTTTTTTAGCTATAACTCAACCAAAATAGTCATGACTTTCTTTGTACAACATGACTCTATCATCGAGTTAACATAGAGTATTCAGTATCATGACTAAAATATTTTTCTAGAGCTACGGCCACACTAGTTTTAAACCACTTAACAATCATGATATTATTTTCATGTTGTAGGAGCCAAATATCCCAATGGCACAAGTAGTCATAACATGATTCTAGTTGTGATTTTTTTCAAAACCACAATAGTATTCAATATCATGACTTTGTATTATGAAGAGTATTTAACTCAATCACCACCAATCCTAGTGTCGTGACATTTTGTTTAAAAAGTCAAGACCAAAGTTACAACTAATTCCTAACATGCCTTTGTGTTATAGAGTATTTGATTTAGTCATGATAATCCTAGCACCACAACTAAGCATTGGTCATGGCTATTCCCAGTGTCATGACATGTTTACTCCATAGGAGATTTGAGGATATGATAAAGTTACAACCTGAATTATATACTATGACTTCTAACTTAAAGTATCACATGGACCTTTAAAGTATAAAAGCTACACTTAGAAGAAAAAAAGAGAGATGATGGGGAAGTTAGTCCTAGGCGATGCGTTATTAACCCCAATCAAGGGTAAATTTAAGGTAAACAATATACAACAATGATTTGAATTAGGATTATATGATTAGAAATTAGTTTGGGCATTCATTGGGAACCTTAGAATCCATGAGATATATTTCAACACATCTCGCATGATTTTATCCCTAATATTCAGCTAAATTGAATTTTATGGTTAGTAATATATTTATGTAGTGGTGAATATTTGAATTCATGAGTTTATATTTCTATTAATATTATATTTAGATGTTGATGGTAGAGGTGTCAAACGGGCTAGGTGGCATGGGCCCGGCACGACCTAGGAATAACCTGGCCACGTGCCGAGCTAGGCACGACCCGACACAATGGCTGATGGGCATGGTATCTCGACACAAGCCGAGATAGCCCCGACCCAACCACATGTTCCAACCCAAACTTGAGGCCCCGACAAATCTGATATTTCCATCAGGCCCGAATCCGACCTATATCTTTTTCCGCATCATCTAGACCCAAGTCTGAGGTCTGAGCCCTCCATTCCATGGATCCATTCGCCGAAACTTATGGAATGGACCATTGGGTCGGACGATGGTCACCCCCCCCCCCCCCCCCAATGGTAATATATATATATATAAATATAAACCGTTGGATTTCGCCTTCAATAACTATGGGGCACAGGCAGAATCCGACGATCCTAATGATTCTACCCATTTTTTAATTATAAAAATTAAAAAAAAGCAAAAAAAAAAAATTTTTTAACAAAATATTTTTTCTTTATAAATCCCCACAATCCCTCATTTTAGGATTTATGTTTTCAAAACATAAATCTCTTCTCTCTCCCTCTCTTTCTCTAATTATCTCTCATAGATTTTTGAATATCAGTTTTAGGCTTTTAGCATTTTGCATCTTGGGACTCACCTCGGGGTGGATTGTGGTGTGCGTGTGGTGCGGTGCGGAGATAAAAAAGTTAAAGTTTATGCATTACGGTTTATGGGTATTTTTTTATTTATTAGTTTTTAAGTTTTAAATTTAAACACTACTAAAAATAACAAGAATACCAACCAAATTACTGACGTATAAATTAGGTTGGTAATTTTTGTCCAAATCACGACAATTTAGAGACCAAAAAAATGTATCGAAAAAAAACATTTCGACCAAAAACCAACCATTATTAGTGACCAAATATTTTTGGCTGGAAATCAGCCTGTAAATTATGATAGAATTATCAAATACAAATTGATGACAAATTACCGACCATTTAATAACAAAAAAATATATTATCATTAAAATTGGCTGGTAGAATGATTTTTCAAATTAATTATAACTTCGTACTTATCTACTATTTATCTACCAAAGATATAGGTCAGTAATTACTGACCAATTCATGACCATTTAGAGATTCAAAGAGGGACATCGAAAAAAAAATATTTTCGACCAAATACCAACCATATATTACCGACTAAATATTTTTGGTCGGGAATTAGTCTATAAATTAGGAGGAAATTAGCGAAAAAATATTGCCAAAAGATTACTGACCGCTTAACGACCAAAAATATATAACCATGAAAAATGGTCAGTAAAATGGTTTCCCAACACATTTATAATATCGTAACTATCGACCAAACTACCAACCAAATATATAGGTCGGTAATTACTAATCAATTCACGAACATTTAGAGACCAAAATGAGGTTTTGAAAAAAAAAATATTTCTGACCAGATTTCTGACTAAAGACCAACCATACTTACCGACCAAATATCTTTAGTCGAAAATTAGTCTGTAAATTATGAGGGAATTAGAGAAAAAAATTTATCGAAAAATTACCAACCATTTATCAAACAAAAATATATTACCATGAAAATTGGTCGGTAATTCGGTGAATTTTAGTAATGAAATTTAATAATAAAATCTTTTGCTTTTTTTGAGTCTAGTCTTTGTCTATTAAGTATAAAAAATAAAAAAAATACTAAATAATAATTTTAATAATAAAAATGAAATTAATTATAATTTAGATAACAAAAATTCTATGGAAAAGTCCAAGGCTAATGGGGATTTGGTTTTTGGGGTCTCCTCGACCTAAACATCTAAAAAATAAAAAACTAGAAGAATTTCAGTTATTTGGACTCAATTTAATATAATAAAATAAAAAAAATATTAGGGGTGCCAAAGAAGAATCGGCACTTTACAAATATTATAAAAAAATATTAATATGTAAAAGTTCACGTGGAACTAGGTACCTTAAAAGGCATGCCAATCTATGTATCAAAAAACAAAGGTGCATTAGATCCTAGGCAAACCCAACTCAGCGGTGGGTTTTTAATCCTAGGCAAACCCAACACAGCGAGTTAGGGAGGGAATGCAATGCCAAACTAATCACCATGATGGGTCTTCCGATTATATTTTCAAAAGATCCAAGAGTAGTCAGTATCATGCAGACATATTTTCAGCATGCATATCGTAGATTCCTAGGTCCACATCTAGGAACGATATACTCAAATATTATAAGTTAGAAAAACAAATAATAAATAATAAATTTAGAGAATATAGTGGAGTGGTGTCTATGATGTTCGATATCTGAACTAGTCATGATGATGCATCTTATGCATGCCTCACCCTCCTATATGTAGATAAAAAATGGACATTAAATAAAAACATATTATGATTCTCTGAGATTATCCAACCTAATGATGGCCATGACATTTTTTAGTGCATGATAAAAATCTTTAGAGAATATAAAATTCAAAATAAAATTTTTAGTATCAAATTTGATAATGTATCTAATAATGGAGTAATGAATAATATGTTTATTAGGAATATTAGAGATGGATCATTAAGAAAGATTTTGTAACACCTCATCCCCTAGGGGATCCTATTCATTCCAATACACAACAAAATATACAATAAAATAAAATTTTCTCAAAATGTATCAAATATTTTTTTATATATACTCAGCAGAATAAAAACACATAATATATTATTCAAGCCACAATAGACTTCCCTTCACATGTGCGATCATGCAGGCGAGTTTTTCATTTATCATGGACCTATACCTGAAAGGGATCCAACAACAGAGTGAGTAAAGCTCAGTAGAGGTAAACTCTTACAAGGTTACTCCCTATCTAAGTGCACATAAAACATCATGCATATATATCCATACCCATTCAAGTATAATAGTTATATGAATATAATTATGGATGAAATGTTCATAGGCCAATATTCCTGAGTCCCATTGACTCCCTCACATATGCTGAAGTTAAGTGTGACATATCATATATAAATGTAGATATATATTTATGTATATATATATCTATATAAATATATATATATTTGGAATTATTCCAAAAAATATGGACCTCCTCGGAAAAATATATTTAACATTCTCTGAATAAAATATACTTTTCTTGGATATGCTCCAAGAAATATGAACCTCCTCCGAAAAATCATATTGGACATTTTCTGATCAAATATTTTTTTTTCCTTAAATATTTTCCAAAAACCACCGTGCAACCCAGCCTAAATGTTTTCCCAATTCGAGTTCACCTATTTATATTAACCATACTCCTAAAAAAATTACCGTGCAACTCGGTCTGGATGTTGTCCTAATTTGAGTTTGCAAAATATAATGTATTATACCTTTGTGTGTGTGTGTGTGTGTGTGTGTGTGTGTGTATCATTAACCCACCCATTTATATGGATTGTTCCCATACATATGAAATACAAATGTGTCATTCACGATTAAACCATGTTTCAAACATAGTTATAACTATCCAAACCGAATTCATATTGCAATAAATTTTACTAAAACACAAAAAATTTTTACCAATCAACAATTCCCAATAAAATTTCTAAACAGTTTGAATTGAAATATAAATCATGATCATTTATGGCTTTTAAATAGAAAGAAATTTCAATAGGAAAAAACTACTACTTATCAGAATATTTCATGGAAACGTTATAATTTTAATCTTGATATCAAACTGAATATTTTATCACCTAGAGTAACTTTAATTGTTGGACTATTTTATTCCAACTCCAAAATAATCCATTATAATCAAAATAAAATCAATGAAACTTTTATTTTTTTCCTATGCACTGTGTCTCTCTCCCCAAAGTATGTTTTATTTTTTTTTCCATTCATTTTGTTTTTTGGATTCCCATCATTTTTTCATTTTTTTTAATTAATATTTTATTAAAATAATATTAAAAAAACTTATTATTATTAGTGTTTTGCGTGTGTGATGCTTGGACTGCACATGCGCTGCCACGTGCTGACTTTGTGGCATGATCTTTTCATTTTTTTTATTTCCTAATTATTCTAATAATTATTTAAATAATTTAAAAAAAAACTAAATTCTGATTTTCTCAGAATTTGATGAAATTTGTCATCATTGCTATATTTTCCAATATGAATTGAATAACAAAATTCATTTTATCATCAGAGTTCTAAAATTTGTCACTTATTTTTCTTATTACAAAATTATCATTTTACCCATTTTTTTTTCCAAAAAAAAATCAAATCATTTATTTATTCATTTTTTTCCAGAATTTCACATTCTCTCTTCCTTAAAGAATTTCATCCCCAAATTCTCACAGATACAACTTTATAATTATAAACACATCTTAAAGTTAAATTATTATTAAATTACTAAAACACATATATTCATTTTCAAATAAAAAAAGATAAGCAACATGCATCGTGTCTTCATATTCCCATGTTGCTTCTTATATTACTTTGATGCTACCATATTACTTTTACTTACCTCACAGTCTTGTGTCGTAAAACTTGGTATCGACTATCAATGATACGCACTGTATTTCTTTAAATGTTTTATCTGCATTAATAATGAGTTCGCCCAATTCATTATATGAGTTGGATCAGAAATATATTTCTTAAGCATAAAGACATGTAATATCTCGTGGACACCGGACAAATATGATGGTAAATGTCAATCGATAAGCAACCAAACCCACTTTCTCGAGTATTTTAAAAGGCTCGATATATCTTGGTGATATCTTTCCACACTTGTCAAATCTGATTACTCCCCTTTTGGAATTACTTTTAAGAAAACATGATCTCTCACCTCAAATTCTAGAGGTTGTCATCATCTATTAGCATAACTTTTATGTCGACTTTGAGCTATAAGAAGATATCATATCAAATCTACTTTCTCTGAGATATCTCTAATCACATTTGGACTCATGATGGATCTGTCTCCCACCTCATCCCAACAAACTCGAGATCAACATGGTCTTCCATGGTGCCATTTGGATACTTGTCTAATAACTATTATTACCAAAGGTAGATGTTCTTCTCAAATACCCTTGAAATCTAGACTGTTTGTGAATGAAAAGTACTGCTCATTATCAACTATATTTTCATTGCTTTCTAGAAACTCTACCAAAAATAGGCCTTAAATCTATGATCTTTTTCCGATACAATAGATACTAGCACTCTATTTAATTGAACAATTTCACGTATGTATAACCTATACAATTTATCGCATGTGAAGGCCATCCATATTGCCAGAAAATGTGCCAACTTTGTAAGTCAGTCCACAATCACCCACATAGCATCATGTTTTCATGATGTCAATGGCAAATGAGTCACAAAATATATTATTATATGCTCCATTTTCCACTTTGGTACCTCCAAAGGCTGAAGTATTTCTGTTGGCTTGTGATGCTTAGCCTTTATTTATTGACATATGAGGCATCATTGAACAAAATCTCCACTGTGTATTTTCTTCCCATTCCAGTAATACTAGCAATGAAGATCATTATACTTATTTGTACCAGCCGGATGCATCATAAAATGATAATAATGAAATTCTCTATGAATCTCTTCTCTCTATTCTACTATATGGGGAACCATAATCTGTCTCTTAAACCAAAGACTACCATCCATATGAACAACCCAATATTTATCGTTTATACCAGTCTCTACTCAGTTCTTTATAAATAATATTTTTGCAACTTATTTCTGGATTTCAATCACCTTATTTAATAGAGAATGTGTGGCTACTAAGCTTCCTATAACACCCTTACTTTGATTGCTATATTATAAGCTGAATCATTTCACAGTTTCAAGCATATCTCATACCCACGAAGCTATACTAGATAGTGTACCTCATGACTTCTAACTAAGTGCATCAGTTACCACATTTGCCTTACCTGGATAGTAATGCAAAGTAGAATCATAATCTTCTAAATACTTCATCCAATAATGTTGTCACATGTTAAGGTCTCATTGTATAAAATTATATTTCAGACTTTTGTAGTCTGAATATAACTCAAATTGCTCCCCATACAAATAGTGGAGCCATATTTTTAAAGTAAAGACAATAGGCACCAACTATATATCATGTGTGAGGTAATTCCACTTATGATTCTTTAACTACCTTAAAGCTTAAGCTACAAATCTCATGGATTGCATCAAAATATATCCAAATCCATCTTTCAAGACATTATAATATACTGTATATTTATGTCCCCTATCTGAAACTATCAAAATAGGAGCTAAAGTAAGTCTCCTTTTTAATTATTGAAATATCTTCTCACATGAATCATTCCACTCATACTTGACTTCCTTCCTAGTCAATATAGACAGCTAACTGGGAAAAATTCTCAATAAATCTTCTGTAATACCCAGCCAATCCCAACTAACTACGTATCTTAAAAACTAACTTTGGGTCTCTCCCAACTCATGACTGCCCCGACTTTTTCAAGGTCTACTGAGACACAAGTAGCTGATACTACATGTCCCAAAAATTTTATTTCTACAACTAAAAATCATATTTACCAAACTTGGCATACAACTTATGTTCTCTCAAATTTTGAAGAATAATATTTAAATGATCGTCATCTTCTTTGGACTGTGAATAGATCAAAATATCATCCATAAAAATCACAATAAAATGATCTAAATATGGCTAAAATATTCTATGCATGAGATCTATGAATGCAGCTGGTGCATTCGTTAATCCGAAAAGCATTACTGTAAACTCAAAATGCTCATATATCGCATTCTAAATGTTGCCTTAGGGATATCAGCCTTCCTAACTCACAATTGATGATATCTGGTACGAAGATCAATTTTGGAAAAGACATTTGCTTCTTTTAACTAGTCAAATAAATCATCAATCATTGGTAATGGATATCAATTTTTTTTCATAATCCTATTCAACTATCGATAATCAATGCACAGTAGAAGGCTTTTATTTATTTTTCTTTACAAATAGAACTAGAGCACCCCAAGGTGAAGTGTTGGGTCTAATAAAATTATTGTCCAATAAATCTTGTATCTGGACCTTGAGTTCTTGTAATTCAATCGGTGTCATCCTATGTGGAGTCTTAGAAATGAGTGATGTACCATGATGTAACTCAATACTAAAGTCCATATTCATGTGCGGGGGTAATACTAGAAATTCATCTGAAAAAACATCATTGTATTCATAAGCTATCCGAGTAAGATCCATATTCAATGTCTCATCTTCTTCTAGGGTAAGACATGCCGACCAACACATAAGTTATCTATTTCATTTAGAATCATATATAATCTAGGATAAAACATCATGCTTATCCCCCGGAAATACAACAAATACATATCTGGTGTGTGAATAATAATTTTTAAATAATCATTATCAATAATGACTCGATGTGCTATTAACTAATTCATACCAAGAATTAAATCAAAATCCGATATGTCCATGACCCTATGATCTATCATGAGTAAAATTTCTAAGGTTTATAACTCACAATCTTAACATATTTGACTAATTTTCACCCTAGTTCCCAAGGAAAAAGTCACATGCAATAGCTCATCAAAGTTTTTCTCAACTTGTCAAAACCAATGATGTACTACCATTGGGTCCCCCTCCTACCATAAATATCATAGAATGATGTTCTTTTAATCTTTATAGGTTACTTGGCCCTTCTTGACCTATAGCAGCACTAGTTTGTGCAACCCTGGCAATGGTGACACCCATACCTTCTATGAAAGCCTGTTGGTCAAAGATGGTTGGAGATTGATCCTTATTTCGTGGACATCTCATGTGTCCTCATTGTCTATTTTCCATCTACATAAGTCAAATAATAATTTAAGAATCACATTTATTTCCTATTATTAGCGCACATACTAACTAATAATAGATTTTTCACCCTAGTGTTCTTTCTTTTATTTCCTATTATTAATGCACATATCTTTTAATTTTCTGAACCACTGAGGTTATATTTTTTTACCCTAGTGTTCTTTCTTTTTGTCCCCTGAGTATTAGATATTTATATATCTAAAATTTCATATGACATTATAAAACTTGTACCAATTTCTAAGTTATAGGTAATCATATTCATTCTATCACATGATAAAATATGCGATAAAATAAAATTTTCTCAAATGTAACCTACATTTTTTTCCTTATATTATTTTCTCAGTAGAATAAAAACAATATATATTATTTAAGCCACAACAGGCTTCCCTTCACACGTGCAATCCCGCATGTGGGTCTGTCATACCTAGACGTGTACTTGAAAAAAGTCTCGCAACAGAGTGAGCAAAGCTCAGCAGAGGTAAACTTTTACATGGCTACTCCCTATCTAAGTGCATGTAAAACATCATGCATGTATATCCACAATCATTCAAGTATAATGTTAATATGAATGTAATTATAGATGAAATGTGTATATACCCATATTCCTGATTCCCATCGACTCCCTCCCACATGCCGAAGTAAGTGTGACATATTATATATACATGTAAATATATATTTATATGTATATAATCTATATAAATATATATATATATTTGGAATTATTCCGAAAAATATGAACCTCCACCAAAAAATATATTAGACATTCTCTGAACAAAATATGCTTTTCTTGGATATACTCTGAGAAATATGGACCTCTTCCGATAAATCATATTGGATATTTTCTGATCAAATATTTCTTTTTCTTGGATATTTTCCAAAAACCACCACGTAACTTTGCCAGAACGTTGTCCCAGTTCGAGTTCACATATTTTTATTAGCCATGCTCCTAAAAAAATAAGTAATCATATACATAACCTCTAATACCAAGATGTGACACCCCATCCCCTAGGGAGTCCTATTCATTCTATCACACGACAAAATGTGCAATAAAATAAAATTTTCTCAATGTAACCTACATTTTTCTCCTTATTTTATTTTCTCAGTAGAATAAAAACACATAATATATTATTTAAGCCATAATAGGCTTCCCTTCACACGTGCAATCCCGCATGTGGGTCTGTCAATCCTAGACATGTACTTGAAAAGAGTATATAACCAGAGTGAGCTCAGCAGAGGCAAACTCCTATAGGGCTACTCCCTATCTAAGTGCATGTAAAATATCATGCATATATATCCACATTCATTCAAGTATAATGTTTATATGAATATAATTATAGATGGAATTTGTATATACCAATATTCTTTATTCCCATCGACTCCCTCACACATGCCGAAGCAAAGTGTGACATATTACATATAATATAGATATATATTTATATGTATATATATATATATATCTATAGAAATATATATATATATTTGGAATTATTCCGAAAAATATGAACCTCCTCCGAAAAATATATTAGACATTCTCCGAACAAAATATGTTTTTCTTGGATATACTCCATGGACCTCCTCCGAAAAATCATAATGGACATTTTCTAATCAAATTTTTTTTTCCTTGGATATTTTCCAAAAACCACCATGTAACTTAGCCTGGTCGTTGTCCTAATTTAAGTTCACATATTTTTATTAGTCATGCTCCTAAAAAATATCACGCAACTCAGTCTAGACATTGTCCCAATTCAAGTTTGCAAAATACAATCCATAATACCTTTATATGTGTGTGTGTGTGTGTGTGTGTGTGTCATGCACCCACCCATTTATATGGAATGTTCCCATTCACATGAAATGGAAATATGCAATTCATGATTAAATTATGTTTCACACATAGTTATAACTATCCAAGCCCAATTCACACTACAATATACTTTAACAACCAAAACACCGAAAATTTTCACATTTTAACCATTCTCAATGAAATTTCTAAACAGTTTGAATTAAAATATAAATTATGATCATTTATAGCCTTTAAATAGAAAGAAATTTCAATAGGAGAAAACTACCTCTCAGAATATTTCATATGAACTTTATATATTTGATATCAAACTGAAGATCTCATTGTATAGAGTAACTTTAGTTCTTGGACTATATAATTTTGACTCTAAAATAATCCATTATGATCAAAAGAAAATCAATGGAATTTTTATTTTTTTTTCCTCTGCACTATCTCTCTCCCTGAAGTATGTTTTTATTTTTTTTCCCATCATCCTTTTTTCTGGATTCCCATCATTTTTTTTTGTTTTTTTAATTATTATTTTATTTAAAATAATATATTAAACAAAACTTATTATTATTATTTTTTGTTTTGTGTGTGATACTTTGACCGTGCATGCGTAGCCACGTGTTGATGTCATGGCATGGTTTTTTCATTTTTTTTAATTTCCTAATTTTTCTAATAATTAGTTAAATAATTTAAAAAAAAAATAACTAAATTCTCACTTCATCAGAATTTGATGAAATTTATCATCGTAGCTATATTTTCCAAGACGAATTCAATAACAAAATTTATTTTATTATCATGGTTCTAAAATTTTCAAGCTTATTTTTCTTATTGCAAAATTACCAGTTTGCCCATTTTTTTAGAAAAAAATAATATTATTTATTTATTCATTTTTTTCCGAAATTTCACAGATTTTATGCGTTAGATGAATGAGTCACGTCATTAACATGATAGTACAAGTGGGGATGAAGGTGTGTGCCCCCGCTTTAGAAAATATACATGACTCACTAAAATATATTCCCAAGTCGCGCTTATAATAGGAGTTCGGTAGTTTCTATTTGTCTGTGAATCTTAAGAAGAAATTTCAATCAGATGTGAGATACCATTGAAATTACACATACATGATATTAGAGTCATGTGTTGGAGAGGAACACGTGATATATGATTATGTCAAAGTAAGAGTGACAAACTACAATACTTAGCGATATGGTTCTAGAGATTGAAACCAAGCACTTAAAGTATTGGTCACCATTTTATCTCTTTATTATCTGGCTACTTGCATAGACCCTAGGGTTAAGGTGGAATAGATAAAGAAAATGTTAACATATATTTTCTCATGCATGAACTAGGAAGACCAACCTGAAGGGTTCATTTATGAGAAGTTGACTGAGATTTTTATATACTATGATACTAAGTATGGTAGTAGTACTAGTGAGACTTCGAGTATGGACATAGATACCATATTTGGAGACGACTTTTCCATTCAGTTAGCGAGAGGAAAATAACAGGGTGGACCATTAAATAGGAGTGAGCCGTCTTAGTACTTGGATATCGATTATTTTTCAATTATATCACCTTCTGATACTAAGAATCTTGATATATTACCGTGATAAAAATCATACGAGTCTACATTTCCTATACTATCTAAGATGACACATGATTTATTGACTCCTCCGATGTCAAGCATAGCATTGGAGTCTACTTTTAATGTTGAAGTGAATATTATTTTGGATAAGATATCGAGATTACGTCCATATATAATTGAGGCTTTAGCATGCATGAAGAATTGAGAGGATTTGAGCATGGGCATCCAAGATCATGCTGGGACTACAGCAAAAGTGGATGAGTTTATTGCTAATCATGATCCATTTGATATTGATATTGGGGATTATATGATGATTGATAATATTGACGATTGACGGATTGAGACATTGATGTCTGATATTTAATTTCGATTTACTCATTTACATTATATTTGTGGTTGTTTATTTTTTTTGTGATATTACTTTGAGTTTGTGCCTTTGTGTATTGATGCTTGAAACTTGAATATTTATTTTTTTTGTGAATTTTTATTTTGCATTGGTTTTTAATTTATATTCATATTTAATTTTTAATATTTTAGTAATTTATACACTTACACGGATACACATTTAGTTTTAAAATTTTAGTTGGTTATTATAATAAATAAATTTAATATTTTTATTTTTATTAAATTTAATAAAATAAAAATTTAAAATTTAATTATTTATTTAAAGTTAACAATTAACATTAACTAATTACTAAAAATAATAATAAAATCTTTTAAAGTATTAAAAACATATTAACATTAACTATTCTGAAAAAAAATTAACATATATTAAAATTTTAAAATTGGCCCATATGGGCCTGACCAGGCATGTTTTCATCATTTGCTTGGCTAACGGGCCATGCCGGATCTTACCTGATGAAACCATTCCGAGCCAGGCATGGCACAGTAGCCTTGTTGGGCCACCTAAAACCAGGTTGGGTTGGCCTTGCCCAGCCCGTTTGATGCATCTAGACATGACTATGATTATCAAGATATGACCATGCTCAATCATCTCAAGATGAAAACACTTTTGAGCTTTTAACTAGCTAGGGCAAAGAAAATGTTTCTATTGCCACTAGCTCAGACACAAAAAGTGGGTTGGCTCATAGAAACAAAAATCATAGAATCATGAGATGCCCCAGCCCTAGTCATTGGTGGGAAATAGGATGTTATCAAACTTAGATTTTTCCTCCATATCACATCAAGAGCCATAGTAGCCATTATGAGTCCAAGAGTGTTTCATAAACTACTACTACTTCACAATCAGACCACAAGAGCCAAGACATTGGTCGAAGTCGAGGCTAGGGATCACAGGCCAGGACATTAGAGACCCATGGGCATATACAGGCCATCAAAACTCAAATTGAGCTTGTAGATCAATCAATCATTCAGGATACATTTCTACTACCTTGTTTATGGGGCAAGGACATTATTTGATTTTGATAAAACTCATTATTTTATTGATGCTTCATATGTAAAGGATTTGGGCTTAGACATTGTAATATTTAGAAGAGCAATTGCATTTGCATTCTCCTCTAGGATTTTGGGTGAGAATTGATCAAATATGTCAGGGTTGTGAGTTAGAAATCTTAAAGATTATGCTCACCATGAACCGTAAAGTCATGTATTTGTTAGATATTGATATCATCATTTGGATAGACCGGTTGATAATACACCAAGTCATCATTGATTTTTATATTAAGAGGATTACTACCTATACATTAGATGATATTTTTTTTTAGTTTGAAGAGGGATAAACATAATACTTTAATCCAAGTCATGTACATGGTAGATGGGATGGGCAATTAATGGATTAGATAGAAAGCCTTACCTTAGAAGATGAGGTGAAACATGAGTTGGGTCTATGTCATGACCTTGGGTCACTCCCCCTCAGGAGCCATGATATGTTTGGTTTGATTAATTAAATTTAATAGTATTTAGAATATTTTAAAATCAAATATAAAAGTTTTTTGTATTATTAATGGAGGGCATTTATAAATTTTATAAAGTATGCATAAAGAACATGTAAAAGAAGTAAAAGGAACTTATTAAAAATATTAATCCAAAATAAATGAATTTAATTTGAAAAATCAAGAAAAACATGTATTGTAAATAGTGGAAGAAAGTAAAATATCCATAGACAAGTCAAAAACAACTTCTTTAATTCTCATTTTTCATGTTAGTTTTATTATCTAAAATATCAATAACCTCAAAAATTTAGTGGAAGAAAACAAAAAAAATTAGATCAAGATCCCTCACATGTAGACATATAAAATGGATTAAATTATAAAGAATGTCATGAATATGCATAAACTATCATGTTAAAACATTCACATAAAAAAATAAAGTCATTTATATAAAATGACTCCTATGACAAAATATGTAACAAGGTTTCAAAAAAACTCATATATATACTTCACCAAAACCCTCACATAGATTTGTAAGCTTCAAAAATGGATTTTGCCATCAACATTTCTTCCACCTAGGAAAAATAGGGGTGAGAAACTAAAGCCCACAAGAAAAATCTTAATAAAACATTAAATAAACAATATTTTACCTCTACAACCACATATGTTTTCTAATATATTTTAAATATATATTAGAAACATAAGTTAGTGCGTGTATGTTTCAAAATATTCATTTTTCATTTCACACCCTATTTTCAAAAACATACATAATTTATGCATATTAATGTTCTATCAGGCTATAATGAGACATGTAGAGAAAAAAACTAACTTGATAGCTCTAATCTAGCTATCACCCTCACTGGGGAATAAACACACTTATTCTCATGATTCAAAGACTCACGAGAGATTTACCAATTTTATTCTTGATGATCACCCCCTCCAAACAGTAGAATTCCACCATAAGTACGCAAGGGTGTTTAGTATCATTTTCTAATGGGCATATTAATCTATGTCTTTGTGGATATTCATGTAGTTTTAGCCCTCTATATTCTTGCTAGTACTAATACTCACCCCAAAACCACATATCCAAAATATATATTTTTTCTAATGTTATTTTAATTTCATTCAAAATATCATTTTTCTATTTTTAGAAAAATAACTTTCTTTAAAAAATATATAGGTAAATGAGTTTCAAATTTTTCAAAAAAATTATTCCTTTGCATCAAATTTATGAGTTTTATAAAGTAATCATATATCTTAATTAATTGAATTAAATTTCATGAAATGCATTTTAGATCATCTAAAAAAATGGGTTGTTGCCACATAAATAACAACATACATTGAAAAACATGTATATATGACTAACAATGCAAAATATGAACTTTTACATAAGTTTCTAGGGATTTTCTACCTTAAATAAGCTTTTCAAACCTTAAACATCAAACCCTACCTTAAATATTTGAAGTTGAGCCTATATCCACAATTCAAACTCAAATAAAAATAAAATGAAAACAGTAATAAGAATTTGCATAATTTCAAGCCTAACGTATAAAAATCAAATAAGAAAAATAAAAAAATATTAATTAACCTAAACTATAAGCTTCCATGTCAAGATTAAAACTATTTCATGGAAGTTTTTGGTAGAAAAGAATGGTTTATAAAGCCTGATCACTTCATAAAATGATTTTTTACCAAAAATCATGAATTTTGTGTTTTAATCATTGATTTTAGTGAATAAATATGGAAGACTAGAAAAGATCCAAGAAATAAGAATTGAAACAGAAGAAAAGTTATAATATGATAATGAAGAGAGAAATGAAAGAAATGAAAATTGTATGTTTCATTTAAAAGTAAAATGATCGACTTACCCATGAGAGTTCAAATTAGCCTAACTTTCTTTCTAACACTTAAAATTTAATAAATTTAGTATCAATCTTCACTATTTTCCATACCTAAATTATTTTCATACATAAAAACTATTTTTAACAATCATATCTTTTTTTTTATTTAATAAACTTGGTCACTTTAGAGGAATGACTAAAAATGATACTTTTTTTGTTGTCTCACACCCCACTTATAGAAATTTTATCCTCAAACTTTAAAATTCAAGATTCAAATAAATGTTGATAATTCCTTTATAACTCTTTTTTTTCCCAATCACATTTTTCACACCTTGGCATTTCCAATAGATTTACCAAGTTAATTAATTTGTTTCTTAATACTTTTTTTTTTCTAATCTAGGATATGAATAGGTAATTCTTTATATTTCATATATTTGAATAATTATAATTAAACACATGAAATAATTTGGATGATACTTATGTTAGGATCTTACCTTAAGCATCACAATCTCGGGGTAGCAAAAGGAATTAAAATTTTGATCGCACCCATAAATGAACCATTGAACTCTAAAAATTAAGATCATTGATTAATTTTGTATAACAATTCTTTTTTTCTTATAATAATATCTTCTTTGTTTATAATTTGAAACTAACAATAACATCTCAATATAAGCATGCCTCCAATAGTGATCCACATGAAGAAAATCCTAATTTTCTTGGAGACAAGTTAATGTTAGCCAAACTTGGATTCAATTAAGAGAGATTGAATGGAGAAAAACCTATTTTCTCTTTCACACGAATTAAAAAAAAAATTATTGCATCTCACAAAAAAACTATAAGAGCAAGGTATATAAGAAGAAGTTTCTACTATACTATTTAAATTTTTAATGTTCTTATAAAATTATTCTTCAAATCTTTTTTTTATTAGCTATGTGAATTGGGAGACCAATTTTCTTTTCCTTTTCATTTATTTAGATTTAATGAATATATATTTGATTATGTGATTTGAAAAAAAAAACATATTAATTTTAATTTTTCTTTATATGGAGAGTATGGTCCACATGTCTCTCACATTCCTTCTACATAAGAGAACTAATTAAATCATGTCTCCACCCAATAAATATTGAGTTGGTTTGATTCTCACTTACTTTATTATCTTTTTATATATATTCCACCATATTAAACTTGGATGAAAAAAAATGTCTTTGCCTTTTAGGTGGGGTAATCATATGCATATCATGCTCATAAGGCATTCTTCTCTAGAACCTCAAGTCTATTAGAAAGGTCAAATTCTTTAAAGTCATGTTTAGATCATATTTGAATCATGCCCACCAATTTGGATCAAATCCAAATCACTTTATTCTAGCTTCAAACTTCTAGGATATAACACATTTAGATTTTGCTTATTTTTTTTTCACTTAGTTCAACATTTGAATCAAGTAAGTCAAGAGCAATAATTAACAACACATCATGACCCCAATTAACCAAAGAGTTTTTGGTTTGGTAGCAAACCTTGTCATAAACAACATCATGTGCAAATCATCCTTCCACCTTTTTTATGCACCAATTGGCTCAAAGCATGGATGATATGTTGTTCCTATTAGATTGGTTGTGTCATGTCCAGTCTAAGAGTAAAATATTCTTGTCTAAAGACTTGAGAGTTATCATTCATGTCATCAAAGATATTCTTCATGATATTTTCACTTTGACTAGAGATTTTTAAGTAATAATTATAACAAATAGCTGGGAGTAAGCCCCTCACTCTATTAGAAATGGTGAATCATATATTAATTATTGTACTACCTTCAAACATTTCAAGCTCTACCCAATCATCACCCTATGAGTGACCTTCGAGAGATTACAAGGAATGAAGTCAGGGCATATGATTGATATCTAAGGAAAACTTGATTATGTTACGTCTAAAGATACATGCATCATTGCTATGATGACACTATCATCTATATTAAATATATAAAATCTAAAATTCTCTAATAGCAGGTATCTAATGTACTTGAATATTCTTTATCAAACATCAACTTCAATACTTTAATTATTACCATGATCATAGTTTATGCATTCAATTATTTGATCAAATCAAGGAGTACACCATGTGTTACTCTATCCAACAAATATAAAAGATGATTAGCTTTAGAATACTTCTCTAACAACTTACCTAATATGAAGACATGAAGCATATCATGTACATAAGTATACTTTAGTGGCAGTACCAACTGATAACTAGTTGGTTCCATTATTGCAAGTATATCAAATGTACACACATATCATGACTGAATTTTTTCCTTTCATAAAATGATTTATAGACTCTTATGATGTGATACTTTTAGAAAGACTTAGTGTTCAATCGCAAAATCTAGAGATCTTGTAGTTTTTTTTTTTGTAACTCTTTCAAATCAATCATTCCATTTAATATGGATGAATAAAATTACATGTAATTCCTTATATCAATTCTTAAGAAACTTTATTCCTTCAAAGGAAGCAACATTGGTAGCTCCTCAAAAAATAAGTACCCAAACTCTTGCACAATTAGAACTTTAGAAAAAAGAGTCTTATTTTCATGCCCTCCTCTATCCTTATTCAAATGAGCAAAACATAAAACTCTACTTAAGTTTTCCACAAGATCGGCCACTAAATAGTGATCAAGAAAACTCACTTGTAATCACAAGTTTTTCACCAAATTGTATTATGACTTGTCCCTTATAATAATTAAACATAACCCAAAATCTAATAATCAATCCAATCCAAAAATTACATTATATCCAAAAAATATTAAAAATGATAGATTGGCACAAAGAGATAAATCACCAAAATAAAGTGCACAATGTTTACACACTTTACTCATCGAAATCGAGTTGTCTAATAAAGAAGCAACACAAAAACTAAAGTCAAACTCCTTGGGTTTCATACCTAAAGCATTTACAAATAATCAAAAATCAAATGAATGACAAGTAATAGTGTAAAACAAAATATATTTCCAAGTATTATGAACATGAAACATGAAACATGTCTTCCACCTCAGTATCTATAACTTGCTCTTCCTTAATGGTAGGCAAGATGGTAAAGCTCATCCTTGCGTTAAATAGTATTTTCTCATTATCCTTCATTGACTATGAAGTATTAGAAGTAGATGAACCCAACTAGCCAGGTGACTCAAACCTTAATGGCCATTAGTGCCTAAGTAATTATATGTAGTCTAACTTGCTATAATCACCCAGGGAATTCCTTTCTTATATGTCCCTGGCCACAACCAAAATATTTTATTCTAATAAAAGGTGGTCCACCCAAAAAAAATATTATTACCTCATGGCTCAAAAAAAACAAAGATTTAAGGCAATATGAGCAGGGCAAGAAGATGGTAACCTCTCATTTGATAAAAAAAACTAGAAAACACATATTTTTGGTCTGATATTGACTTTTTCTTTCTATTCTCATAAATATTTGAAGTTTCATTCAACTTTTTTTTACTAAAAGATTCCTTTTTACAAGCTCATCATACTCACAAAGGTGTAAATAAAAAATTTTTGAACTTAGATATTATTTTAACCCATACTTGAAACATTGGACTTTTATACTCTCTATATCAACTACATAAGAAGCAAAATATACTAGCTCATAAATTATGGCTCAAACTAAGCCACACACATTATCTTCTATGAACATTATGAAATCTTGAATATTTGTTCCTCTTATGGCCTCACTAAAGTACTTAACATTAAAGAGGTATTCAAATATAGCTCACATCAAATGGGCTCTATCTCAAAGCCTAATGATATTTTCTCACCAAAAGTATGCTTTCCAAATAAATAGAGAAGTTACCATGAGAATCATGAGATTTACTAGTACCCAAAGTTCTCATTTTCCCTTTTTACAAAATATAGCCAAGACTCAACTACTAAATAATCTGGTTAACCACAAAAACAAGAAGCATACGATATAGAAAATTTTCCTAAGCATCATGACCTTTGACACATTTTTTCCTACTATGATGCCAACTAAAAACTAATTAGTTCTATTTTTCTATGAACCAACTTCACTAAGAACTATGCTAGATAAAATAAAAATAAACACCTCACATTACAAAGAGTGTCAAAAACAAACCACAAGTACTTATTATATCGAGCACACAAATAAGCAAATCAAAATGATTTATCACACTAACACACTTAACAATTCATGCACATACAATGCATCTCAAGAAACTTTATCTCTGATACCACAAAAGTTATCATGACCTCGATCATTCCACCTCAAGTGTCGTGATATGCTTAGTTTGATTAGTTAAATGTGAGGGGTTTTTTGCATTTTTAATAGTGGTCTTTTTAAAATTTAGCAGATTACTCAAAAATTACATATAAAAATAAATAGAAAGGTATTTATTAAAAATATTAATACAAAATAAATGAATTTATATTGAAAAATCAAGAAAAATGTGTACAGTAAATAATACTCCCTATGGTCAACTTTACATATCTATCAAAAAAATATAGACAAGTCAAAAATAACTTATTTACTTCCTATTTTTCAGTCTCGTTTCACTTTCTAAAATGCTCATAACCTCAAAAATTTAGTGAAAGTGAGTAAAAAAATAAATAAATATCTCTAACATGTAGCTAATTAAAATGGATCAAATTCTAGAGAATATCATAAATGTGTATAAACTATTAAGTTAAAATATTCACATACACAAGTAAAGTTATTTACATAAAATGACCCCTATGACCAAAATATAATAATGTTTTAAAAAACCATATCGATACTCTACAAAAACCCTTACGTAGATATGTAAACTTTAAAATTTAGTTTGGCAATCACAATTTCATTCACCTAGGAAAAATAAGGGTGAGCAACTAATGGCCAATTGAAAAATCTCAAGAAAACATGAATAAATTCATATATATCTTCATGGCCACATGTATTTTCCAATATATAATATAAGAGCTTAATAATACATTTTGAAAAATCCATACATATATTTATACACATATATATGGCTATAAAAATTTATGCAACCATAATATATGGGTGTGTGTGAGTTCTCAAAATATTCATTTTTTAATCTTCACATCATTTTTATAAATATACATAATTTATGCATATCAAGGCTCCATCATGTCGTAAAAAGATATCTAGAGGGAAAAACTAACATATTAGCTCTAGCCTAGCTTCCACCCCACTATAAAACATACACACCATTTCCAATGAACTGAAGACTCATGAGAGATTTATCAACCTAGCAATCACCGTCTCCACTTAGTAGAATTCCACAAGTGTATATGAGAGTTTATGATCATTCTTATTCCTTTATATCTTTGCTAGGACTTAAAGTCACTTTAAAATCCCATATCCAAAAATATATATATATTTAAAATTATTCAAATTTTATTCAAAATATATATTGCTTATATAGTTTCAAATTATTTATCATAAAATTTTACACATATATATTAGCATAACCTCATTTCAAAATTAATCAAATAATCTATCAACCATGATTTTTGGTACTATTTATATATAATCAAATATTATTTTCATATTTTTAGAAAAATAACTTCTAAAAATTACATGGGTAAATAAGATTAAAACTTATCAAAAAATTATTCTAGTGTCAGATGTATAAATTTCTATCTCTAATATTTTAAATAAGCTTTTTTGGTACCAACCATGATATTTTTTACCTTAAATAAGCTTTTACAAACCTTAAACATGTAACTCCATCTCTAATATTTTAATCTGAGCTCTATAATCATAATTCAAACTCAAATAAAAATAAAAGAAAAATAGGATTGAGAATTTACACAATTTCAAGCCTAATTTATAAAATCAAGCAAGAAAATTAAATTACATTAACTAGCTCCAATCCTAACATTTATTGTAGAGATAAAAATAATTCCATGGATATTTTTGGTTGAAAAGAAGTATTTATTGAGCTTAATCACTTCATAGAATGAATATGCACTAAAAATTATGAATTTTTTGTTGATTTTCAATAATTTTGTTGAAGAAATGAGGAAGAACCAAAGAGATTTGAAAAAAAAAAGTAATATTAAAAAAGTTTTGAAATAGAGAAAGAGATGAAAGAAATAAAAATTTTATCTTTACTTTAATAGTAAAATGATCAAATTATCCATATGAGTTCGAATTAACCTAGCTTTTTCTCTAAAACTTCAAAACTGATAAATTTAGTATCATTCTTTATCATTTTCTATTCCTAATTTACTTTTAAATATATAAATAATTTGTAACAACTTTATCTCTCTTTATTTAACTAATTTAATCAATCTAGAGCAGTGACAAAAATAAAGAAAAATATTTCTATGTCTCACAATCTACCTTGAATTGTTTGTGAATATAGGAATATATTTCCAAATGAAATAATGGGTTTACTTCCAATAATGAACGTAGACTTTACTATTGAGTTACATTCTGATACATTTTATATTTCTATGACTCCACATAAAATAGTATTTATTGAGTTGCAATAACTAAAAGTTCAATTACAAGAATTGTTGGGCAGAAGTTTTATTAGATTGAGCACTTTAGCAATATATTATCCAATGCTATTTTCCAAAAAGAATGATAAGATTCTTCTACTATGCATAGACTATTAATAGTTGAATCATATATCTACCCAACATATGTACATTTTGCTAATGATGGATGATTTATTTGAATAGCCAAGAAGTGTGTATGTTTACTCCAAGATAGATATTCACATAGGTTACCATAAGTTAATGGATAGATTGAAAAATATCCCTAAGACAACATTTAAGATGTTATATAGACATTATGAGTTCATAGTGATGCCATTCAAAATGACAAATGCTTCAATGAATTACATTAATCTCATGCATAAAGTGTTTGAATCCTACCTAGATCAAGGTTGACATGTAGGAGAAACTATCATTGAGTTATTTTGGGTCTTTTTAGGTACTACAAAGGGTGGGTACAATTGCTTATCGATTGTTGCTATCAACAAACTCATAAGGTATTCATGTTATATTTAATATCTCTATGCTCTAGAAATACAAGCTTTTAGTTGATGCATATGGAATCTTCTAGGAGGGAATAATACATATCACAGTTAACCTGAATTAGGTTTGTGAGGTAAAATTATGAGAGCAATAAAGGTGTAATGGTAGCATCAAGAAGTTAGAACATGAAGATATTATGCATGTGGATTATCCATTTTTATAAATATTGCATATGTGTGTGATTATATATGTTTGGTTGTATTTAAATTTCAGAAATTATATTCTTTTATGCTGGAAAGAAATGATAAAATTGGATAAAAATTTATAATTTTATTTTTTCCAAAAAAAGTAAAATGATAAATTATCAATATGATACTAGTATCAAAATTGAATTTTTCTAATTCACAAATTATGAAATATACCTCATTTTTGGATTTGTCTCACAAAATCTTGTTACTAATATGAATTTCATCATATTCTAAAATAGTCAGAATTTTCATATTTTTCATGGTGATTTCCATGAACCCCAAAACAAAATATTTAAGAAACATTTAGAAATAGTTGATAATGATTTAATAAAGATTTATATAAAAATAATTTGAACTTTAACAATGACAAAATTAATCATTTTAGGATAAAATGGACTAAAATAAGTCATGGCATGTGGCACAACGTGGGCCAAGTGTTTTAAAGCGGGGATAAAGTTAAAAAGAAAAGGGTTGATTTTGTCACAACATATCCTATTATATTTCTTCTAGGTTTTACAAGAGAGAGAAAAAGGGAAGGAAGAGAGTTTTCCCAAAGCTTCGTTTGTTGATTCTCGTTGATTCATCGGTGGGAATTCATCGAGCCAAAAACTCAAGTTTATATTCGTCGGTGGGAATTTGCCCGACGTCAGGCTCAGCCCGAGCGCGACGCACTTGGACTCGATCTCGGTTCTTCCTACAGATTCCAAAAGCCGAAGCTTCTGGAATCTATGTGAGTGGTATTTGTTGGCTTATTTGTGAATTGTTATTTGGTTTGTTTGTGGTCTTTGGTAAGTACCAAGGATATGAAAAAAGAAAGAAGATATGTGAGTGGTCAAGGTAAAATTATGGCAACACTTCTCTAGACCCTTGTCCTTGTTTTTGACCATAACTTAGCCTATGGGCCTCCAAATTAGATGATTTCAGATGGAGATGAAACCTGAGCACAAGAGCTATAAATATCTAGAAGTGAGCATGATTTACTTCCTACTATAAAAACTATTAAAATAAGTTTTTATAAGATACTGATTTGTCCCCTCTGCCAAAGTAGTAAAAGTTGTTTGGACCATATGCTAGGGCATACTGATCCAAATGATGTGAATAAAAATTATACTAAAACTAGACAACAAGGAGAATATCTTTCATAAATTGGTTAGTTAATATTTTCGTTAGTTATTGTTTGATGAATATTGACATATAGGTTCTTATATATTGACATTGAAATGAATATTTATTTTGGAAATTATATGCATGTAATATTATTTTCCATGATATATGAAAAATTATATGATTTATATTTCCCATATGATATTTATTACATGTGACATAATATTTATATGTAATATTGCATCATATTGCAAATGCATGATGAATATCATGTTTTATAGGTGTGAGTATATAGTTGAAATAAATCACCACATTTGGTGATTGATAAGTGGCTCAGTAGCATAGGATCAAGTTCAACAAAGTTACATGGCCACAAGACATGGACAACATGTGTCTAGTATAGAAAAAAGGGCAAGGCATTCCCTTGGGTGAAAGATACTATTACTAGTTCATACACTTTGATGGTGAAAGTCTAAAAAGTATAGATAATCATGTGAAACAAGTGATGCGAATACAAAAATTGCTACTCACAAAGACACATGATTTTATTTATGAAAAGACCATTCAACGAAATTCATCAATGATAGATTTCATTATACATTGGCATTGTATTATGTGGTGTGATATGATAAAGATTTGAAGTATAGAACATAGTAAGTTTCATTTCATTTCATAACATGACATTTGCATTTTCTTTAGTTGGAATGTTAATATAAATATAAATTATAAAATGCAAACATTATATATATTTGTATTTTTAGGTGGTGATTATCTTATTTAGGAATTATTCTACTATGCATGACAGATCCTAAATAAGAAAATATTTTATGTTTGAGATATAGGATGGTGGATGACTTTTATTCAAGGCCACAAGGGACTTCTTTTGTAAATTATATAACTCATCTTTGTAAACGTTTTGTAGCAAACTAGCATTGACATATATTTTAATGTAAAAAAATTGTAATTAACCTCATATGAACTTTTTTTGTTAGACTTAAATATTTTTTATTTGAATCTTGGTAAATGAGATGAAATAGTGTGATATTACATGATATCCATGGATATTTCATGAGTTGATGGATGATCAATGGTTACATGAGATTTTGGGGTATCTCAACTTAATATTAGAGGCTTAGATATACACTTACCTAGAGCTTCATTGGACATGTGTCTAGACCATTGCATTTATTATGTATTTCATGTTTTAGTGCCATAATCTACTACATGATTATGTGCTATGTCTTTTAAATATACATATGTGTGTGTGTGTGTGTGTGTGTGTGTGGTGAAATATAAATGAAAAAAATGAAACACTAATGCTAATAATTTTATCATTAGGAGTTTTGAAATAGATGGCTAGGGATATTGAAGGTAATAATGGTTATCATATGCACTATTAGTCAGACAAGAAAAGAAATCTGAAAGTGTAAACTTGATCCCTATGTTTTTTACTATGCAACACTCTATCACTATCTAACATATATAGATGGCTAATTGAGAAAGATGATGCTGAAGTAGTGGGTGGGACAATAATTAACTATCACTAGCTTTTGACCAACAAGTCTTCAAAGATGTTATTTGTATTGTGATTCCTATCATTGAATGAGTGCTGTAGATGTCATCAATGCATAGGCTAGTACAATTATGACCCAAGGAGGCCCAAGTAATCTCCAAAGATTTAACATATAATATCCTCCATCCTTCAAGAGAAGAGGTCTTTTTGGTAGATAATCATTGTTTTTGATTTAGTATGTTCTTAGATGCCATCGAGATCACTTCTGATGTCACAGATAAAGCTAGTCAAATTTTAGACAGAAGATGAATCCCAAGTAAGTTGGAAATCGGTCAAAAGAATTAAGAAACTTTGAAGCAATGATATGAGAAGAGTTATATAATTTTTTATGGATAATTAATACTCAGCATCTGCCCAACATGTAAAAGGTCAAAATTTCCTAGAACTAAAATAAATGATGAGTTAAAATTATCCATCCTAGTTAAAATTGTGGGATTTCTCATGTAAGACTTGAACTTGATGATGATAACATCTATGAACCATGAGAGAGAGGTGGATGAATCATGAAAAATTTGAATTGTGGTTGTTAAAGATGATAGGAAGGACAAATAGCATTTTCTTTCTAGCTCAAGAAAGAGTTGCAATTCTACTATGCAAAGGTTTCAAGGACATAGTCATATCTACCAATGTCAAGGCCAAGGTAAATGGTCTCAAGTTGGGAGATATTTTTGGGCTCCTAGTCAGCCATGGTAGAGAGAGAATGTTTCTATTACTATCAGCATAAACACATAAAATGAGATTGCCCATATAAACGGGGATATTAGAGATATTGAATGCCCAAATCCCAGTCATCAATAGAATATTCACGTACTCAAATTGTTCCTCCATATCCCACCATGGGCTAGAGGAGTCACTACCAATCACAGGGTGATGCATAAGCTAATATTAATTCATAATTAGGCTAAAAAAGTCAGGGCATGGGTCTTGGTTCAGGCTAGGGCTCACAAGTTGGTATGTTAGAATCCCATTGGCATGTCACCACTATCACTCCTCAGATTGAGCTTGCGGGTCAGTAGCTCATTTAGGGTAAATTTTTATTCTCTCACTTATTAGCAAGAATATTACTTGATTCTAGTGCATCTTAATTTTTTGTTGTTGTAGTATCTATGAAAGATTGGTCTTAGAGGTTGAAATCTTAGGAGAGCCATTGCATGTGAGTTGCCTTCTAGGAGCTAGGGTGAGCATTAATTAGATATGTTGAGGTTTTGAGTTAGAAATCTCATAAATTTTATTCGTCGTGGACTATAAGGTCATGTAGATGTCAAAGTTCAATGTCATCCTTGAGTTGAATTGGTTGATGGCACATAGTCATCATTGATTGAAATTATAAAAGAGTTACAACCGATACACTAGATAATATTTATTTTATTTTTTAGGGAGATAAACATGATATTTTACCCCAAGTTAAGTATGACTCTAGATGACATGATCAATTAAAGGGTTGGTTAGAAAGCATGACCCTAAAGGATGAGGCAAGATAGGAGTTGAATCTACGTTGAATTGTTTGTGAAAAGAAAAATATTTTTTTACTTTAACTAGTAGGATTACTTCTATAAGAGAGTTGAATTCAACATTGAGTTGCATTCTGATACATCTTATTTTTTTCTGTGATTCCACATAGAATGACATATACATAGATACAAGAACTCAATATCCAATTATAGGAATTATTGAAAAAATTGTTTTTTAGACTAAACAAAGTATCTTGGGGGTGCTTCAGTGTTGTTTGTCAAGAAGAATGATAAGATCCTTTAATTATGCATAATTATTAATAGTTGAATAGGATTACATAGAGAAAAAGTACTTTTTTTGAGGATAGATCATTTAGGGATAAAATTTTTTGTAAGATGAAAGAATATAAAATCTAGATAAAAATTGAAATTTTTATTTTCTTTGAAAGATGACAAAATCACAAAAATGAAAAATTGCCACCATGGAACAGATAGCAAACCTAAAATTTTATAAATCATAGGTAATGAAATGAATTGCAATTTTGAATTCATCTCACAAAATATAGTTAGCTAGACAAATTTTGGTAGATTCTGATATAGACAAGTTTTTCATATTTTTTGGTGTAACTACTTCTAGTGAAAGTGACTCTTAAAACAAAATTTCTTTTTTGCTAATTATAAATAATGGTTTATAGTATATGTTTTTATTCAATTATAAAAATTTAAAATATGTGATCAAATTTTTTGTAAAAAAATAAAATTGTGAAAATATTTTGGAATGTAAATAGCTTGGGATTTTACCATTGCTAATTTAGTTAGAAAATTATTTGTAAATATTCAGTCAAAATATTAATTGCCCCTCTTAATATCGATCAAAATTAGCAAAAGAAAATATATAATTAGCTAGGGAATTTATATTATTCAAAAATTTTCTAGGGAATTTTTTTTTCTTGTTAATATTTTACAATGAGCACTTAAGCTTGGGATAATTTCTATCGTAAATTAGTCGTTAATATAATTTAGCGTTGGAATAAGCCCAAATAGCTAGGGAAAGTTTCCTAGCTATTTGGGCTTTTTTTTGTAGTGGATTAACTAGTACTAGTTAGGGCTATTCAAAGCGTGGACTAAGTACAAGAGCAGTTCTTGTTTTCCTATCTTGAAGGGCGAATTCATACCATTCACTCGTGGCATTAGCTTGGATTGCCCCTACTCTCCGTGATTTCGTGCACTTTGTCCTTTACTCCATAGGACCATTCATTTCCTTGATGTTACATGGGATGTGCAATAGAGGGTAGTATGAGGACATTAGAAAAAAAATAGATCCTAGATGTGAAAAATAACAAACTAAGGATTAGCTCAGCATTTCATTTTTTTTGGCCCTTCACATGCTTAGTCAAGCTCCCCTGCCTTCATGCCCAGGTGAAGGCCTAACTTCTATTCCTAATTTTCATGCTTTCTATCTTAATTAACACAATGCATTTGACACTCCCTAGGGTAAAAGGGAAGGGTGATTCAATACTATCGCCCGCTCCTATCTTTTGGCGGGCTTCCCCTGCTTAAACTAGCTGACAATCATACAATCGTGTTACGATTGGTCTTTCGGTCATGAGAAACCTTATGAACACAGATTCCATAATAGGTCTGACTTAGCCTTTGCAGTTCGTGATATTGGAAGAGAGGGCCTCGGGCTGGGGCATTTTTCTTTCTCTATGGAATAACAGTCACGAAGTCAATATTTAAGCTTGATTCCTAATGCACATATACACAATAACTATTGCTGATCACTCTATCCCTTAATAACTAACCTATCCTTTCCTTATTCAAAATAATAGAATGATTTTTAGGGATGAAATTGAAACTCAAAGAATGGGGTGGTTGACTACTAACAAAATCTAGTATACTTTAATTAAAAGCCAAACTCTCGATTTTATTTTATATTTCCTATCAAATCAAATCTTCCTAAATCGAAATTGTAGATATAAAAAGAAAGAGATTCATCTTGCTGGTTCTTTATCACCTTTCACTGGCGCGATTGATGCACATAATCTGTTATTCTTTTCTATTCTTTTTGTTGGTCAACAACTAATCATAACTCTCTATACTTCTTCACTACTCGTATAGGAAGGACTATCTTTTTGTTTGGAGGGAATATTTTTTTCTCAATCAATCATGCCTCAATTAGATAAATTCACTTATTTTACACAATTTTGCTAGTTATGTTTTTTATTCTATTTTTCTATATTTTCATATGCAATGATGGAGATGGAGTAATTGGGATCAACTAAATTCGAAAACTAAGGAACCAACTTGTTTCACACTAGGGGGAACAACATCCGGAGCAAGGACACCAGTCATTTGGAATATATTTTGATCAAGGATTTTAGCACCGGCATATCCAATATGTACTTGAGTTTATTCAAAGTATCCTTATGGTGTTAGGCCATCTGACTTATTGGGAAAAAGAGTACAATAATTTTGATCTATTGTTTCAGAGAAATAAGTGGCTCATGAGGAATGGAAAGAAACATATTTTAATTTATCTCTAAGTCCTCATCGAGTCTTTCGTCGAATTGGGAGATCATCTGTAGGAATGATATAATGCTAATCTATGTTCCATACGGCCAAGGAAGTCTCTGTTTTTCATCTCATTATGACTTATTTATTAATCAGAATTTTTGAAGGGAACAAGCATACCATATCCTATCTATGGTTGGATAAGTTAGCCGGGATGGTGAGAATAACGCTTTGAAATAGAAAAAGGCAATTCTTAAAGTCCTAGGCGAAGTAAAATTAGGTGGAGCTGGAGTGAGGATGAACCCCCAATGATGGGTCTTAGTCATTGTCGGAAGTCAACCTGGATGATTATAGCCTTGATGGTCTTGACAACTTTCCTACTTGTAGTTGTATTTTTAGGGGACTGAGGCATGAGAACTTGCATGTGTTCGATAAAAGGCATGTGTCAGTGCTCGTAGCCTACTAGACTAGTGTTTTCTAGTTTTCTAGTGGGTTGAGGTTCCATGTAAATCATAGCGAGCTGAATGACTAACAGATAGTTCCTAATATTGGTAGTCTGAGTTTTACTTTGGTCCGAGGCAGAGGAGACAAGGGCAGTGGTTGGCACAAGCCTTCAATTTCTTGATAAAGGTAAAATGTACTATTAGTGAGCAATATGGAATGAATTGATTCTTAACATGTAGGAACATCAATAGAATAGCAGTGGAATCGTGTAGCTTGTGTGGAGCAAGTCAAAACTGGAACCCTTCATATTGAGGTTAGAAAAACCAATGCAGATATCATTTATCTATATTGCCTTACTGCTAAGGATAGTGGGAGAGAGGAACCTTCATTCATTACTAATCATGGACGTCAAAGCTGGAGGGGAGGGGATCCCAGTTTTTAGAGTATATGTTGGAACATTTACTCTGCTGGATAGATAATAGTTTAGATAAAATTTATATAAAAATAACTTAAAACTTAGATTGGGACAACATTAATTGATTTGGGGCAAAAAAAAGAGTCGAATAAGTTGTGGTAATGTGGTGCACATAGGCTAAGTGTTGCACAAAGTGGAAACGGATAAAAAAAAAAAGAAAAGAGATATTTTTCAATAACACATTCCATTACTTTTATAGATTTTACATGAGGGAGAAAGATGAGAGGAAAAGAGCATAAAAAGCTTTTTTTCATTAATACTCGATGATCTATCGATTGGAATTAATCAAGTCAAGAACTAAAATTTTTCTACTCGACGAAGATGATGCACATGTACCAAAAATAAAAAATTTCACCAATAATCCAAATAATATGATTTGGGGAAAACTAAAATTTTGAGATTAGTAGGGTTCTTGAAACTTCTTTCCATCTCTACTAAGCTCTAAGAGATAGAGTTTCTTTCCTATTTAGATGCTTATCCTTGTTTTAGTATGATGTGGGTGGTTGTCCTTCTTTTAGATGCTTATCCTTGTTTTTTTTTTTCCATAACTTGTCTTACGTATGATTATAAGCTCTATAACTTGTTTTAGATGCTTATCCAAATTAGATAATTCAAGTTGGAGATTAAGCATAAGAAAAAGTGCTACAGGTAACAAGAAGCGACCAAGATCTTGATCCTACTCTAAGAACCATAAAAATAAGTTTTTATAGTAAGTGACTGATTATGTCCCATCTATGAGAGCAATTCATGTGTTTGGACCATATATTAGGTCATAATGATACAAATGATGTGAATCACAATACTACTAAAATTAAGCACCAAGGAGATTAACTTTCAAGAACTGTCCATATGGCATTCATTACATATGTGGCATGATATTGACTTGCAATATTGCATGGTTGACTAAATCACAACATTTAGTTATTGATAAGTGTATCAATACTATTTGTTCAAAAAAGTTACATAGTTGAATGACATGGAAAATTTGTGTCAAGTATAACAAGAAGAGCTAAGCACTTTGTCTGGTGAAAGCCCCATTTACTAGTTCATACACTCTATCGGTAAAAGTTCAACAAATGTAGATATACATATGGAGCTAGTGGTGTGATTCCAAACTTTGTTATCCACAAAGACACATGATTTTGTTTATGAAATAATCATTGAATATAATTCAGCAATAATGGATTTTATTATACATTGGCATTGCATTATGAGGTAGGAGTTGGTAAAGATTCAGAGTGTGAAGTACGAATAAATTTCATTTCATTTGGTAAAATGGCATTTGCATTTTTTTTTACTTGAAATGTTAATATGAATATAAATTGTCTAATGTAAACATTGCATTGGCATTTATGCGAGGATTAACTTCTATATAAGTTACTCTACTAGTCATGCCTCATCTTATATGGAAAAATATTTCAAGTACAGGATATATGTTGGTTGACAACTCTCATCTGGGGCCATAAGATTGAAGAAAACCAATTTTTAACTTTTATAACTCCTTTTGTATTTGTTTTGGAACAAAGTAGTGTTGACATGTATTTTTATTTAATAAAGTTGTAATTAAACTTGTCTGAATTATTTTTATTATAGCCTTGCATGTTTTTATTTGATTCATGATAAATGGGATGCAATAGTGTGGTATTGAGTTACATGATATCCATATATGTTTCATCAATTGATGGATGATCTATGGATCCTTGAGATTTTGGGATGTCTTAGCTTGGTATGAAAGGTTTAGGTATATGATTACTATAGCTTAATTGACCATGAGTCTAGACCATTGTATTCATTATTTATTTTATGTTTTTTTACCTTAATATGCTACATGATTATGTGCCACGTGTTATGTGAATTAAATACATGGTGAAATGTATATGGAAAAAGAGAAACACTATGGTTAGAAAACATAAAGGTTCGAAAAAAGAATGAACAAGATGGTTTGGGGTGTTAAAGTCTATTAATAGTTGGTAAATACGCTACTAGTTAGACAAGTAGAGAAATATCAAAGTTGAACAATCCTTCATAGAGGCTATTGGTATTATGATTTCTACAATTGTACTATCAAGTATTGTGGTTATACCCATTGTATAGACTAGTATAATTATGATCTAAGGATGGCTAAGTAAATATATATACTGGTTTCTCCTTGACTTTTGTATTGCTTTTTTTCATGTGAATTTTAATGACATTACAGATTTACTAGTTTTCCTTTGGCTTGTATTTCAGTTAACACAGGTCGAGCACAAAAAATAATGCAGCAGGACAGGAGCAAGAGTAATCTCACCCTGGCCCTGTGAGATGAGAAAATAGCTTGCTTTCTTATGCTATAGATTGTATTTTTGGAAAATCCGTTTGATGTCATAGATATGACTGTCTAGATATCGACCAGCAACAATAATTCAGACATGCAGTAAATTATTGTTGATATTTATCCACTTTGTATACATGTTTATACAAAAGGAATAAAAATGCTGAGAATATGGTCTTTAGCAGACTTGTGGGATGAATTTTCAGGATAAATATACAGAGCAGCAGTAAAGGTTGCAGAATGATCTCTCCTAGAGAAAGGCAAATAAGACAAGCATAGGCAGAATACCACTGAAGAATCAACAGGGAGAATCATAAATGAGGTCTCTCCTAGCAACTAGAATACACAGGCAGAATCTAAAGAATATGAAGGCAGCATCCCCTCTAAAGAAACATGGTCAACTCGCAAGCACTAGAAGCTATCTGAAATTACTCCAAAAAGAATATGCCAATTACTGGCCCAACTTCCAAGCACATTTAATGTGTTATGAAATGAATTGGAAATTATTTCTTTCTAATCACATTTATTTTTTGAAAATAAGGGTGTAAAAGGGATAAGGGTAGTTACAAGGTTGTACGAACGGTATTCCTTTGCCAAAAGAGGGTTATTATAATAATACAAAACTTGAAAAAAAAAAGTATATATTTCTTTGAAAAAAATGCTCACAATATTTTAAATATGCTCATAGTTATTTTTCATAATATGATTATGACATGAATTTGAAATTGAATATTTTATATTGAAATCATTTTGAATTTAAAAAATATACATCCACTCTTAATAATTCTACCTAGATATTCATATATCATTCCAATACAAATAATAATAAACTTATTTAAAATTTTAACATATGACATATTTTATTATAATAAGTAATTAAATTATAATGGATGACTAAGTTCATATTTAAAAACAAAATTATGAATATGCATTAAAAACTTTATAGTATAAATGTTTAGCAATAAAACTTCAATATTCTCCATTAGAAATGTTCTTGGGTGAAATGTGAATGGTGAACTTACACATATACTTTCTGTAAGATCTATATTTTAGTTTTCTATCTTCCCTACATTGTATGAATATATATATATATATATATTAATTTATAATTTATCAAAAATATGATTTTCCATACAATCATAAAATTATATAAAGAAAAATAAAAATCTTAACCAATGGTTATGAAAAACATGCGTTACTAGAAATATTATGGGATAAAATTATAAATGCTTAGTCATTAACTATACATGTTCTTACTAGAAATTATAACATAAAATTACAAATACTTAACTAGAAGTCATGAAATATAATATAAAATGAACTTGGACCAATAACACATAGCAATGGTCTTCCCCCAAGTTCCATCATTATCTCAGTTCAGGTTGATGTGTTGGCCTAATCAAGAGGTGAGAGTGGGACCCAAAAGCTATTGGCTAAACCATTAGCATGGATTTTATAGGGATTTGATAAATCATGCCCCATTAAATGATCCCTACTTTAATAGGGACTATTATCCCAAGCAAATAACTTTTTTTTTGTCTATTCAAGAAAAACTCCTCAATATGGAACCATGCTTGGTAGCCTCAGGCATCCCTCTTCTAGCTAACCATAGGTAATTTAGAATAAAAAAAATGTGTTTCCACATAATTTAGAACATCACAAATGAAAAGTCCATCAAATTTAATGTTTTGCCTTTATTAAAAAAATAGTTGTCAGATATTAGTGATCCATTAATTATGCCATTTTTATATACTAATATTGTTCATTTTTCTTTAAAAACTAACTTAAATATTAAGAGTTTGGATGGATAGCTTCATTAGTCAAAACTTTCTTACAAGGAAAATTTTTCATTTGGAGAAGAAAGGTTGTGAAGTTCTTGGAATTGAAGTACTCAATCAATTTAAGATATATGGTTCAAACACATCTTTGGTCAAAATTATAGGGTTTCAAAAATCATCATTGTCTATGAGAATTGAGAAGTAGGACCAAAGCTCATTCTTAGTTTTACCATCTCTCAATAAAAATAATATTAATTCACATTATAGTCTTCAAACAAGCGAAATATTTGATGATTGAATGAAGTGAGTCTCTGATAACAAGCTCCTAGTATAGTAATTAGAGATGTAAAAATACTAAGATGAACAATTAAGATGTGTTAGTTTTGAATTTTTGTAGCGGTAGAATTAATATCAAACATGTATCAATGAATCTAGGCATCATAGTAAAAATGTTGCAATTGTCAAACTTTAAGCAAACGAAACACTCCATCAAAAAAGTAAGCTCCCAAGAAAGATTTCTCTATGGATTCAATGAGTTGGAAACCATAACTTTGGATGAAATCTTATATCTAGAGGCACTCACCTAGTCATAAAATCAGCGAACTTCTCAATGGTTAAACATTTTCTTTTTTTATAATACCATAATTGGATGAGTTTGGCTTCATGTCATTAAAATTATCTTTTTCACCTATAGTTAGATGTCAAGTACTTAACCATTAATAGCTCGGTAGACTACCACTTCAATTAGTTAGTAGCCTAATACTATTATTAGATAGCACTACATGCTTAACTAGAAGAACCACTTAGAATATCATGGATCTAGCCAACTTGTAATTATTTCCATCTACCAAACAATGGGTGGAAAATTATCATTCACAAAAGCAAGATATCGATATCCAAATTGTTATCCTCTAACTTACACTCCTCCCAAAAAACAAGGCCTATTCATTAAATGGTGAGAATATTTCACCCATATCACCAATAAGTTATCAAAGATGATGTAGATAAACTTGTAAAAGTGGAATTCATCTAAGTAAAATTCTCTTGGTCTTCATGCCCAAAAGATTATGAATGTCACCATTCTCCATAACATGTTATTATCCTTCCTAAATTTTTTGAATATCCCCAAATCATGATGTGCCGGCCATGTGAAGAATATTGCTTTTATCATATCACACATTATAGGTTCATAACTAAAATTTCTAACTACTCCTCGATTGAACTAGAAAAGTGTATAAAAATAATGTATTTATTATGAGCAAAGAGCTAACAAAATACTAGTTTCATATCATTGAAATATTATCAATAATAAAGTATTATGAATTGAAGCTAAACTTTTTGAAGTGTGCCTTATGTTAATTTTGGAAATTTTCTTGAATATATGTCACCTGGTGAGACATAGAGTCCACCCCAACTCATATCATCATAATCTTTTACTTCCTAGCTAGCTAGTCGCTCTTAGGAGATCCATTTCAATGATCAATAAACCACCTATGAAATCAAAGTCTATTTGATATACCATCTCATTGTTAGTATCTTGGCTAAACCCAAGCCTAATAGTACCAAAAGTTATTGTCATCATAGTTTTTTTTAGGAAAATGTTGGAGAAAATAAAAATATTCACCTACTAAGTGAGCATGACTTTAATGAAATAGAAATCCAGTTTTTCCCACCTAAACAAGTTGTATTGGTCTCTAGAGACTCCTAATTGTCATGTATTTTATTTTTTGTAGCAAATCATAGTGTTACTCACTAAAAAGTCACTAAGATCATTATCACATAAAATTGATTTATTAGAAAGAATGTAAAATTCAATGTTGAGCTTAGTGAATCAGAATCTGATACAAGACTTGCTTAGCTTCTAAAGGATAAGCTCTTACTGATTTCCTAGAAATGTTCCTCAATAATCTAAGAAAGACTACAATGATGATTAGTAAGTAATCCACATTTTTGATACTACCATCTAGATGGAGCAAGAATTAGTGTACACTAATAATCTCTAGCTAGGGAAAAATTGAACAAACAACCTATTTAGATTTTTATGTCTCCAATTATATTGTTGAATATGAACCTATCCTAGTCAACCTAAATTTATTCTTCTCTTTGATGGACACAAAAGTTGTTATATGTAATGACTTCTAATAGTAATATAAGTCTAGCTTCTAAAATCAATTCCATATAAGTTAAGATAACTATTCTTTGTAAAGTGTGCCTCAAATAATTACATGAGATACCAAACAATCTAGGGTAACTACTTTAGATACCTGCATCCAAACAACTTCATATAGGATAACTATTTCATAAACAAAATTGTTTAAGGTAATTGTATCATGCACTATATGTAAAAATAATTATTATTTCTATGCCTTTTTGGACATAATATAGTTTTGAATAACTTTTTTGCATATTTGACTTCCAAAAAATATTATGTGGGATAACTTCTTTGAACATTATACTCTCATAGATATCTACTTTGGACATCATACATTAATACGAATGCTAAATAAACAACTTTATTGAAGATAATTGGTATAGACAATAGACATTTTGGGATAACTATTTTAGATGCTAAACTTTAACATAATTACTAACTAAAATACTTCATCCAGTATAACTTCTTTAGACACCAAATAATTTTGATTACTACATTGCATATTAGTTATTTTCCTAATTAAATTACTCAGTTTGGGATAACTAGTAAAGACATCATATATTCTTCAAAAACAACTACTAAATCTAGGGTAGCAAGGACAAAGGCACAAGACAAAGTAACAATCACTCAATGATGGTGTTGTGCTTGGAATGCAACCGATCACACACATCTATCTAACATAACAAACATATCAAGTCATCTAGCATATGGCTGTACAAATAATTTCAAAATTTGATTAAATTTAATAACTAATTATCCAATCAAATAACAAGCATATATGAGTCATTTAACCACATTTAATTGAGCAAATAAAACCCATATCACAAAAAAACATTATAAGGTAAAGAAATTAGTTTCCACCAATCCCGACTTAAAAAAATTTGTCTTTATAATCCACCTAATTGTATGCATATGAAGGTTTATATGTTTCTACATGACTTAGAAAAATTTTACTACTCAATAGCAAAAAATTTCCTTTTTCATTTTAATAATTGGAATAACAATTGGGGCTAGTGATGGCTCTCTCCCGCTTTTACTGTTCTATCCACACGAAGATGCCAAATGTCTTCCATGACTTGCCAGCTCACTCTTTGTCATTCCTTTGATTCATTTAATAGAATTGATCCTTTGAACACTCTCCTTAGCTCCACATTTCATAGAGGTTATAATATATATGATATATTGAGTAAATCTTTTGATAGACAACTTGTCATGTTATGTCGCAACTAGAACTAGTCTAGGTATATCTAGCACAAAGAAAGGAGGGTGAGTGAAAATAATTTTAATGTTTCATTTTGTAAGTAAGAGGTTATATTTTCTCTCCTCCTCATCAAGTAGAAACAATCAGGCATGAATTATACAACTCAATTCTCCTTTTCCATTAACCTATATGATCACCTAAGTTAGTAGTTAGAATATGTCATGATTACTTATACCTATGGGGTACTTGCTTACGGTAATATAAAAATAATATCATGACAATTAAATATTTTAGAGTTAATATGGTCATGACTATAGAATAATATCACAACTATAAAAATTATATTACACAATAGAAAGATTATATCAAATTGGTGATAGAGTAGTATCATAAATAAATTAGCACGATTAATTTTATAGAATTATGAATAAGAAATAACACAATAAATACTTAATAAGATAGTGTAAGATAAACTCAAGTCCATGATATGAGAAATACCACACACACACACACACAAACATATAAAAACATTTATAAATATATAAATATTCATAAACAAGTATAAATGAATATGAATGCATAAAAATATTATAAATATATAAATATTTTGAAAATGTAATATTTTGAAAAACTTTACAACATTATTTTGTTTTTTTATGCAGATTACACGGTACAAGTATGGGTTTTTGATTTGGTGTAAATCAAAATGTAATATTTTATGGTTAATGTACCAAAACATATTTATAAAAAAAATAAAATAAACAAGCAGCCATTTTAGTTCGGGTCACTGGCAATTGGATTCGGAAACAAAAAGAGCCGTTGCCCCTCATCGTTAAACCTGATCAATAATCAATTCGAGTATTCGACCGTTGGAAATTACCCTTACAAGTTTTCTATATCTAATGGCCTATCCTTTACTGGCTCAAGATTCTCTCATCGTCTTCCGCAGAACCCAAAATCAGTTTCATTTTCTGCAAAACAACTTTAACCTTAACTATTCAATTTCACCCGAGAAGGAAAAATGGAGACCCCGCCAACAAGGAAAGACAGGAGCGTTGATCTTCCATTCGGGACGAGCCATGCTGATCTTCGTCTCGACAAATTTTCCTCTTCTTATAGATCGCCGACAACCATGTCATCGCCCAGAGAGATCTCGAGCTTAACTTCGCCATCCAATTGCAGTGATAGATTCATTCCTTGCAGATCATCTTCTAGGCTGCAGGCATACGGGCTCCAAGAAAAAGTCTCTCCTTTTAAAGAAGGGGAAACTGATGCTTATTCTAAACTGTTGAAATCTGAGCTTTTTGGGTCTGATTTTGCTTCCTTTTCTGCTGCAGGTAGTTGTCAAGATGGTTCAATGAACAGTCTTAACGGGAATATGCTAAGATTCAAGACTGATCACTTCGGTGCTAATTCTCCTTACTCTCCATCAATCCTAATACAAGATGCTGAGGTGTCAAATGAGGCCTTTACTGCACCTAAGATTCCCCGAAAGGTGTCGAAGACACCACACAAGGTAAATAGGAGATGTCATTTAGTGCAAACAGAATCTCGAGGAATTTACCTCGACAAAGATCATGTGTCTTGGTTTTCTTTGGTGCGTTTTAGGATTCAGGGCTGAGTTCTATACACATGAAAAAAAACTATTTCAATGCAGGTGTTAGATGCTCCATCACTTCAAGATGATTTCTATTTAAATCTAGTGGATTGGTCCTCGCAGAATGTTCTTGCAGTTGGGTTGGGCACTAGTGTTTATTTATGGACCGCATCAAATTGCAAAGTGAGTTTTGAGAAAATGAGTTCCGATTTACCATCAAAAGAGCTGTTTTTCTAACATTTCAGCTTGATCGACATTTTCTCTCTGTTGTTCCCAGGTAACCCAGTTATGTGATCTTGGCCCCAACAACCCAGTGTGCTCAGTTCAATGGACCCGAGAGGGCTCGTACATGTCAATCGGTACATATCTCGGTGGAGTTCAGGTGGTTGACACTGCTCTCTGATAATATAGTTATGTGACTTTGCTGAGTAGTTATTTAATTTTTGTTTCCAATCAAAACAAGGAAATCTTTTCAGCTGGCAGGTAGCAATCTGAACACTTCAACCGATATAACATTTAAAAAAAATTATTTAACTTTTGATTGACACTATCAAACAAGGTAGTAAGGCAGGCACAGCTACCAAGTACTAAATGGATGATGATGATTCTAGGTATGGGATGGAACAACATGTAAGAAAGTCCGCGCGATGGGGGGGCATCAAACAAGGACAAGTGTGTTGGCGTGGAATTCTCACATATTGTCTTCAGGAAGCAGGGACCGGGACATCCTCCAGCACGATCTTCGTGTTTCAAGTGATTTTATAAGAAAACTTATTGGCCATAGATCAGAAGTAAGCCGCTGGCCACTACCTGGGCATGGGTCGCGACCCAATCCAGTCCCCCCAAGCCCATGCCCTTAAATTTTTTAAGTAAATCATCAAAACAAAATCAACATTCCGCCGTGTGCGTGTCAAAATTCTTGTAGGTGTGTGGCTTAAAATGGTCACATGATGATAGAGAACTTGCATCTGGCGGAAATGATAACCAAGTAAGTCTATTTATCAGCGAATCTTTTTCCATTATTTAAATGACAGCATTTGGCCCCTTACAAATGTGGAGTTGGTTTGTGATCAGCTCCTCGTGTGGAACCAGCATTCTTCCCAACCAATACTTAGACTAACAGAACACACTGCTGCCATAAAAGCAATTGCTTGGTCACCTCACCAGAGTGGCCTTCTTGCATCTGGTGGAGGAACAACTGATAGGCATATTCGATTCTGGAATACTAGCAATGGCCACCAACTAAATCGTATCGACACTGGAAGTCAGGTATCTCGTTGTTAAAATTTCAAAAATGTCTAGGGCTTTGTTTATACTAAAAAAAAAGGAAAAACAAAGATAATTTGATGCAGGTATGCAATCTAGCATGGAGTAAAAATGTAAATGAATTGGTTAGCACTCATGGATACTCTCAGAATCAAATTATTGTATGGAGACACCCTTCTCTGACTAAGGTATTGGCTGATTTCTTGGTTAGCACTCGTGTGAGTTGATAAAGTTTCATTTTCACCTTTTCATTACACCTAAGTGTAGGTTACAACTCTAATTGGCCACAGCATGAGAGTACTCTACCTCGCCATATCTCCTGATGGTCAGGCATGTATCTGCTACCTACCTACCCAGTGTGTTCTTACCAATAAATAATCAACGTTTTATGTCCTCGCAGACAATAGTAACCGGTGCAGGAGATGAAACTTTACGGTTTTGGAATGTTTTCCCATCTTTGAAAACAGTAAGTCTGTTTATTTTGGAGCTTCCCACAGAGTTGATTGGCTATTTAGTTAAGTTAAACCGCATGAAATCATCAAACATAAATGAAGACCTAGATTATATTAGTGCTTGCCGTGTGGTTGCTATCTTTGATATTCTTCCGGGTTTAGATATCGATGAAGGATGCTTGCCTGTGGTCGCTTGGGAGAAGCCAAATTCGTTAATGATTTTGCATAGCTCAGCTGAAAATGCTTCTTAAATATGCTCCGGAGTTGAGTTATGAATCTGTCAAGCACAGGAGTGGCGTGGATGCTGGAAAGATAATTGCATATAACATTTCTTATCATTTAGCCAGAATTGGAGTGGATAATTACAAGTTTCTCATATGTTTCTCATAAAACGGACCAAGTGCATGTTTATAAAAATAACTATGTACAATACCCAAATCAGATAGTGGTTACTTTAAAAAATATTAAACTCTAGAATATGATAATTCAGATCAAAAAAATAATTAAGATTGTTTTTTTACTAGGATATGATACTTCAATGTGTTGAATTCTAGATTCTAGTGTGAAAATCCTTAAATCGAGTAAGGATGATCAAATCCTTTCTTGATTGATCATCCATGAATGCGATAAATTAAATTACTGATGAGTATGATCAAATCGAGTAAAATATTAAACTCTACATATTTAATCTCCTCGAGAGTGGATAAGAGAGTATAGGTATTCTATGATTTTTTTTTAGTCATGCAATTCATACGAGTTGTGATGTGCAGAAGTTTACCCTCTAAGCAAGCACAACACACGCTTCAACATCACAACATCGCACAGAGAAAATACAGGAATCTAACAGCACAACACAGTTCCTCATAGCACAACTTATGAAAAACAAGGAAGAAGAAGAGCAGCAACACACAACAAAAACTCTATTTTTGTATTTTGTCCAAAAGATAAATTGAAAGCGAGATGGCTGAGTTTTAATTTGCAAAAACTCTTTGCAAATTAAAAAAGAAACCATTTTGAATCATTTTATTTAGAGGTTTGATGTTCATATATTTAGACACATTCAAGTAGCAAAGGGTGATTCCAAAGGTTAGTTGGGCACTTAATTTATTTGTCTCATATCAAGCATGATATTGCACATGATGTAAGTGTGATAAGTAGGTCCATACACAATTTCAGTAAGCAACATATGGATACAATTATAAGGATAGTTAGATATTGAAGTTAGTACTAGAAAATTGTCTTTTATTTTCAAAACATGACCATACAAATATTACAAGGTACTAAAATTAATATTGGGCTGAAAAAAGAGATATAAGATCAACGTCATATTATCTAACCTATGTTGGAGGTAATCTTGTCATTTTGAAGAACAAGAAAAAAAAAGATTACTCTCACAAGTGCAGAGGTTGAGTATGGAGCAATGGTGAAATATATTTGTTAAATATTATGGTTGAAACTATTATGAGGTTGGGTTTATCTCTTAGAAAGTCATTAAGTTGTTTTGTGATGACCAATCAATAATTAAGATCATCCTATACATACATGCCTCTTTGGAAAAATGGGGAACTGTCTTGATATGAACCTTCAAGTCATAATATCCACAAATCAAACCCATAGCTTGATATGAACCTTACTAAGAAGTAACAAAACTCATGATCAAATTTAGTGATCAAGATCATCCTATAATCAAATGCAAATCTATAAAAAAAATATTGTGAACCATTTTTTACTCGAGCAAAAATCTTTTTATAGTGACGATGTCACAATTAATTATGAATGATTGATTGACAAGTTAAATATGAACACCATAGAAAATCTTGATACCTTAAAAAAGTTATCAAAGAACTAAAGAGTTTACACTTACCAAACAATTATCTTTTTATTTCATTACAAAAAATAATATATAATTTTAAAGATATCCCCTCAAACTAAACAATAATTATAATCTCTACTAATTACAATTATATAATAAAATAAACAAAAATAAAAGATAACATAAAGTATATAATGATTGTCTTCTTTTTCATTAAGGCAATGAAGACTCATTTGAGTAGTTCCTCATTTATTTTTGTAACTTTCAAAACCTTCTAAAGCCTTAATGATACTGATTAGGCTCATCTAGTTTTGTGAGTAATTTCTTTTCTCTAACTTGTAGCCCATGCTTGTTGGATAAGCTCATTAAGGACATTGCTTGATGATTTTATCATTGCTCTAGTGATTGATCCAATATCTCATCAACTAGGTTTTGGTTTAGCACAACTCAGGTCTACATCATCTTCTCTTTCTCGAAAAAAATTTGTCTTCAAATCATCACTTACATCAAAAGAAGATAAATCAAAATTTTTAAAGCGAGAACTAATATTATACTTATCTGGGAGATCTAGTTTTTAAGCATTTTAATTAATCTGTTCAAGAATTTAAAATGATATATCTCACATTGGAAGCAGCTTAGACTATCACTCAATATGAAACTTTTCTTTCTTCATATGTAGTCAATATACGTTTTACAACAACCCCTACTAGATTGTTTAACACGTTACTTAGTCTTCCTCTCTATTGTTGACCCTAGTTTTTCATAAATTTGCTTACTAATTCAATTTTTTTACTATCAACATTAACATATACACTTAAAAGTAAATGAGTTAAATTGAGAGGTGGCAAAAATTAAAACTATAGACAGCTTCAAAACATAAAAATTTAGTGACATAATGGATAATTCAATTATGTACAAATTCAACATGTTGTAAATATTTCATCTAAGTTTTTATGTTCTTATGAATAAAAGTATGTGACATAGTTGATAATGTCTTATTAACCTCCTCAATGTGTGTGACAAGTAGCCAAGAATACTTTCTCCATAAAGTTTTCTAAAAGTATCTTAGAAACTTCTTGGTTTCTCTATTTAAAATGATATTCTTTGACATGCAATGCAACAATACAACTTATTTAAAAAATTAAATTAGATATGTTTGATACATCTTTGAAAATATATATATCACCACAAAAATTAAATCCTTTCAATTATAGACTTAGGCAAACCCAACACAAAATTCATAAATATGTCAATTCATGTCTCATTTAGTATAGGCATATAGGGGGGGCATATAGACCATTTAGATATGTCTTAGACTTTGCTTACTTACAATTTTAATATTTCTCATAAATTGTCCACATCATATTTCATATGAGGTGAAAGAAGTGGTCTTGAAAATTGCATATAAGTCTTAGCTATTCAAAAATGATCCAATAATCTACATCATGTGCTTCTTTCACCCACTACAACTTTCTCACAATGATTGAATATTATGGCAAAATCAACATTAGTAAGATAATACATCAGCAATTATATTTTCATTTCCTTGCATGTACTTAATAACGTAAGAAAATATCTCAATAAACTCAATTCACTAGGCATGATATTTATTTAATTTATGTTACTTATTCACGTATACAAAGATTTATGATACATATAGATTAGAAATTCTTTGGTCTAAATATAGCATTCTTTAATGCTACTCCATTTAATTTCTCACTAAATTATACAACTGATCTAGCTTCTTGCATTAATATAGTTCTAATACAAATTCCCAAAGTATCACATTATAATTAAAAATTTTTATTAAAACTAGATAAATAAAATAGAGAAATAGTTAATATCTCCTTAATTAACATGAATGCTTTTCTTATCATCACCGGACTTGAACTTTATGGCTATCTTTATTATTAATTTTAGTAGTTCAATAATACTACTAAAATTTTTTACAAATCTTCTATAAAAGTTTGTTAAACCATAAAAACTTCTTTTACATTTTCCTTATTCACTTCTATCCCTTGACAACCACATACAAAACCTAGAAAGATGCATTTATCCATGCAAAAAAATACTTTGGAAATTTAGCAAATAATTTTTCTTTTCTTAAAGTATATAAACTAAGCTTTATTTAAAATAATAATAATCAAGGTATCAATCTTGATTATTATTATTATTATTATAAGTCAATATATCATCAAAATATATCACTACAAACTTACCAATAAATGCTCATAAAATATTGTTTATTAATTTAATGAAATTACTAGGTTTATTAGTTAATATGAATGACAACTAATTACTCATACAAACATATGAAAGTACTAGGTATATTAGTTAATCATAATGACATAACTATTTAATCATACAAACTATATTTTGTTTGAATGTTATCTTACATTCATCACCTTTTGCCGATTTGAACAGTCAGGTTTAGACCACGTCCAAACATCGGCTTGAGATCCAGTCATCCGGGGCACGATTTGGGTTGTGCCGATAAACCATGCCTTCGGGCCAGGAAACCAAGTTGTGCCTAGCCCGACACAAGGACTAGGTGAGTTCAGCATGGAACGGTACAAATCGTGCCGAGAGCCAGCCAACACGGACCCAAGCACAGTTATGGACCATGCTATGCCAGACCAGGCACAACTCAATTAGGTCGTGCCTTGGGCCTGGCCCGGGCTGTCAGGTCCACTTGACACATCTACTTGTCCCCAATGAAATTTTCTCTTTCTCAAATAATTAGTAATAAACACCTTGGTGATATTGAAATCACAAATAACCCACCTATAAATTGTAATTAACCACGTGATTTTATCCCTTTCTACTACAAAACTAAGAAACATAAGATTTATGGTTATAAAACTATATTTTGTTGACATTGATATATAATTTAATCTCTTGTAAAGCTAAAAGAACTTCTTGAAGATGCATTACCTCATCTTGACAATAAATAAGAAGTTCATCAAAGTGAATAACCACTGATACCAAATACATGGTCACAAATCTGATTTTTTAATATCATTAACTTGTAAGAAAATATTTAATTCATCACTTGAAGAACCTTTGACAACCAAAGTCACCACAAAACTTGGTTCTTCCACCTCCCCCAAGAAGTGAGAACCTATAATAGTAGTAAATAGTTTCCCAACCATGTTCATAGCAACTCTAGTCTCTTCTCTTGACTTCTAAGGTAGCAAAAATATTTTTTTGATCAAACCAACAAAATACACAAGCATTGTCTCATCCTTTATAATTGGAATCCACATCGAAAAACAAACGTCACTCCAAGAGTATGATATGCATCAATGTTGATCACGTCACAAATAATTTCTTCGTTATAGAACTTTCCTAATAAAAATGTAAACTTTGCACACATCCATAACTTACACTTAGGGCCCTTCCTGATCCAAACAATTTTATTTAGTAAAGGGTGTTTCTAAGTCTTCAACTTTAATGCTTCACCAATGCTTTAGAAACACATTCTCACTACTCTCACTATCAATGATGACATTACAAGCATTATTATTGGCAGTACACCAAGTTCATGAAATCTTATGTCATTGTGAGTCAATGGATTTCTTAGGAGCTAGCAAGAGTCATTTAATAATACTAGTGGTGGGTTTATGATCAACACATTCAATACACTCCACACCATCATACTCATCATCAACTACTGCATGTTTCATTGTATAATCCTCAAATTCATTCTCATTGCTCTCGCTATCAAACTTTATTATTAATATAAAACTAGTTCAAAAGATCTTATGTCGTCGTGACTAACATTTCTTAGGAGCCAGCAAGTGCCGTTGAATAATACAAGTGATTGTCTTTAGCATCTTCACCTTCAGTATGCTAAGCACCCTCATATTCATCACCAACTACTTCATATTCTCCTAGTCATTCGCCATCAATTGCAACTTCTTCAACAAAAAGTAAGTTATTCGTCAACAATCACAATTATTGAAAATGTGTACAAGTTTATTATTCCAAAACAATTTTGAGGTTTGGACGTGTACAGGGGTTTGGATTAGGTTCAATGGGCTGTCATTTTTATATCAAGTTCGAATCTCGATTAGGGGCAATAACTGTAACAACACTTGTCACCTAACCTTGAGTTTGATTTTGGATTGGAGATGGCACTTTAGTAACACTTTCTATGTTGCTTGTGGAAATGAGTCCCTTATATGTAACTAGATTGTCCGTATCAGGCCTTTGAAGATTATTCTGATTGAAATACATGAGCCAATTCAAATGAATTTCAATTTATGATATAAAATTCATTCCAAAAATTGAAGTCCACACATTATGGAGAATCAATCTGCCATCAATGACTAATTTTAGCCACCTATTGATCTGTTGCCTCTAACAAGTTAGAATTAAACTCTCAAATGATAAAACTCACTTATCTGCTAGCTTACAATTTTAATAATGTTGATACAAAAATTGCTTGCTATTCGCGAAAAGAAATCATTATTGAAGTAATCACTTGATTATTTTTCTCCATGTTTGAACTTATCAGTTTCCTTTTTTTTTTAATGATTATACTATGATTATTCCCACAAAGCTGATGCACCACCTTTTAATTATACACTAGTTTAACTTATTGATCATCTAGAATTTTCAAGTAGTCCAAAAAAGATTCAACAATATGAATCTAACCAAGAAAATCCTCGAATTGTAAACATCCATCATAAGTGAGCAAATCCATCATCATTTTGAAATATTAATAATTTTGGCCAAAACCAGTAGAAACATTTGGTCTTGGTCTAGAGGCAAAAGCATCTTCAAAAGAAGAATAGTTAAATATGAGATTTTTCCATCTTACAAGAGGTAACTGAACATTAATTATTTGTCGGCCTTTATCACCACCCCAGTGATCTCCACTTGTGTCATTTCATCCTATAACTTTTCAAGTGGATCAAGATATTCCTCATTCCACTCAAATTTTCCATAGGCATCATTACATCACTCATGGTCATCGTCGTTCTACAAGTACCAATGGTCCTCGACTTCGATGAAGTGTTTCATGTGCATCGTTGCATATGGAGGAAAACTAAAAAAAATTACTTATGGATGGACCACACCTATGGCACTACAAATACCTTAAAATGTGCTTAACAATCTATGGTGTTTTGGTCATCACCATCATAATGTACATGCCATGCTATTTAATTTTGGTCACTTCCATTTGAGTCCCCAAGGTTTAGATTTTGGATTGGAGATGGTACTTTATTGACACTTTCTATGTTGCTTATGGAAATGAGTCCCTTATGCGCAACTAGACTGTCCATATTAGATCTTTGAAAGTTACTTTGATAGCAAGACATTAGCCAATCCAATTGTGTTTCACTTTTGTTGTCAAATTTATTCTAAAAATCTAAGTTCACACATCCTTAAAAGTCAACTTGCCATCAATGACTAATTTTAGCTACCTATTGATCTGTTGTCTCTACCAAGTTAAATTAAACTCTCAAATGATAAAACTACTTTAATTGCTTACCTGCAAATTTTAATAATGTTGAAACAAAAATTACTTGCAATTCGGCAAAAGGAATCATTATTGAAATAATTACTATATTTTTTTTTCATGTTTAAACTCTTTAGTTTTTTTTTATTTTTAATGATTAAACTGTAATTATTCTCACCAAGCGGATGCACCACCTTTCAATTTATACACAAGTTAAACTTGTCTATTTTCTATAGAATTTTCAAGTAGTCAAAAATATGTTCAACATAGAGATATCGATCGGGCTAAGTGGCTTGGGAAAAGCCCGCAACACGACACGGTTTAGTCATGTCTGGCCTAGCATGGCACGGTCCGGAACTATGTATGGTCCTGAACTGTGCTACCCCATGGCATGGTTCATATCCTGCTAGGCATGCGCGAGACATGCCTCGTGCCAGGCAAGGCACGACCCATGTGCCTGGCCTGTGGTACTGTCTATTAGATATGGGCTACGGGTCAAGTCTCGTCAGGTGACCGGTTGATCAAATGAGTAATTTTGTTTAAAAGAATCTAACCACATAAGCCGATATTTATTACATAGCCGATTGCAATTGGTCGGCCACCCTTTGCATTTTCACGCAATGAGTTTCAAAAGGGATGGTGTAGCATGGTCCGACATGACCTTGCATGACCGTGCCTCGCTCAAAAGGACCATGCCAGCATGGCATGACCAATTTGATATCACTAGTTCAACATTGTGAACCTAACCAAGAAAGTTAGGGTAAACATCCATCAAAAGTGGGTAAATCCATCATCATTTTGAAATATTAATTTTTTTGGCCAAAGCAAATAGTGACACTTAGTCATAGTCTAGAGACAAAATCATCTTCAAAAGAAAAATTGTCAAATATAAGATTTTCCCTTTTTACGAGAAGTGACTAAACATATATTATTTGTTGGCCCTTGTCATCACCTTAGTGACCTCCACCAATGTCATCCCATCCTAATACTCATTGGGTGGGTCGAGATATTCCTCATTCCACTAAAATTTTCCATGGGCATCATAAAATCACTCATGGTCATCATCATTTTACAAGTTCCAATGGTTCTCTACTTCGGTGAAGCGTTGCATGTGCATCATCACATATGGATGAAAGTTGCAAGCCATGACTTGTAGATGGATCACACCTATGGCATTGCAAATACCTTCAAATATGACATGCTCATTGCCAATCTATGGTGTTTAGCCGTCACATTCCTATTGTTCATGCCATATTATTTGGTTTGGATCACTTCCATTTGGATCGCCAAGGTTCAGATTTTTTTTATCCCCCTTCCTTCCCTCCCAACTCATCTCATATTATCCCTCAAACCCTATATATAGATCTTGGGGCCTAAGGTCGAAGCATATAAGGCCCATCATCTCATCAATATAAGTAGAGAGATTGACAAAGATAGTATGGGAAAACATATCCGACATTCCTAGGAATCAAATTTGTTTCCCTAAGATTGATCAATCTGTCCCTTGTGTCAATGAAACTCTGCTACTCTAGTTGGCATTCAACTAGGTCCATGTGGGATGCATGCCAGTCATAGGTGCGTAATTCGACAATAAGAATCCTGCTATTTGCAATGTCCATATGTTGCTCCAATCTATTAATTAGAGGTATTGCCATTGAAAAAGAATGATATTTAGGGTTTTTTGTTTCGCCTTTAGTAAATTCTCCATGCCCTCAAATCACCATTTGAGGATGTCAATCGATTGCTCATCATACATGGATCATTTTCTTATGTTTACAACTTCGACCATCAAGTGTAGGAATTAGAATGTCCTCTAATTCCAATTGATGAAGTAATAGATGAATTTTAAAGAAATTTTAATAGAGAAAGTTGTTAAATAGAATTATCAATAAATTTTTTTCTATATTATAATATAACTATTGGCATGTAATCAAAAATTAAAACAAGGGAAACTAAAATTTGAATAGAAAACAATGTATTAGTCAAAATAAGATAGAAAAATTAAAATAAGAAATAAAAAAATCTTCACTAGCAAGGCCAAAATTCCATTAAACTACTAGGGTGAAGCTCCTCTCTTTATAGCATAATAATCATTGTTGTTTTATCTTTCAAACACCCTTTTAAGCCCTCCCAGAAACTATTATTGCATTTATTATCCTCAACTTGCCCCTCCATGTCTTTGGATATGTTGCCCATGTTGGTTTTCACCAACAAAGTACATTAATGCCCCACATCTTCCAATGTGTCTTGCTCCATCTAGATTCCTCGTAAACTTTATAATATATCTAAAATTAGATGGTTGATAATTTATATTGTATTTATCACTATTTATGATTAATTAGTGATAAAGAGTGAAGCCTAAATAAATATGGGAACCTATAATACATATAATAAAATATTGCTGCAATTAAAAACTATAATACTTTATTTGAATGGTAGATGCAAAATAAATGTAAGATTATAAAAATAATCTGAGCTTTTTAATTATTGTGAAAGAATAAATCATTTGTTAGACTTTCATTCTTATTTATTTTTCTCCAACCATTTAAGCATATCTAACCACCAAAATTTTGTTAAAGATAATTTAATCAAACAAGTTATTTGTCATGTTTTAAAAAGAAAGAGATTATTTTCCAATTTACCTTTAATTTTCTCTTTTTAATAAAAAAAATTCAAATAAATATTTTTTTCAAACAAAATAAAAAAAAATGAATGAATTCCTAACAAATTGATCAAACATCAAGAGTAAAAATAAAATATTTCTGCTCTTATTTATTTAAGGACAATTATATATATGGACATTAATATTTTGTATCCACACACATCAATGAAATCAAGATAAAAAAAAATGTCCTGTGTGCTCACTTTCAAAATTTTATAATTAGATATTTTTTTTAAAAATGACATTACTTTCATCAACTTTTGGGATGACAACTTGAGTTGTTTGGCCTGGCGACTGGCTCTAAATAATCAAATTAGAAATTTATATTTTAGTGCACCAAACAAAAAATATTTGTGTTTTGACCCACTAAATTTTTAATAATTATAAATAATGTATCAAATCCTAAAATAATTAAGTTTTAATGCACAAAAATTCATTAACCCGATTTTTCCAATCAAAATTTGAAAAAAAAAATTGAGATATGTGTGTGTGCATGTGCGTGCATGTGTGTTTATATAAATATATATGTGTGTGTGTGTATTTATGTCTATATATATACAAACATAAAAACATACACAAAGACACACACACACACACACACATATATACATAAAAATAATCTTAGCTTTTTAATTATTGTGAAAGAATATACTATTTGATAGATTTTCATTCTTATTTTTTTTCTCCAACCATTTATGCATTTCTAACCTCAAAAATTTTGTTAAAGATATTTTAATCAAACAAATTATTGTCATGTTTAAAAAAAAGAGATTATTTTTCAATTTACACTTATTTCTCTTTTTAATAAAAAAATTCTAGTTAATATTTTTTCCAATCAATATCAAAAAAGAATGAATAAATTCCTAATAAATTAATCAAACATCAAGAGACAAAAATGAAATATTTCTACTCTTTTTATTTAAGGACAATTATATTTATGGACATCAATATTTTAAATCCACACATGAATGAAATCAAAATAAAAAAAAATGTCCAATGAGCTCACTTTCAAAATTTTATAATTAGATATATTTTTTTAAATAACATTACTTTCATCAACTTTAGGGATGACAAATTGAGTTGTTTGGCTCGGCGACAGGCTCTAAACAACCTAATAAATATTTATATTTTAGTGCACCAAACATAAAATATTTGTGTTTTGATGCACTAAGCTTTTAATAATTAAAAAATATATATCAAATTCTAAAATAATTAAGTTTTGATGCAGAAAAATTTATTAACCTGATTTTGCCCATCAAAATTTGAAAAAAAAAATTTATTTTGAGATGTGTGTGTGTGTGTGGATATATTTGTTTGTGTATGTATATATTTATATTTACACACGCACACACATACACACACATGTTTATATGTTTAGATATGTGTGTGTGTATGTGGTGTGTGTATTTATGTGTATGTATATATAGACAAACATATATATACACACACACAGATACACACATTTTTTGATATATAATTATATTTATATAGTTATGTATAATTATATATATATATATATAGATATTTATATAGATTTATATATATATATATATATATATATATATATGTTTGTTGATTTATAAATATTAATTTATATATATATATATATATCTAAATATATTTACGTATATTGTATTTCCATTTATTTTATATTTACATATAAATATTTCAATTTGTTTCTCATATAATAATAACTTTATAACCGAGTGATTAATTATAATTTTTGCATGTGAAGGACATGGAATCGAATCCTACCATCTCTCTGGTACAATATTAATTAGTTTCTTGATTTCTAACAATAATTTTCAAATTAACTAATTCAAATTTTATTTTTTCAATTTTCAATAAAAAAAAATCAAGGTGATGAATTTTAGCATACCAAAACTTAATTATTTTTGAATTTGATATATTTTTTTAATTATAAAAAATTTGGTATACCAAAATATAAATATTTTATATTTGATGCACCAAAACATAAATCTCTCCAACTAAATTAAGTACTAGGGCCCAGAACAAATAGTGATTATCTTTGAGCTGAGGTAGCCATGGTATGACATTAAGGCTTAGACCTTTTTTTTGTTTTTTTTTTATTTCTTCATTTCATTATATAATAAACATAAATATAATATTTAAATATAAAAATTTAATTAAAATATCCTTATATGCAAAGTCTCCACAAGATAAATGATTCATCACTTGTTCAAATACTACTTAAGTAGAATAATACAACAATAAAAAATTATATATTCATGTTTTATATAAAAATGATATTATCCGATGCACAATCATAAACAATGATTCATGTATTATTATGTCATATCCAAAAATGTCATAACCATTTAATAATAATAATAATAATAATAATAATATGCTTTCAATCTTAAAGAGAATAAAAATACAGGTGTCAAACGGGCCGAGCAGGCCAGGGGCAGCCTGAAGCCCAGCCCATTTCAGGCTTGCCTGGCCCTGCACGCTACAGTAGCATGCCGGGCCGCAGGCAAGCGACCTTTACTATAGCCAAAATTGATTATTAAAAGCAATCCCAAAGCTAATACTAAAGCATAGATAGGATATTTTAATCAATATCAAATGCATATCTTATTTTTTATTGAGAATTATAATCAGCACTATCTAATAAATGAAGTGCATGTTCAGTAAGCTCAAATTATTTTAATTTAATTCAAGGATATAAAATAAATCTAAAACTATAAAGCAATAAAAAATTACCTCATGTTTTAAAGCCTTTATTCATGCATATGAACATTTATTGAGATAAGCATGATCAATATCTAAGTTCAAATGTTAAGTGTTATTTGATAATGCACTTAAAAAATTAAGCTGACTTAAAATTAAAATTTTTAATAGTTAAAAAATTTAAGTGCATTTGATAAAAAAATATTTGGAGCTAAAAATTTAAAATTTTAAGTGAAAATGTGTTGAAAATGTTAAGTAGGTCGCGACTTACTTATCGTGGAACGCTAAAAATGCTAAAAATTAACGATAAAATAAAATTATCAAAATGCCCTTAAAAAAATATCGCGATGTTTTCCATCGTCCATCTTCAAAAACTCGCAAAAATTCTCTCTCCTCACGAAGCTTCTATTTGTTTCGAGAGTGACTTCGATATGAATTTTCGGTGAGCAAAATTGATGTTATTAATGTATAATTTAGGGTTTTCTTTTGTATTAAGGGTATATAAGCTAATGTTGTGAATCGTTATATTTTATTTTCAATTTGTTCTCCGCGAAATTGATGTATTTTCAAGAATTATGATTTAATTATAAAAAATGAAATCAAATTCTTGTTTGTCACAATACGTCGATTTCCAGAATGCTTATAGGCTAGAATCCTAAATGCAAATTAATTTTTATGCGAAAATTGTTAATCCCGAATTATTTTTGATATAGAGATTTTTTGTTCTTTGTTTGTGGGTGTGAAAATTGATTTCACACAATGTTTATTTTTTTGTACGAAAATTATTGTGCAATGTTTATTTTTTCATTCACAATATTGGTTTTATGGTTATGTCGTGTATATTTAAATTATGTGGGTTAATGTATTTCATCCTTACTTCTCTAATACAAAGTTTTTGTTTTTTTTATTATATAATGTATTTCATCATATTTTATGATTTTTTGTATGTTAGTTATGCATGTAAATGAGTTGTATATTATATTTTATACATTAATGTGAATTTTGTTGTTGTATTATTAGTTTATTCATGTAATTTTATATTTATTGTCTATTATTTAAATTGATGAAAGATTATATTTAAAATAACTTTCGGTTACTTATTTTATGTAAATATGATTTCTTTTGATTCTATCAGAATAAGTTGGAAAGACCCAATACAAGTTAAATTTTTTTTAGATTTATGTCTTGACCAGAAAAATATTTTGGGAAAAAGAGATGAGAGCTTGCATGTTGAATCATGGGATAAAATTTCAAATAACTTTAAAGAGATCAAAAAGTTAAATTTTACTCAAGAATAATTGAAAAACGAATAGAATTATTTAAAACATAAATACATGATATTATTGAATTTAATTGAAAAGTCTGATCATTACTATAATCCAATAACTAATACAGTTGATTGGACCTCTAAAAAGTAGGAAGAGTATATCAAGATATAGCTCATTTCTTTAGTTAATTTTTTGAAATTATTAATTTAATTATTGTTCCCTAATTATAATTATTTGTTTAACATAAAATTCCAGATGTAAAACAATTTCGATATACTGGGATACAAATTGCAGATAAGATGAGATCACTCTTTGATGACATTACAGCTACCAGATAAGATTAATGAGATCCATTTAGACAGGGATTGCCTAAAAATGATGCAGACAAATTTTCATCGAATACTCATCAAACTATAGAGAATTCTTGTACACACGAGGATATAAAGTTCGAATCTTCACCAAGCCCTTCATCATTAAAAAAAATCTTTACCAAAATGAAAGAACCAAAAGAAAAATAAAGAAGATCTAGATGAAAAAATACTAGTTATTCTAAGTACACTGGATCAATCAGATGAACCTAGCATTAAAGAATATAATAAGAAGTTGAATGAGAATGCAACTTTACTTATGGATGACCCACTGTACATTGCAGCTTCAAGTATTTTGTGTGAAAGCAAAACACACAAAGAACAGTGGATGATATTTTCAAAAAAGCCAAATGCAATCATAATCGCTTGGATCCAGATGAATGCAAAAAAATAAGGATTACTTTAATATTTTTTTGCTTCTACGTTAAAGCAAATGCATTTTCATGTGTTATTTTATGGGTTTGTTTCATACTTTGTCTGCATGTTTGTTTGTATTGACATTATTTTTTTAGGACAATATCTTGTAGTTCACTTTGCTTTTAATTATTTTATCTTTTTTTATTGATTTATTTTGAAATATTAAATATTGTCAGAAGATGTTAAATGAAAAATAAAGAAATATAATGAAAATCACTACACTGATTCTAATCAAGAAGATTATCAGAAAAAAACGACTTAAAAGAAGACAAGATACCGACACGACACCAAAAAGTTTTGCACATGTGTAAGAAATTTTAAATGATAATCCAGTATATTGTCTTGAAATTTTAAGAATGAATAAGCAAGCTTTTTTGAATATTTGTGAGCATTTCAAAAATAGAAAATGATGGAAAAACAGTCGTTACATCAAAGTTGAAGAACAAATGGCGATGTTTCTTATGACTCAAACCATACATCATTACTTTTATGAAATACTAGAGCCAATGCTTCTCTTTGGAAAAGAGATGATTGTGTCTATCCCGATTAATGAAGTAATAAAAAATCATCCCCATCAATGATTAAGAGAGTGTTCGGGGTAAATAAAATTATATGTTTATTATTATTAGTGTTCATGTTGTTATAATTATTATTATATTCATATTTTTTTAATGAATAAGATGTAATTGGTGCAATTGATGAGACGCTTGTTAATGCTGTAATACCATCTGACAAACAAGTCCATTATAGATGAAGAAGAAGAGAAGAATGTTATCAAAACATTCTAATAATACGTGACTTTAATATGATTTTTATATTTGTTTAGACTGGATAAAAAAGCATAGCACATAATTCAAGAGTTTTATCAGAGACTACGTAATTCAGAAAATAATTGTCTAATACCTCCATCAAGTAAGTATTATTCTCTTCTCATCTTTTTTTAATAAATTAAAAAATTATTTTAAAATTATATATTTTTTGTAGATAAATATTATCTCTGTGATGCTGCATATCCACATACTCGAGGATTTATGGTACTTTATCATAATACACGATATTGGTTGCCTGATTTTCGCAATATTATCCGTCTTCGTACAAAAGAAGATACATTCAATTATGCACATGTCAGATTGAGGAATGTTATTGAGCGATCTTTTGATGTTTTAAAAATTCGTTTTCCAATCCTAAAGAGGATGACAGCATATCTTTTTCAAGTTCAAAGAAATATTATTATTACTTGCGTGGTTATACATAATTATATTCAGAAATTATGTATTGCTGATATTTTTTTAGAACATGATGAAAATAATTATGATGAAAATTCAGAAATACCTCAAAATAATAATGAATGTCTATTATAAGTTGGAGGATAAACTACACAAGCTAATCAAATTTGAATGATTAATTTAAGAGAATAAATAACAAATCAACTAGTAGCAAATTAAAATTTTTTTTATGAACATTTTTATATATATTTTTGGACTTTATTAAATAATTGTGAAAATTTTTGTAGTAAATTTCTTATAAATAATAATTAATAAAAGTACTAAAAAATCAAATTTTATTAAAAATTCTATTTATTTTGAATAAACTGAACTATATTAAAAATAATGATAAAAATATAAAAAATATCATTTTCAGCATTTAGTATTTAAAGTTATCAAACAGAATTATTATATTCAGCATTCAACTATTAGTAATTTATCAAACAGTTTTTCAATATAAATTAAATACTTATAAAATTTAACACTTAATTTTTCAATATTTATTTTTCAGCACTTAATTTTTTTAGTTTTATCAAACATGTCCTTAATATGCCTAGCATAGCCTACATTTGCTTCATTTTTCCATTTTTGATTATGATTCCACATGTGCCTGAAGTGTAGTGATTTTATTTTTCTTATTTACAAAAAATTGAAAAACAAAATTTGGTTAGGAACTAGAACAGGATGTTCCACATTCCAGCCTAGTTTAGCTGGCATGGATAGCTTAATGGTCAGGCAGGCCCATCAGGTCCAACCATATCTCATTCAGTTCACCCAAATTTTGTTTGCTTATTAATTTATAGACAATCCAAGCTGGCAATGTATCTTGTATATGTTTATAATCTTAGGCATAACTGATTGTTCATCTAAAATACGAATAGATCCCTAGTTCTCAATTTTCTATACTATTGCAAAAAATGTAACTATCATTGTTACTTAAAAATAAGATAAAAGAAGAAATCAAGAAAAAATAAGTAATTAACCATCCCTAGTGATGAATGTTGACCAACCAACTTTCTAATCTTGTTAGTAATCTCTCATGTGATCCAAATAATATCTCCCTTAATGTTGATTATCTCTCAATTATCTCACTTAGTTATCCATCACTCATTAAAAACTATAGGAACTTACATTAACATCATGTATGGTAGAATACATCTCTATTGTTACACATTCATAGTTTTGTCTATTACACGAATTATATTCTAACTCTTTGTTCTTTACATAATGTCTAAAATCCTCACAATGATGGTCAATCAAGGAGGTGCAACTGAGATATTCTTTATATTTAATTTTAAACTCTTGAATTGACAATGATGAGAGAGAATTGAGATTATCTAAAGAATCTAGAGTATGGGAATCAAGAGCATAAGCTAAGCTATGTTCTGAATGGATGCCATTTGAGGTTAAAGCCCCAACTCTTGAAGGATAGTTTGGAATGATGTGAAGAATCCAGAGTTAATAGTGTTAGATGCATACCAAAAGAGCATGCACGTGTGAATGGCCATCTAGTAATGACCTATTGTGTCTGGCAATTCCTTAACTCATCATGCCCGACATGTTTGTTCTCCTCACCCTAAATATTCTGTTCCCAACTTGCACTCTAGTTCTTCCTCAACTTTCTCTATCTGCAAACACACATTCTTTAGAATTCAATCAGCACTCACACCTGAACATTTGAGGTTCTGTAAATGTTGCAAATATAATAAAACAATATAAAAAAATACTTAAAGATTGAACTAGGTGCAGCTTTGACTAGAAAAAAAGTGTTGCAAAGCAGTGATTTAACAATATGTTTTTTTTTTGTAAATTTGCCAAGCAACAACTTGGAAATTGATTTACAAAATTTAGAACATTGAGATAAAATATTGATCACTAACTATATGAAATGCATTCAATATTCAATGCAAAGTAAGAAGAAAAGATAATAAACATTGATAGTCGTTAAATATGTTTGTATAAAAATAATATTGAGATAGCTGATCACCTAGAAAATCCATATATTAGAGGTCGTCCTTCAGTGTAATGTCAAGTGCATTCGTTCAAGGGTAGTAGATCTCAGATTCGTGACTCATCATATGTAGATCTCTCTATCTTTCAAAAGAAGACAATCAAGATATTTAAATCTCATAGATCCCGCACTAAAATTAAAGTCTTATGCACTATGTACGACCTCCATTTACAAGCATTAAACAAACCTGAAACCCAACCCGATCACATTGGGATGTTGGGATGGGCTACAGCAAACCTGATACAAAACTAGACTTGTCAACATGCTACTAAGGGTAAGAAACATCTCAACACGGCGAGTATATATTGGAAATTTGATATAAAATCAATCTCACAATTGATGATGCCATTTTCCTTGTCCACTCTTTTTCTATCAATATGTATTGAAATTGTTCCTGTGTAAGCTGTGGAGGAGGTTCAAGATAGAAGATACAGCAACAAGATTTGGGAGCACACTACAGGATTAACCAGAAGCTTCTACATGAATGACTTTGGCATATCAAAAATACATACATGGAAATGAAATTTCTAGAACTGACAAGGCCAAAGAATTGACTTTGAAAATCAAATCACTTGCTCCGGAGATTCTGACAAATTAAGAAAATTTCTCTAGATGAGGATCTTGTCGACCTGGGTCTTAGCCACGCTGTTTTCTTAAATATTGACTTGCAGACCCTTGCAAGTTCTGCATAATACAAAGAAAGAGCAGAAGCTGGAAGAACGAGTACTTTTACATTTCAAAAAGAATATGTTGCCTAAATTGATAATAAAAATAGTTTTTACTAAATTTGAATACAAATGATCATGTTTCCTAATTAAAACTTTCCAAATGATTTATGATTAAGCAGAAATAAATTTCGAAAATTATATATTGTCACCTTTGATGCCTTCGCTCTCAAGAAACTTGATGACTAGGTGACCGTTTGGTTGCAGTATGCCATAGGACCAATCAACAGCATCCAATGGCTCATCACCATTAAATGAGACAGCACGACCAATGGCCAGTTCAAGTGCCCGCATCCCAAGTTCTGCAGATAGTGCTGCATCCTTTACTCTGATTCCTGAAACCAATGGGCACATATCGGAGAGTATCACTGAGAACCCATTTTGCTGCAGAGCATGAAAGAAACAATCAGTTATGTTGCAAATAAAAAAAAAATTGAAAACTTAAATAATAGAGGGGGAGAGAAAAAAAATAAAAATAAATATAGAATTCAATGTCACTTTAACTTGTACGCCATTGACATTAATTTGTAATATTTTGATTGGATCAAAATTAACAATTAGTCTCATGATCAAGATAGTAAGCCACAACCAGTCCAGTATATCAAAAATCATGTCGAGATATATACGTATACCTCTCCCAAGTCTGACATTAGTCTTATTGAGATATTCCCTAATTCTAAGGGAGGAGATATTATGTGCCAAATGCTCATTCAAGATGTCATATTGAGTATTTTCAATGTCACAAAAGTGCTCATATCATGTATCAGTGCTCTCAATGCCTTAGTTTTAAAGGATGCATTAGATCTAGAAGGGGTGAGAATTGACCCTATAGAGAAAGATGTGCACGCACATGTTAGTGTGGTGCATTGTATGTTATTCACCCTAAAAAAAATCAAGATTGAAAGTGCAACAAAATTTCTCATTATAAAATGTGGTCATCAAGTGTGCAAAATAATATTTAATTGAGGGATCATGATGCTTATGGTGTCCTAGATTACAATATCAAATAATCAAAATTAGGATTTAAGTCAAAGTCACATTCTCATATTTTCAATGTAGCATGGCACAAAAGGCTTCTTCACCCATGTTGAAGAGGTGTCACACCATTAATTCAATGTCACTTTATTAACTAGTACGCCATTGACATTAATTTGTAATATTTTGATTGGATCAGAATTAACAATTAGTCTCATGATCAAGATAGTAAGACACAACCAGTCCAATATATCAAAAATCATGTCTAGATATTCCCTAATTCTAAGGGAGGAGACATTATGTGCCAAATGCTCATTCAAGATGTCATATTGAGAATTTTCAAATGTCACAAGAGTGCTCATATCATGTATCAGTGCTCTCAATGCCTTAGTTTTAAAGGATGCATTAGATCTAGAAGGGGTGAAAATTGACCCTATAGAGAAAGATGTGCATGCACATGTTAGGGTGGTGCATTGTATGTTATTCACCCCAAAAAAAGATCAAGATTGAAAGTGCAACAAAATTTCTCACTATAAAATGTGGTCATCAAGTGTGCAAAATAATATTTGATTGAGGGATCATGATGAGTATGGTGTCCTAGATTACAATATCAAATAATCAAAATTAGGATTTAAGTCAAAGTCACATTCTCATATTTTCAATGTAGCATGGTACAAAATAACCCATGTTGAAGAGGTATCACACCATTAATTCACATGAGTGAGCATCCTAAGAGTATTTGGCATGTTGTTATGCCCATATAGATTGTCCACGTTTTACTTGTTCATCCTTTATTATATCTAATACATAATGTAAAATACAATGACTCTATGATGGATTGTCTTTTTTTTTATTATTTCTTTTTTATTTCCCTTTTACATTATGAATGAGAGTAACCAATATGTGCATTATTATGACTAGAAGATTTAAGAATTCAAGTCACGATCATGTTCTTTAATATTGTGACAAATAAATGAAATCACAACACAAATACGATTTTGTAAGTTGCAACTTAAGTCTTAAGTTTAACAAAATATATATTTTATTATATAAGCACTAATTAATATAATGTTAAATAAGAAAATGTGAGTGATAGTTATAGAATTTTAAGTGATAGTAAATATTTTCCTCCTCTCTCTTGTAGTTTGTCTCATTTTATCTCAAGCATTGTGTGAATCATCTTTCAAAGTTCTTTTTCCCTTTCATTAAAACCTTAAATCACCATCATGGATTCCTAACATTTGATATCAAATGTTGGTCATGCCAAATATCTATATTCTTATGTAGGGTTCTTATATTTGGTATCAAAGACACATTCGCATAGATCTAAGATTTACACATTTAGTATCAAAAAGAGAATATGATTTCTAATATTTGGTATCAAAGCTAAGATTCCATTACAAAGATTGATTTGACATCAGATCTAGGATTTAAAAATTTGTGAAGTATGAATCTAAGAAGAATAAATTTTAGGGTTGAGATCGAGAAGTTTTTGAGAAATAATTTCAAACATTAGAAACAAAAGATGAACGATCTGTTTGTTGATAAAAATTTAGAGGTGGTAAGTGGGTCGGGTGGGCTAAGCACGGCCTGACTAAGTCGTGTATGGCCTGGCACGACATGGTCCAAAACCGTGCCTAGACTTGGACAGTGCTAGCTTGAGGCACAACTCGTGCCATGCTGATCCAGGGGGTGATGAGCCTCATGTTGGGCCAGGCACGACCTGGCTGCCTAGCCCGTAGGAACAGTCCAACTCCAACAGCATGGATACCTACCTTGCCTCGGAACTTGAACTAAATTTCAGGCGAGATTTTTTAATAATCCCAACATGGTTGGCTGGGGGCATCCAAGTGACACGGTCCAGGCTCACATAGATGCGTGCGCCATTATCTAGTCGTGCCAGTTCAACATGGTCCGTTTGATATCTCTAAAGATTTCAATTCCGCAATCAAAGATCCAAAGTTAACAACAAGCAATCAAGAATCAAAGATGACATATGTCGAGATTGTCAAATAGGACAAATTAGATTAGAGAGTGCAAGATTTGATAAAAATGTATTTGGTAAATGAAGTATTTGTGAATGATTTTTATAAGAAATCAAAAAACGATTTGTAAAAGAAGCTTAAAATGCTATATGAAAGCAAATCATTTGTTAGCAAATTATTTATGAGATATAAACTATAAAAATTGAGGCCTAGTGACTTCTCCATAAATTTCATAAGAAATTATCCATAATCTACACTTTATATGTGCTTCTCAAATCAAAAAGGCCTAGTGGCTTCTCCATAAATACCTCCATTGAATTGCCATGAAAAAAATACAATCCTTACATTCAACTAATATACAGTTCACATGTGAAAAATAATAATAGACAATAATAACCTAATAGTAACTATCTTGAACACAAGAAAATAGTATTTTAATAATCAACATTATAAGTTTGTGTAAATCTTCAATCTATCAACCTAACTTTAAGTCAATCAATTATCACTTGATATCCAATTATTATCATATATACCCACTTGCATCTCATTAAAAGCTTACCTAATAATTTTGAAATAAAATTTCATATATGATTAAATGTAATAGCAATCAATTTATCCAACATAGCTTATCAATATGTTTTTTATAATTTCAAAATCAGAGAAAATATCTAAAATATATCTCATATATGAAAGAAAGATTATTCCTCATAAATAAGGAATTTTGATACCAAAAAAGTGCCTAAGATGCTCTAAATTATGTCTAAAATTTAATTTATAAAAATAATTCTAGTTGAGATATATCTTACTTATTATATCATATAATCACTATATCATTAATATATATTACTAACATCATATATTATCTCTAAAATTCATATCAATACAAATAAGAACATCTAACACATTTTCTAAGACAAAAAATAATAATTGATGAAGAAAACTTATTTAATCATGCCTAAAACAATAATTTCAAGAAATAAAGAATATTTCACAGTCCACAAATTATACATGCATCCTTTGGAATATTAAAACCTAAAACCTGCCACATAAATATCTTCACATCAAAGTTTGTGAAGAAATGCATTTTCATATTTAGCTAATATATATTTCATCTATGAAAAATAATAACATAAAACAATAATTTGATTGTGCTTTCCTTGGCTAGGAGAAAAATAACTCAATAATTAATACCATAAATTTGTGTAAATCTATTAACTATCAACTTGGTCTTAAGTCAATCAATTTTTCTTAAAGGTCCAATATTCATTATACACATCAACTAATATCCTATTATAGGCTAATATGGAGATTTCAAAACTAGATCCTATATATTATTGGAAGTAATTATATTTTGTTTATCTAATATAATTCATCAACATCCTAAATATGTGAATTACCTCGAAACGAGCAAAAAGGATTTTACACTTATCAAGAGAAGACAAAAAATTAAAATACATAGTAATAAAATGAGAATAAGACAATATCTGACAGTGGATGATGCGTAAAATACATTAGTAATTTTTTTTGTAAAGCAATCATAAGGTCTAAGTTGATACTCTAAATTAGATCAATTGATGTAGTAGACTCGACTTAAAAAATTATGAACATACTCATCTCATATATGCATTTAGACTAGAATAATTAAGTCTCCCAATATTTATCTCCCCCTCATAGTTATCCCAATAGAACCATGACATGATGAGATGTTAGGAGATGTCCTACTACTCTACTCACAATCAGTTGTACTAGTAATATTAAGTACAAAAGTATGTTCAATTATCACTCTACAAGAGGTAACATTTGCATAAGAAAACAATCTTATCATTATAGTATCCGAATGTGCATCTTCAATAAATGTTTTTAAGAAATAATCTATTCTCAGACAATATCACATCTGCACTCATGGTTATTCTCATGGTCTATGACATATAGTATATATACTCATTATTAGTATTAGAATACCAAAAAAAAAAAGAATTTGATGGCACAAGCAGTATCTTCTCTTTGCTAGGGAAAAATCCTGAACAAAGAAAGTACAACCAAAAATTTTGAGTTAAAGAAAAATATATTTCTCTCTTTGATACAGAAATTATTATGTAATACAACCTAAATGAACATAAGATAACATTTAATTGATTAGTTAATAATTAATATCGTTTCTCTCAAAAAATTAATAAGAATAATATTATATAATTTAGATTTTTAACCATTTCAACTAAATATCATTTCTTTCTTTAAGTATTTTCATCTTGTATTGGAGCAGTATCAATATTGATGTCTGATGAATCATCCTAAACTCTTCAAAGAAACAAGAATGTTTATGTTAAGTATATTTCAAAATATTATTACTACTTAGTATTTTAATGTTACAACCAAATTATATATTATATTATTTTATTAAATTTTATAAAAAAATTGAATTTTTTTAAAAATAGATAATTATTTATATAGTTTAATCATTAATAAAAAAAATATTTCATGATATCATTTGTTATCATCATATAAAGTCCCATGTATCTAAATAAATCAAATAGAATGAATCTTTCCTAATAATTTCATAATATATCATATAAGAAACTCAAATATATTTTTCCTAATTAAAATGTTTCACAATTAATATAAGTCATTTTTTAATATTTGACTCAATAATCATCAATTTCTTTAATAATAAATTTACCAACTAAGAGTGCACAACTAATGGATTAATAATAACTAAGTATCTAGATATAGTTCAACTTGTTCAATACTCAAGGAAGTCATTTGTTTGATTTGTCAATCATATACATAAATATAAGAAGAATAAAACACACCACTACATTCCATTTTTTAGTACAATAACTAAGTAAAAAAATTATTACAAAACTCATGCACAAAAAATATGTTAAAAGAACAAATCCAATATTAACAATGTCGTGTTTCTTAACTCATACAATAGTTATATTGATTGCAATAATATCAAATGATCTAGATGCTAAAAGTAAAAAAATATAATTACATGTGACATGAATATTAGTCCCTAAGTCTATGATCCAATAATCCAAAGGGAGGTGGGGCAAACAATAACAATATTGGTAAAAATGTTTTAGATAGAGCTATTAGCACCTAAATATGAAATATTCATCAAGAGTACGTATAACATGATTATTAAGTGTACACATAAAAGGTCTACTTCGAGTAGATTCGCCAATCTATTGTATAACCCTTGAAGCCCGAAAGTTCTTTTGTAAGTCAGACCAAAAAGTATGACTTGACCCTACTACATTTGTAAATAAGATCATGGGTGAGTATTTCTAGTAAGAGAATCATAAAGAACTTAAAGAAAAAATTGGAGATGCTCTATCAGAACAAATCGTTGGTCAACGAATTATTTATAAATTGCACATGGAAAAAAATAACTCATTTACCTCACATCTACATGAGTTTCACATATTGATCAATCAACTATTATCGTTTGGCTGTGAGATCAATAATAACGATAAGACTAAAATTCTATTCTATTACGAAATGAATATAAGATTATATAATTATTATCATTGGCAATAATACAACAGGATAATCTTATGAGATAGTAGTTGCAGGTCTACGAACCAAGGACATGACAAGAAAAATATGTATGAATACTTTAGGAATATATTGATTATGATGAACACGACAGAAGTCCAAAAGATTGGTCTAAAAACAATTCAAGTCAAGAAGTAAATTAAAAAGTGTTAACAAGCTAAAGTTGAAATTGTGAAATCCCAAAAAAAAAGTGAATAAAGAATTAACATAATTTAATTTCTTGGAAAAAAATGAGCAAAATGATAATTTTGCAATAAGAAAAAAATAATCTGAAAATTTGAGCCATAATGATAAAATGGATGTCGTTATTGAATTCGTCTTGGAAAATATAGCTACGGTGACAAATTTCGTTAAATTCTGAGAAAATCAGAATTTAGTTATATTTTTATTTATTTAAATAATTATTAGAATATAGAAAAAAAAAATTATGCGTAACTGAAAAACTGCACCACGACGTCCGCACGTGGCTGTGCATGCGCGGACACGATTCACCATCAGTCTAGGCATCAACCAAAAAATAAATAAATAAAAAATTAATTAATTAAATATTAATTATTATTATAAGTAAAAAAAAATAGAAAACGTTAGGAATCCGAAAAACGAGAACGCTGAAAAAAAAAATAACTCTCCGACGTGGTGAGAGAGATACAGTACAAAAAAAAAATCCGTGAATTTTCTTTTGATAGTAACGGATTATTGTGAAACTGGAATAGAATAGTCCAATAACTAAATTTACTTTACACGACAAGATCTTCAGTTTGATATCAAATTTATAAAATTTCCGTGAAACTTTCCGAAAGGTAATAATTTTCTTTTGTCAGAATTTCTTTCTATTTAATGACTATAAATGATTATGTTTTATATTTTTATTTGAATTATTAAAAATCTTATTGAAAATTATTAATTGGAGAAAATTTTTGGTATTTCATTTAGTAAAAGTTAGGGTAGGATGAATTGGATTTGGATTATTATAATTATGTCTAAAAATTAGTTAAATTAGAAATGACATAATTGCATTTCATACGCACGAGGACTTCCCATATACATGGTTGGGTGCATGATATATATATATATATATATGAATGATATTTAGCGTACTCTAATTGGGACAACATCCAGACTGAGTTGCGTGGGATTTTATTTGATACATAGCTATTATAAATTTACAAACTCGAATTGGGACAACGTTCAGGCTGAGTTACGGAGTAATTTTTAGAAAATATCCAGGAAAAAAATATTTTGTCGGAGAAATGTCCAATGTGTTTTTCGGAGGAGGTCAATATTTCTTGGAGTAAATCCAAAAAAATCATATTTTATTTGAAAAAATATCCAATATGTTTTACATAGGAAGTCCATATTTTTTAGAATAATTCCAAAAAAATAAATATTTCTATAGATATATATATACATATATACATATATATATATATCTATATATATAATATGTCACACTTGACTTCGACATGTGTGAGGAAGTCAATGAGACTCAGGAATATGAGTATATAAATATTTCATCTATAATTATATTCATATAAATATTATAGTTGAATAAGTATTGATATATATCCATGACGTTTTACATGCACTTAGATAGGGAGTAACTCTGAAGGAGTTTACCTCTACTGAGCTTTGCTCACTCCGTTTGCGGGATCCCTTTTCGAGTACAAGTCTAGGGCATATGATAGATCTACATACGAGATCGTACATGTGAAGAAAAACTGGTTGTGGTTTAAATAATATGTCGTATGTTTTTTTTATTCCATTGAGCAAATAAAAAAAATATATGATACATTTGAGAATTTTATTTTATTGCATATTGTATTGTGTGATGAAATAAATAGAACCCCCTAGGAGATAGGGTGTCACAGAAATACTATAAGTATAATAAATATGAACATTCAAGAAAGACTACCAAAAATCTAAATGAGTATCAATACAAGTCACAACTCAAGATAAAGCCAACTTGCCAATCAAGGAATCATCCACCGATAGAAAATTATATTTTGCGGAGGTTTGTGTCGCTCATGTTGATGAAAACATATGGTTCATCAATACGAGAGCATCATGTCACATGACTCCTCATCACAGTTGATTCAATTATTATGAGCTTATGATGGAGGAAATGTAACTATTTAAAATAATTCAACAATTAAAATAATTGTTCGTGTGAAGATAGAGATGAAAATAGATAATGAGACTTCAAATTTATTCTAAGATTCGTGCATATTCCACACTAAAGTAGAAATCTAATTTCAATAAGTGTGCTAATAGATGTTGATGTAAAATTTAGTTATAATTACAAATCTTGCAAGATGACATGATAAATAATGATAATTACTTGTGAAACAAGATATGCAAACTTGTACAAGTTATTAGGAATCACTATCAAGACTGAAGTTGGGTTCTTTAATTCTGAGAATTAATATATAGAGCCGCATTCACAACATAAAAATATGATGTCCTAACCATGCTTATCTCGTGACATGAAAACAAGGAGTCTCGACCTAGTCAAAGTCGAGAAGTAAAAATATGATATCATGACAAAAAATAATATTTGGCATCAAAAATTATAGCACATCAATGATAAGAGTCCGGTGTCGATATGGCACGGCACGACAAGACTCAACATGATCAGGCCCGCATTGCCTGACCAGCCCGATAGTGCCGGATTCGAGCTGGTTCATGATGGGCTATGTTTGTTTTGTGCTAGGTCATGCCGAGAAGTACCGAGACATGCCTGATTATGCTGGAACGTGCCGGGACATGGGGGGTATTGTTAGGTCTTACCATTTCGGCTCATTTAAAATCAAGTTATCCCAAACTACAAATATATTTTAAAATTTAAATTTTAATACTAAATTAATTAATTAAATTAATATAACAAAAAAAATAAAAATACTATCAGAAGTTACAACTCAACTAAAAACACATACAATTTACAAAATAACAAAGTAAAATTAAATCGTTAAAAGATAAAAATCAATACATCAAAGATGAACTCATAAATATAAAATATCAATCTCATAATTATTTGAATAAATAAAGAACAATATAACAATAAAAATAGCAAGTTCAAATAACAAAAATAAAGACAAATATAATCCAAAAAAGATCAATATCATAAGAATATGATGGTATCACTAGCAGTAGGCTGTAGGCAGTATAGGCTCAATTTCAGTCACCATCAAAGTCTCACAAATCATCATCAACAACCAACTCATCCACTCTTGTTATAGTTTCAGCATGATACTAGATGACCAAGCTCGAATCCTTTTCATCATTCATGTATGTAATATCTCAATAATATCTAATCATAATCTTGATATCCTGTCTAAATTAATATTCGCTACAACAAAAAAGATAAATTACGATGTTACGTTTGACACCAAAAGAATCAGGAGATTTCGTGCCAACTTAGATAGCACAAGATAGGTTAACTCATATGATTTTTATAACTATAAAATATTAAAATTTTTATTATCGGTATATAATAGGATTGAACAGTAATTAATATCTAAGTACCAAGGCCACTCACTCATATTCGACGATCCACCTCATCATTCTCCCTCGCTAACTAAATGGAAAAGTCATCATCTTCGAATATGATATTCATGTCCGTACTCGGAGCCTGACAACTACTACCACCATACCGAGATATCTCAAACAGGCCAGGCCGGGCCTACTTCATCACAGTAGGCCCAGCATGGCCTGTCAGCCCAGCTGTGATTAGAGGTGTCAAACGGGCCGGGTCGGGCCGGCCCGTTTTTTTAGGGCACAACCGTGCTACCGTGCCCGGCCTGGCACGGTTTGAATCAAAACCGAGCCCGGCACGACACGGCCTGCCGTGCCTACGGGCCCTCTCGGGCCTGACCTGGCCATACGGGCCAGGGCAGAGGCAGACCCGAGAGGCAGAAATTTTTTTTTTTTTAATTTTAGATATTGTAATTCTTAAGTGTATAGTATTAAATATAAATATTTTTAAAAATGTTAAAAATAAAAATTAATTAAAAAAACAAAGTTTAGAAATTTTTTTTATCAAATTCAAATTAGTTTAAATTTTATTATAATTATTAATTTTTAAAATAAAATTTAAATCATAAAAAAAATAAATCAATACATTATGTTAGTAAAAATAAAAATAAAAAAAAAATTAAACAACACAAATGAAAAATTACCAATCATCCATTTGAAACCGAATGTCCGAACAAAACAAATATCAGTTTCAACACAACGTACAAACAAAGCGTACAAATACAATCAAAAAAAACATCAAAAATAAAAAACAGCAGATCATCATCAATCGTCAATCGACATATCATGAGAATCATCAGCCGTAACATCAAGATCAGTATCATATGGATCATCATCATCGGCAATCAACTCCTCCGCCATCGTAGTGGATGTGGATGCAACTGCAGTGCCTGTCCCAGTCTCAGCTCCAGCACGATCATGGATGCTAAACCTCGATTCCTCCCAATCCTTCAAACAAGCCAAGGTTTCAACCATATCTGGAGGTAATCTCGATCTCCTATCCGAAATTATATTCACTACAACAGAAAAAGCAGACTCCGATGTTACGCTCGACACCGGAGGAGTCAGTAGATCCCGTGCCATCCTAAATAGTACGGGAAAGGTGGACTCATATGATTTCCACCACTATAATAAATCAAGATTCTTAGTATCAGAATGTGATAGGATTGAGCAGTAATCGGTATAAGTACCGAGACAGCTCGCTCCTATGTGATGGTCCATCCATACGTTTCCCCCTCGCTAGCTGAATGGAAAAATCGTCATCTCCGAATAAGGTATCAATGTCCGTAATCACAGTCTCACTACTACCACCACCATACCTAGTATCGTAGTATGTGAACAGGTCAGTCAACTTCTCGTGAATGAACCCTTCAGGTGGCTCTTCCAGGTTAATGCACGAGAAAATTGAAGTCAGAGTGTTTTCTACCCCTTCCACCTTAACCTTAGGGTCCATGCATGCAGCGAGATAATAAAGAGATGAAATGATGGACCAGTACTTCAAGTACTTGGTCTCCATCTCTGCAACCATATGGCTAAGCGTCGGGTCAGCTCGATACTTCCTAAACATGCTACTAATGTTGTATATGCACCGGAGTGCAATGCAAGTCGTGGGCATATAAATCGACGAACACATGTTCGTCATGTCATAAAAAATCTTCAGGAATTTTATAAATGAAATTTCTGAAGCCAAGTCAGTGTCGTCAATAATAAGTTCGTCACTCTTACTATTGACGTAGTCGGATATCATGTGTTCGTATCCAACACATGATTCCAACATCAGATACGTGTAATTCCAACGATGTCTCACATCCGATTGAAATTTCTTCTTCTTAAGATTCGCAGATAAACAGAGACTATCAAACTCTTGTTGTCTGCGAGGAGTACGAACATATTTTAGTGCATTGCGTATATTATCTAACGCGAGGAAACACACCTTCATACCCGCTTGAACAATCAGGTTAATTACGTGACACATGCATCTGACATGAAAGATCTCTCCTAATGGTGCGTCTCTAATATTCCTAACAAACATATTGATCGCTACTCCATTATTAGAAGCGTTATCGAATGTGACACAAAATTTTATTTTGAATTTTATATTCTCTAAAGATTTTCATCATACACTCAAAAATGGCCGGGTCATCATGAGGATGAAGAATTTCAGTGAATCTTAAAATTTTTTTATTGATTGTCCAGTTAGAATCTACATAGTGACTCGTGAGACATGCATAAGAAGAATCATCGTGACTTGTCCATATATCGAACGTCACGGACACCACTCCACTATATGTCAAATTCCTTAATTATTTTTTGTTTTTCTAACTTATATATCTTTAGTATGTCATCCCTAGATGTGGACCTAGGAATCCTACAATAGGAAGACTGAAAATAAGTCTGCATGATGCGCACTACCCTTGGATCTTCCGAAAATCTGATCGGAAGACCCATCAATGTGATGAGCCTGGTCATGCCGTCCCTACCCAACTCGCTGGAGTATATGAATGGAGTAAACTTTGAGACTGAACTCGATCCAGTCTCAAAAAATAAGTCTGCATGTTTTTTGGTGCATAATTCAGTATGCCTCTTAAGGTGCACAGTCTCAAATGAACTCTTACATGTTAATAGTCCCATACAATATTTGCACTGTGTCATTTCTTGTTCCTCATCCCTAACATTTTTTTATGTTATGATTTTAAAATGAGTCCAAACTACATAAGTCCTCCTAGTTTTTTATTTTTTAGAACTTTGGGTTGAGACGACTGGAGAAACCAAAGTTTCAGCAGCCTCATACCTCTGTAGAATATTTTCATTTTCCAAATTTAAATACGTGTCAGGTTTATTTGTCATTTTTTATGATTTTTATTTTTTCCTAATTTTTTTAGAGAGAGAAACTATAGAGAGAAAGTAAAAAAAAGCGTAAAATAAATTACCCAGTAAAAACAGTGAGATCGGTAACGTGCACGGTGCACCGCAGCAAGCTCTAATATTCAAAACTCAAGTCGAGTTTCATGAAAATCCAAGCCGAAAGCAAAATCCCGAGGCCGAGAGAGAGAAGCACGGTTTATGTGAGAGAAAGAGAAAGATTTGAGAGAATATATGTTTTTGAAAAACATAAGTATTAAAGGTAGGAGGGTAGAATTTATAGATTAAAAATATTAATTTTTTATAAAAAAAATATTTTTTTTATATTTTTTTGAATTTTTAATAATTATTTAGGGGGCAGAATCACGAGGACCGTTGGATTTTGCCCCCTAGCCGTTGGAGGCGAATCTAACGGCTGAAAATTAATATTAATTGCATATTTTTTTTTCCCGTTGAGATTAGGTCGGGACAGCGGGTCGGGTCCAATCAGACACGACCCGCGGTCTTTTTTTCGGGAGGGGCTGAGTCACATCCACGCGTGGCCGCGTGAAACCGGCATGGGAAGAACCCGTGCCGGCATGCCGTGCCGGGCCATGTTGACAACTCTAGCTGTGATGAAGCCATGTTGAGATGGATGGGAAGCCGATTTTGCTCATTGGGATGGGTTTGGGCCTGGTTTGGGCATAGATTGGGCCAATTTGAAATTTTTTAATTATTTTAATTCAGAATATTAAAAATATTATAAAATTTAAAAATTAAAATTTAAAATTTAATTATTAATACTTAATTACTTAATTTTAAATTAATAGATAATTATTAAATTAAAATAAATACTTAATTTTTTAAATTTAATAAAACATAAAATTTATTATAATAAACTAAAATTTTAAAACTAAATGTGTATGAATTAATTAAACTTAAATATTAAAACAAATCAATATAAATCACAAAAAATTAATATTCAATAATAAAGACTCAAACTCAAAGTAATATGACAAAAAAAAATAGAGATAATATAAATGAATAAATTTAAATGAGAAAAATAAAAATAAAAAATATCTTTAACAGAAAGTATTACACCATATGATAAATAATAATATAAGATAAGTATCAAACAAAAATCTTAATCCGTCAATCGTTAACGTCATCAATCGTCAAAATGTCATAAATATCAATATCACACGGATCATCATCTGTAACTATTTTTTCTGCTTTTGCTGCAGTCCCAATAATATCCTGGATTCCCAATCTCGAATACTCTCAATCCTTTATGCATGCTAATATCTTAATAATATCTAGCCATAATTTAGATCTTTTCGAAATAATATTCATTACAACAAAAAAAATAAACTCCGATATTACGCTTGACATCAAAAAATTTAGTAAATCCCATGTCATCTTAAATAGTACGAGATAGGTGGACTCATATAGTTTTTACCACTATAATATATCAAGATTCTAATTATCAAAATATGATAGAATTAAACAGTAATCAGTATCTAAATAGCAAAACAGCTCGCTCCTATTCGACAGTCCACCCCATTATTTTCCCATCGCTACCAGAATAGAAAAATCATCATCTCCGAATATAATATTCATGTTCGTACTCGGAGTCTCAATATTATTATCATCATACCTAGCATCATAGTATGCAAAGAGCTCGATCAACTTCTCGTAAATGAACCATTCAGTGGGTCTTCCTAGTTCGTGCACGAGGATATGTATATTAAAATATTTTTTATCCTTTCCACCTTAATCCTATGATTTATGCAGACAGCCAAACAATAAAGAAATGGAATGATAGACTAGTACTTTAAATACTTAGTTTCCATCTCTAGAATTATATCACTAAGTTTCGAGTCATCTTGATATTTCCTAAATATGCTACTAATATTATATATGCATTTGAGTACAATTCAAATCGTGAAAGTATGAACTGACGAACACATGTCATCGTGTCATAAAAAATCTTCAGGAATTTTATAAATAAAATTCCTGTAGCATAGCCAGAATCGTCAATAATAGTTCATCACTTTTACTATTTACATAGTCGGATATCACGTATTTGTATCCAACACATGAATCCAATATCAAATATGTGTAATTCTAATGGTATGTCACATCTAATTGAAATTTTTTCTTTTTAAGATTCGCAAACAAACAGAGACTACCGAACTCATGTTATCTACAAGGCATGCAAATATATTTTTGTGAGTTACGTATATTTTCTAAGCTAGGACACACACCTTTATCCCTGCTTGTACTATCAGGTTAATGACGTGACTCATGCATCTAACGAAAAAAATCTCTCCTAATGATCAATCTCTAATATTCCTAACAAATATGGTAATTATTACTCCATTATTAAATACACTATCAAATGTGATACTAAAAATTTTATTTTAAATTATATATTCTCTATAGATTTTTATCATACACTTAAAATTGATCAGGCCATTATGAGGATAAAGATTCTCAAAGAATCCTAAAATTTTTTTATTTAGTATCCATTTTAAATCAACATAATGGGCGGTGAAGCATGCATAAAATGAATCATCATGACTAGTTCATATATCGGACGTCACAAACACCACTCCATTATATTTCCTAAATTTATTAATTATTATTTATTTTTCTAAAATATAATATTTTAGTATACTGTTCTTAGATGTGGACCTAGAAATCATATGATATACAAGCTAAAAATAAGTCTGCATAATACTGACAATCCTTTAATCTTCTAAAAATCTAATCGAAAGATTCATCATTATGATCAGTTTGGTCATGTCTTTCCTCTTTAACGCATTGCGGTATATGAAGAGGATAAATTTTGGGACTAAACTGGATTCAGCCTCAAAAAACTCATCGTAAGATTGGATTTAACTAAGATCTAATGCACTATATTTTTTGGTGTATAATTCAGCATACCACTTAAGGTGCCTAATTCCATACGAACTTTTACAGCTTAAAATATTTTTACAAAATTTGCATTGTGCCAAATCTTCTTCGATACTTCTAATATTTTTTTGTTTTATTATATTAAAGTGAATCCAAACGATTAATGTTCTTCGAATTTTTTGTTGTTTAGATGTTTGGGTTGGATTGACCGGAGAAACCAAAGTTTCGGCAACCTCAGACCTTTCCGTATGATTTTCGTTATCTAAATTATAATTGATTTCATTCTCATTATTAAAATTATTATTTATCAATTTTTTTTAAGATTCGACTTAGGATTTGGAAAGGAGAGAAAAATATTTTAGAATATAAAATTAAAAACTTAAAAAATAAAAACTAAAATAAAAAAATACTCAAATCGTAATGCATAAATTTTTGCATTTTGATGCCCGCACTGTGCGCACACCATAATCAACACCACACCCTAGTTCCGAAAGGCAAAATGCCAAAACCAAAATCAAAAACCCAATAAAAAGAGAATTAGAGAATGAGGGAGAGATTTATATTTTGAAAACATAAATCATACAATGGGGGGGAGGTGTTATAGATTTAAAAACTATATTTAAAAAAAATAGTTTTTTTTATTTTTTCTAATTTTTTTTAATTAAAAATGAGACAAAATCTTTAGGGCCGTCGGATTCTACCCCATAGCCATTTGAGGAAATATCCAACGACTTAAATTTAAATTTTTTTAATTTCTTTTGTACCGTTGGATCGGTTCGACCGTCGAACCGCCCGAATGGTCATTGATTCCGGAAGCTTCGGCTTTTGGAATAATCAAGCTAGGGTCTAGGAGGTTGGGGAAAAATGACTGTGAGTCGAGTCGATCAGGTTACAGGCCCAATGGAATTTTGGATCCGTTAGGCATTAGGCTTCGGGGTGGGGCTGGGTCGGGGCAACGCTCTATTCGTGCCGAAAATGCATGTCAACGGGCCATGGTACCGAGCGGTGCCTAGCCCATCACATGGCCCAGTTGACCTAAGAATGACAGCACCAACTGAGTCGTGAGCAGGCCCAGCACAAGTAGGGGCACGAGTCTATACCGCACATCCAAGGCCAAGCATGGCCAAGTCGAGCAGGCCTGGCATAAGCAGCCCTGGCCAGTTTGACACCTCTAACCTTACCCAGTATCGTAATATATAAATAACTTAGCCAATTTTTCATGAATGAACCCTTCATGTTGGTATTTTTGGTTTATGCACGAGGATATGCATGTCAAATATTCTCTAATCCTTTCACCTTAACCCTATGATCTATGCAGGCAGTTAGATAATAAAGGGATTAAATGATGAATCAATAATTTAAATAGTTGATTTCCATTTCAACAACCATGTCACTAAATATCGAGTCATCTTTAAAATTTTTAAATATGCTATTAATATTATATATGCACCTGAGTACAATAAAGGTAGTGAAAGTATAAACAAATAAACACATGTTTATTATATCATAAAAAGTCTTCAAATTTTTCATAAATGAAATTCCTGTAACCCAGTCAATCTCGTCAATAATAAATTCGTCCCTCTTCTTATTGACATGGTCAGATATTACGTGTTTGTATCCAACAGATAACTCAAACATTAAGTATTTATAATTCCAACGACATCTCGCATCCGATTAGAATTTCATCATATTTAGACCCGCAGACAAACAGAGACTACCAAACTCTTGTTATCTACAAAACATATGAAGAAATTATAATGAATTACGCATGTTTTCTAAATTGATAAAAATAACCTTCATCCCCACTTGTACTATGAGATTAATGGCGTTATACATGCATCTAATATAGAAATCTCTCATAATAGTTTATCTCTATTGGTCCTAACAAATATATTAATGACTACTCTATTGTTAGGTGCTTGTCAAATATAATACTATATATTTTATTTTAAATATTATATTTTCTAAAAATTTTCATCATGTACTCATAAATGATCAGGTTATCATGAGGATAGATAATATCTATGAATCTCAATATTTTTTTTATTTAGTGTTCATTTAAAACTTACATAGTAGGTGGTGAGGCATACATAAGATACATCATCATAACTAATCCAGATATCAAACGTCACGGACATCACTACAATATATTTTCTAACATCATTAATTATTATTTCTTTTTCTAAGTTATAGTATTTTAATATGTCATTCCTATATATAAACCAAGAAATCATATGATATACGTGCTTAAAATAAGCCTGCATAATACTGACTATCATTGGATACTTCAAAAATTTAATCAAAAGACACATCGTGATGATTTATTTGGTCATGTCTTTTATTTCTAATTCGTTGTAGTATATGAAAATAGTCAACAAATAGGATAAACTAGATCCAACCTAAAAAATCTCACCGCTGAGTTGGGTTTGCCTAGGATCTAATACACCAAGTTTTTTTTTGCATTATTCAAAATGTCTCTTAAGGTGTCGAGTCCCACATGAACTCTTACAGGTTAATATTTTTTTATAATATTTATATTGTGTCGATTCTTTATTAGCACCCCTAATATTTTAATATTGTATAATATTAAAGTGAATGAAACTATTAATTTTCTTCTAGTTTTTTTTATTTTTTAGATATTTGGGTCGAGACGATCAGAGAAAATAAAATTTCGACGGCTTCAAACCTTTCCATAGAATAATCGTTATCTATATTAAAATTTTCTATGTTAATGTTAAAATTAATTTCGTTATCGATAATAAAATTATAATTTATCATTTTAATTTTTTATTAGTTTATTAATTATATTATAAATTTTGTTTTTTAAATTAAATATTAATTTATATTAATTAAACTAAAACTTTTAACTAAAATAAAAATAAAAAAAATTAAACAAAATTTATTAAATAATACTTATAATGTGTAATATCTCATTTGATTTATGATGCCCGCACCACAATCGGTAGTCCGCACCAAAGTCTCAAAAGTCAAAACTAAAAGGAGTGAGAAAAAAAGAGACAAAAGAGGAGAGGTGAAACGAGAGAGAAATATATATAAGATAAATAGATATGTATTTTAGAATGAAAGGAGGTATATATATAAATTTCAAAAATATAATTTTTTTTAAAAAAATCTATTTTTTTATTTTATATATATATATATAAATAGGCAAAATCATGAAAACCATCGAATTTCTGCTCCTAGCCGTTGGGGCCGAATCCAACAACTTAAAATGCTTCTTTTTTATTTTTATTTTTGATTGTTGGATCGGTTCAAAAAAATGCTTTAAATTGTACAAAATCCATCAGGTTTTATCAGAACTACCTGTATGAAAAACAAAACAAATAAAATTCAAATCTACTACTATCAAATCAACAACAATATTGAATTGGATATATAATAATTTATTCGAAAAAATACTAGAGAAATCATTTGGGAGATCAAGATATTACATATTATTCATTGATAATTTCTCCAAATATGTGAGAAATCCAAAGAGTTAAAAATGATATTTTAGAATCAATTCAAAAAGAAAATAAAAATTATGCACACAAATAATAAGACTAAATACTTTTTAGTTGATCAATTATGTGCTAAGTATGATAATATCAGATAGAATATAATCAAAATGACACCATGACATAATAAAATAACTAAAAGATTAAATAGAATATTGATAGAGAATACAATATGCATGAGGAATTAGGTAGATTTGAAGCCAAAAGTTGAAGCATTTATCATAATATTCTACTTGAAGAACCATACTCCTACATCTATCGTGAAGAATTAAATATCATTTGAGGTGTTATGAGATAGTCATGTGTAGCCCAAACTAAGAGTATTTGGATAAGACATATGCATTCATGTGCCCAAAAAAAAAATTAAACTTCAAATCAAAGAAGTTCATATGTTACAAAAAAAATATTAAAGGTCACAAGCTTTGAAAACCCTAAGAAAAGAACAATCTTATACAATAAAGATATATTCAGAAAATACAAGAGTAAAGGTGCCAATTAGGTCAAGCGATCTGGGCATGACATGAGGCATGGCATAGCCCAGTTCAAAGTCAAAACTAAACATGCCATAGGCCAACCTAGGACATGGCTAAAGTCGTTCAAGGCCAAAGTTCTTCACACAAAAGGGGCAACACGGCATGGCCCTGCAAGATGGCCCAGGCAGGCTAATGTCGGCCCGACAAGCCAAACAAGCTAGCATAGTCTTGATCCAAGCTAGCCTAGGACGAGCAGACTAGCCTAAAATGAAATGGACTAATCTAGTCAAACCTAACCCAACTTGGCACAGCACGACCCAAATGACCCAAGCAAAAGGCTTGTCAACAGACTATGATGGGCCTCTCATTTTTAAAGTCAGGCTAGCATAGCACGGCCCATCCTAAAAACTATATCATGACATAGCCCGCACGAACCTAAAAAAATAGGTCATGGCAACATGACACAATATATATGACACCTATACGTAAAGGTGAACCCGCTGATAAGACACGATTTAAAGATCTTGATATAGAAGACTACCTTAGAGCACAATGAGCCTTTGGAGAACAATGAACTCCAATCACAACATAAAAATATGGTGTTATGATCAGATTCAACATCATGACATCGAAACATGAAGTCGCAACTAGTTCAAAGTTGAGACATAAAAATATAATGTTGCAATAGAATTTGAAGTAGAAACATGAAAACATGAAATCATGACATAAAAATATAATATCACAACATGAAACTAAGTAAAGGAATAAGAGGAGGAAGTACAAAGCTAGTAAAATTCTAAATGAGTTGCGACTAAAAGACTCAATACCAAGATAGAAGTACAAGAAGATTAGGCTAGGAAAAAACAACTTGGTGTTGCGATTGGGCACAAAGCCACGACAAGAAGACAATAAGACTCAAATGAACAATGGTTTGAAGTCATGACAGGTAAATTAGGGATAATGACTTCATTTTACTAGTAACAAAGAATAAGAGTTTGATGACTTTGATGTAGTGTAGACAACTCCTACAATGAGAATATCTATGAGTTAAAACTCACCTTGAAAGTATGAGGACAGACCATTTTTTTCTCTTCAAGTTACAAAATAGAAGCCAAGCACTATGAAAAAGGCAGGAGTCTCCTATGTTCCAATGCAGGGGGAGCAATATAAAAAAAATGATTAAATTGACATTTGGAAGCCTTGTGAAATTAACTTTGAATCCAAATACTATTGAAAGATAATGAATGTCAAAAACTTTCAATGATGCAGACCTGATACTAAAAAAAAGAAAACAGTGTGTCTCAAGCAAAATATATATATGAAAGATATATTTCAAAGATACAATAAGTACGATTGCAAGCCAGAAGGAACTCCTATGATGATTAATATGAAAATAAAAACCAAGCAGTACCCTACTACTCAGTTGGAGAATAAAAAGATAGTCCTCATTTAGTAGGCTAATGTAGTTGAGAGCTTCATATATTTCATGATATGTAATACAAATTTTTCATATTATGTAAAAATATTGTGAAAAGTTTATATCCAATCTAAAAAACAGCATTTAAATGAAATCAAAAGAGTACTAAAATATTGATTATGCATTGCAATTTAGTAAAAATAGCAATAAAAAATCTTTGAAGCTAGTGAATCAGTTGATAGTGATATTGACTATAGCAGAGATGTTGATATCTAAAGATCTACAAGCAAATATATTTTTATCATATATGGGGGTTCTATGAGGTGGACAAGTAAAAAATAAGTTGTAGTTTCCCTATCATCTACGGAGACAGAGTAAGCCATAAAGCACGGCATACGAATATGAAAAGCAATTCTTCACTTCTTTCTATGAATGTTACTCATATGAGTAATACAGCTATTTGGAAATAAATACTATGTGCAAAACTTGGTTTCAAGCAAATAGACCTGAAGCTCTTATATGACAGTCAAAGTATCATCAATCTAACGAGAAATCTGACCTTCCATCATAGGTGTGAAAGGTGCAAGGCACATCAAGACGAAAAGGTTTCTTAGAGCCTTGAGACACAAGGTACATTTAAGGCACATACTTTTTTATGTAGGGGACACCTTATATTACATATGTATTTTTATCAAATATAATCAAATTTAACATTCTATATTCAATTTTATAACAATAATAGAAAGAGATTTATTATTAATAATAAATAGATAATTCATTATATATATATATATAGTTAATTATACAAACAGATAACTTTCTATTAATTCATTTATTAATAGATAATTCAATTTTATTTATTTAAAAGTAGAATATTTTTTTTACTTATTTAAAAATAAAGAATTTATTATTACTTATTTAATAATAAATAATTTATTATTATTTGTTTAGAAATAAATAATTAAATAAATAAGTAAAATTTCTCATTCAAATTATCATAAACTGATAATATAAAAATAAATTAAGCAAATAAGTTCATAAAAAAATATTTTAATTAATTATTTATGAATTAAAAAAATATAAAAAAAAACAAAGTAGTAGAAAAACACGTCATTTTGGAGCCTCACACCTAAATTGTGCCTCTCTAAAGGCGCTACACCTGGCCTCAGGCGAGGTGCTAGAGCATGGAGTCGCGTCACCTTGCACCTAGGCACGCCTTAAGCATGTCTTTCACCTAAGAAGCACGGACACAGGAATACGACACGGCAGGATACGGGGATACGGAAAATTCTAAAAAACTATGATACATATACGGCTAGGATACGGCATGATAAAAAAATAAAAATAAAAATTATTAATTATTAATATTAGGTATTTTATAAAATTTATTAAATTAAATTAAATTAAAATATTTTATTATATAAAATAAATATATATTATTTATATTATAAAATAAAAATATTTTATTTTATAAGATAATATTTATAATTATTTTATTTTATAAAATAATATTTTATAATTATATTATATAAAAATATATATTTTTTATTTTATTTTATAAAAATATTTTATTTTATGCCCCTGCCTCTCCCCTCAATCACGCCCGCCCGCCCCTGCCTCTCCCCTCAAACACGCCCGCCACTTCCTCTCCCCTCAAATCGTGTCCGCCCCCTGCCAGTGGCCAACGTTGCCCATGCTGCAACGTTGGTCACTCGACGTCGTCGGACGTCGGGCACTATAGATGTGGATACGACTGCCGACGCAACCATCCGATACGCCACGTGGCGTATCGGATACAGATTGTGCAATGATACGCCACGTGGCGTCGGACACGTATCTGTGCCATGTCCATGTCGTGTCCAGGTATCAGACAAATGGACACAGCTGTAGGGAGCCGTGTCCGTGCTTCCTTGCCTTTCACAACTAGGACTTGCATTCAAAAACAAAGCACATTGATATTTGAGAGCAAGTTAACTAGAAACTAATTCTATTAAAAAAATGAAATGAAAAAAAGTCATTGATTAGTTGATGAAGATTATGGGTATGATAAAATTTCAGTTGTGCAAAACTGAGACTAAAATAAAAAATAGGTATTTACCAAGTAATAAAATATTAGAATAGGCTTATACTTTTTCTAAAGTTAATATCTGTGCAGCAAAGTAGCGATCATGTTGTGTGCAATGGTGACTAGACTAAACCTAAAAGATCTACGGAGGAATCACACCCAATTTAATGAAATTGTGACTAGATTAAAACTACAAGATCTGCAGAGAAGTCATGCCCTATTTTGTAGAATCATGACTGAAATAAAGCTAGAAAAACTCCTAAAGTCATGACCTAAATCAAATCACAACTTATTTTTATTGGTTACGACTGAAGACTATTTTGGCACCACAATTTATATTGTGAAATCACGACTCAACTTAAGTTGTAATATCATTTTATCGCAACAAATTTTATATTATTGTAATTGATAACTTAAGAATTCAAATCACAATCTATTTCATGAGTTCATGACATGAATGAAACTATGTGTTATATGTTGTTGCAACTTGAATTTAAGTTTAACATATTTTTTATTTTACAATTTAAATGCTTGTAGATATAATCAAAGATTTGTGAAAAACATAGAAGAGATGTGTAGAATATAAGCGAGAGTAAAAATATGAAACATAAATATTGTTCGGTCACATAACATGAATAGTAAATAAATCTCTCCTCCCTCCACTCTCTCTTTCTCTCTCATTTTTTCTCATGGTGTGTGTACTTCTTACTTCTTCTATGATAAATTTTTGTTTTTGGCGGTTCTCCCTCCTCAAAAGTCCTAAACCTCAAGCACTATCTTGATTCTTAGTTTCTAAGATAGATTATATCATGTATTGCCGAGATCTTGTCATTTGATACCGAAGTATAATGATCAACACAATTCTTAACATTAAGTATTAGAGATCAGTAATAGGTACTTCTTGACCCTAACATTTAGTATCACAGCCTAAGTTAGGGACTCCTGGATCTTAATATTGAATGATACAAAAATGAAGGGGCAATGGTAAATAAAAAATAAAAAAGGCAGGTAATGGTAAGAAAGAAATATAAAAAAGGGGGATAGAATAGTCTTTCAACCCAAACATAATTTAGGCTGACCCGACCAAAAAAAACATAAAATAAAAATAAAAATACTAACAAAACAAACATAAACAACATTCACACTAAGTAGTCACTTTTCCATAAACTTGGTCAAGACTTTATTTATGAGCTTCAAAATTCAATGCCAGATTTCCATTGGTGGATATTGTCATTGGTATATATCATAAAAAAGAATGTTCTCATCATTCTCCCTAAGCAGAAAGACTCTTCCCTCTACCACATACATACATTGACAACTGTCATAGTTCTTAAGATGACCTAGATTAATCCACTATAGCTCATAGTGTGAAATCCAATTGTTGTTCATCTCTAGTTGTCCTCAACATCGAACAAGAAACTTGTAAACAAAATCATTTTTGACAGACTATTTTATTATCAAGAAAATTAACAATATCATTAACCAAATTCAAATCAACAGAATTTCACAAAGGAGGTATTGGTGTACACCCATGTGTACACTCAATACAATCATGATTCAGCTCATATTTATCACAAAAGTCACATTTGGTTGAATAGTTACTAATAATGGGTATTATATCTTGATACTTATTATTCCCTCCATCTTCAAAAGAATTTGACCATCGACCCAATACTCTGGTTGATTTGGAATACTAGCTCCATACATAATACTTTGGGAAGACATCAACAGACTCCTTTAACAATGGTGTAACTTTAATGGGAACTGAATTAGTTCAAAAGCTCTCGAGTGGTTAAAATGACAACAATATAACTTTCTTAAACTTTATTGTTCATTTCCTTATCGACAATAAAACTCACATTTGCAAGTGGTTTCTTATGGCCTGATTGATGAATCTTAGGTTGCAGAAGTATATCTTATATATATCTTATAGACTAGTTGATTTGAAATATTGATTCCATGCATACTTTTTTAGGATGACATCAGCAAACTCCCTTAGATAACTTTCTTGTAAAGCCTAGAGCAATTAGCAACTACATGCCCATATCAATAATGAAAACACTTAGATTGTGATCCTACCTTAGAAAAATTATGCTTAACTCCCCCTCCTTTGTGGTTCATGATTTTAGGAGCCTTCTCAAAAAAAAAAAAAAAAATAAAGGAGTAGGTTTGGAGTTTGTTGCCTAAGAACTGGGACGCATCGGAGAGGAGGATGATGGATCTCATCTATGTCATGTGGCATAAGCCCTTTCCGATATATTGATTCCTCAAACAAATAGTTTAGTTTTCAAGTTAGGATAGAAGCATGCTCAAAATTGTGAAAAAATCTACATAGATGTCTTGGTCTCAAAGGTGTTACATTAATTAAAAAACAAGTCAAACTTCGCGATGTAATCCTTTTCAAGAAGTTATCTTGTAGCATCAAGTTACACTAATCTAAGAATCAAAATAAATAATAAAGTAAGATGCCTATTTTTTAATAGATTTTTTATTTATGCCCAAATACCAATAAGTTAATTGTCGCTCACGCCTCTTAATTGTTCAATATTAGACAAATATTATTAGTTTCTTCAATTACTTTCATTGATACAAAACTTATTTCAAGTTCTTCTAGAATAATGTATCATTATCGAAGCTCCCCCCACAAATCAACAATTCCTAAATCCCTCCACAAATCAACAATTCCTAAATCCCTCCACAAATCATATTATTTCCAAAACCTAACTTCTTCTCACTCCTGAAAACTATAAATAATAGATTTGATATCTTATAACGTTGTATGTTAAATTATTGAAATTCAATTACTTTGTTGTAGAATTCCGAATGTTTATGATGATAAAAAATACAATTGATATTTAATTTTTATGTATTATTTTTATTTTGATTTTTAGGTTTGATATTATTCACTTAATTATATTTTATTAATATATAAAAACTATAAATAATATTTAGTAGAAATATATAATTTTTATATATATCAAATTGAGTGTGCCTCAGAAAAAAACTTGTGCATTCATTGTGCCTCAAGACCCCCAAATTTTTTTGTCTTGATACACCGTATGCCACAAATAACTATGATGTAGACCCCACTAGAATGCTGTTGGAAATAGAAGGAACAAAGGAGGCCCTTCACACACCTACAATTTTGTTATCGAATGATGCATCAGGTGTCACAATAAAGAGAAAAAACTTCATCACCATTTTCAAAATAGTAATCGAGATGTTTTTATATGGCCCAAATGATACAAAAAAGAGATGGCAACTACAAGAAAGAAAAACAAAAAAGGAGATAGAATGATCAGTCAACCCAAAAGTACATAGGATGACCTAACCAAAAATAAAACATATAACAAAAACAAAGACACTAACAAAAAAAAACACAAATAGCATCACACTATGTGGACCCTTTTCCATTAAATCCATCAAGGCTTTAATTATGGGCTTTTGAACTCAATGTAGGATGTTAGACAATAGATATTGTTGTCAATATATATGATGAAAATGAATGTCTTCATCAGTATTTTAGATATTTCCTAAGAATTAAGGTTTGATACTTAAGAGAATTTCTCTCTCATAAAAGGTATACTTTAGATATTTTGTTTAATATTGATATAATAAAATACACACCAATTAAATCACTACTTAATATGAGTATATATTTGTCCAAATATATTGGTTCCTCAATTAATGGCACTAGATATAAAAAAATAATATAAAAATTAAATTATCTAATAATTATTAAATCAGAAATTATGTATTTAGATTCTAATTGAATTTCAAATATTACTTGTATGAAGTATACTATATATAGGCGGCAAACTGGACATGTTGAGGTCCTAATTCAAACTTGCATGGATCGAGTTGTAGGTAATATGCCTAACCCAGACTAGCCTGAGAGCAATGAGATCTCGACTAGCCTGAGAGCAATGAGATCTCGACTAGCCTAGACAATTTAGCATAGGTGAGACCGAAATTAAAAATAGCTTGGGCACCTAAGACTTAAGTTTTACATAATACAAGCCCAAGCCCAAAAGCATAGGGCTTCCAAGCTAGCTTATATTCTACATAATCAATAATGAACTTGCACACTCCATATTTTATATTATATATATAATATAACATATAATATATAAAATTTTTAAAAAGAATAACTAAAATAACATAAAAATATTAATTTAATTTAAAAAAGCATGTATGTAATATAAAATAGAATATAATAAAAAAATACACTCAATTCAAACTGACAAATTGTTTTAAAATAAAAAATAATAATTCTAATCATCCTGAGCAAAGTTTTAAAAGGCGAAAGCGTAAGGCGAGGCGTTTTTGTATTCATGAGGCGAGGCGTAAGCCTTGAGGCTTTGAGGCGTAAGCTTTTTGAGCCTCACAATATATAATTAATTATTATTTTAAAATATATAAAATAAAATAGCATAAATAAAAACATGAAAACAATTCATTAGAACTATTAAAAAAAAAAGCGTACTAGTTCACTACTTTTACAAAAAATCATAACAAAGTTATAAAATAAGAAATAAATTCAATTATACTAATAGTTTCAAACTTTAACAAAAAGCCATAACCAAGTCATGAAATAAGAACTAGAGTAAATTGTTTCAATTTAAATTCTCCTCTCCAAGGGCATCATCATCCTCATCCAATGTATCAAAAGTAGGAAAATGTCCACTTTCATGTATCCCCATTTCATGTAAATCTTCATCTTCATCAATTGACGTCAAATTGAACTCCTTCTCTTTGCCTTTGTCTCCACTTGTACCTATTATAAATTATTAATTAGGTAAAAATATTATAAGTTTTTTTTATTAAATTTAATCAAATTTATGACTTTAATTTTTGAGTACTTACTTGGTGCTTCATTATGTTTCCTTTTGTAGGAATGTGAAGAAATCATGTGATCCGATGATGCTTGGGAGTAGGATGACACAACTCTAATAGCATCAATATTGAATAACTCATCATCCCGAAGCCAACAAAGATCAAGGGGGAGGAGGGGATGTTCTTTCTCCGCAATCCACTCATCATCCGAATCAATCTCCTCTACCAAAATCGGATCAACATTTTGTTTCCTTTGTAGACTTCGTTCTCTCAATCTAGTGTTGTACCTTACATACACTAGAGCATTCAACCTTTGATGTTCAAGTCTATTTCTTTTTTTTGTATGTATCTACAAATAATAAAATAAAGAAATTTATGTGTTAAAATGAAATAAAAGTTCTCTAACATTGAAATAGAAATATACGTATAAAAATTTACAAAAATAGAAATATTACCGATTCAAATGTGCTCCAATTTCTTTCACATCCTGAAGCACTACAAGTAAGGCTAATGATTCGAATAGCGAACTTTTGCAACTCTGGTGTTGAACCCCCAAAACGCATCCACCAACTTGTAGGACTTCTTAATATTCGAGAATCAATGGCAATACGACTCCCAAATTCACCCATTGCTTGGTCAAATGAGTCCAACTGAATGTCAGCTTTTAAACGTTCTTGATAATCCAACATCCTATCCATGCATTCAAATAATCCCTTCCTCACCTCATCAACATTAGAGAACTTATCCCCATACCGCAATTGAGGATTAAGATAGTAACCTGCTGCATGTAAAGGTCGATGAAGTTGCGGAGTCCATCTTGCATCAATTTTTCTCCAAATCGGGACATATTTTCTCTCCACGCCCCCACAATTAAATGCAATCTTCTCCTTAGCAGAATCCATCAGCTCATAAATATAACTCATTGCTGGTCTTTCCTCTGAATCAACCTCTCTCAAGACACTAACTAATGGAACAGTGGTCTTAATGCAAAAAGCAACATGAGGCCAAAAATTTGGATCAAACAACACTGTACTTCGAGCTTTCACACCTTCTACCTTTTTAGCCCATTTGCTTGAGCACCATTTTTCTGAGGAGAACATTGCTATAAGAGCTTGCTTTTGCTTATAAAGGCTTTGGAGAGTAAGAAATGAAGTAGCAAACCGTGTAATTGTTGGACGAAGAAGTTCATGATTTTTTGTAAATGTTCTCATCAAGCTAAGAACCCAAGTATGCCCATATATGAACTTCACTACTTGCCTAGCTCGAGCAAGTGTAGTATCATGAACATTTACCTTTCCAATATCCTCCAACATCAAATCAATACAATGTGCAGCACAAGGAGTCCACCACAAACTTCTCCTTTTTTCCATAAGCCTCATTCCAGCATTCACATAATTAGAGGCATTATCAGTGATGACTTGCACAACATTCTCCTCCCCAATTTCTTCAACCACGTCATCAAGATATTTGAACATCAATTCCCCATTTTTTATTGTATCAAAAGCATCAATTGATTTCATAAACCAAGTGCCAGCAGGACTATTCACCAAAAAATTGATAAGACACCTACTCTTTCCATCTGTCCAACCATCTGACATAATTGAACATCCATATTGTTTCCAAGCTCTTTTGTGATCTTCCATAATGATACTTAGGTCATTCACCTATTCTTTAAGAATCCATGTCCTCAATTCGTGCATAGATGACGGCTTAAACCCGGGCCCAAAATTTACAACAGCATCCATCATAGGAATCCAATAAGGATCATTCATAGTGTTGAATGGGAGACCTTTTGAATACATAAACCTACCAATTTTTCTACATACTTCATTTCTTTCTTCTTGCTTCCACCTTGAATTCAAAGTACTTTGATGAGGTTGTGAAGTGGTAAATTTATCCATAGGTCCCCTATGAATAGGTTCCCCACTCCCACTCCCACTCCAACTCCCACTCCCTAAGGCACCAATTGTTTTGGACAAAGCACTCTCATGCATTGAAGTTGGACCCATACCAATTTCTTGGAGCAATTCATTTCTTTTTGTTTTTTGATCCTTAAAATTGGCTAATGCATCTTTACATTCCAATCTAACATCTTCACTAACTTTGGGACATGGTTTCATACCATGATGAGTTCCGGCTAAGTGATGCTTGAGTCTATTCACCCCTCCCGCGCATCTTTGATTGCAAAATTTACATCTCAAATATTGTTCCCTGGAAACTTCAATAACATATTTCCACACAAAATCTTTTCTTGAATTTTTCGAATCGGAGGAACTCATTCTAAAAAAAACACCAATAATAATATTCACATTTCTATATAACAATATAATTGACTAAAAAATAATAACAAGACATAATTGAAAGGAATTTAAAAATGAAATTCAAAATTTAATTGGTTTAAATTTAAAAAAGCCAATATTTTTTTAAAAGGAATTAAAAAATAAAATTCAGAATTTAATTGGTTTAAATTTAAAAAAGCCTATATTTTTTTAAGAGGAAATTAAGAATGAAATTCATAATTTAATTGATTTAAATTTTAAAAAACGAATATTTTTTTTAGAAGAGTGAGTGTTTGATTTAAAAAAAAAAATTTTTGATGCAGAAAATAGAGTAGCACAGCTACTGGATATTGATGATCCAATTAATTTAATTTAAAAATCAAAGAGGAGTGGGGTTGTCTTCGGGTGGAGAGATGAAGAGATATGGGATTCTCCCTTTGACTTAAATAAAAAAAAATTAAAAAGCAAAGAGGAGGAGCAGTTCGGCAGCAAAGAGGAGGAGCAGTTCGGGTGAGAGAAGAAGAGAAAAAAAAATAAACAGCAAAGAGGAGGAGCAAGGGTTGTTTTCGGGTGAGAGATGAAGAGAGATGGAGAAAGCGTGACATACCTGGAGATGAAGCCGAGGAGATGAAGCCGAGATGATCGAGCAGTCGCCGCTTGAGGTAGGGTTCCAATTTTCTCCCGAATCTCCCCAAAACAGTTTGCTTTTTCTTTTTTTTTTCCTTCGGTAGGAGAAACCGAGAAAGTGATCGAGCAATTAGGTTTTTGTTTTTCCTTTCTTGAAGGCCTCCCCAAGCGTACGCATCCCTCTTCAAGGCGTGAAAGGCGCGATCAAAGCGCGCCTCGAACACGCTTGACTGAAAAAACGTACGCCTATCGTGCATTTGGCTTTTTTTCAGACGCCTCGAGGCGTTTTCTCTGCGCCTCGCCTTGAGGCGCGCATCAGGGTGCGCCTAGAAAACGCGTATGAAAACCTTGATCCTGAGATATCAGCTAATGTTACTAGTGTCGGATAAAAATCAGTCAATCATTACAAATCACTCTGTCTTGTTCTAATCTTCGGAACTCTAAGTTTCAATTTTATCATCTAATGCATCATTTAGTTCTAGTACTTAAAGACTTATTTGTACATCTTCTCAATCATTTAAGTATATTAAAACTTTTGTTATATATGATTATAATTTTATATCCTATCAAAAATGAGATTCACAATAATAATAAAAAAATGATTTGAATATTAAACTAGATACTAGAAGAGTCTGTAAATCATATATCATCTTATATAGCATAGAAAACATAGATTTATCATTCATATAATTTTTATCAACTCATATATCAAAATTTTTTGTATATCTTTGTGTAATAAGATAGAATAGTAATCATTATCTAAATATTTTAAAAACTCATACCTATTTAATAGATCATATTATCAATTATTCATAACTAATTGAAAGAAAAAAATTATCATCTTCGAATATAGTATCATTCTTTGTACTTAGAGACTCGTAACAATTACCATATTTATTTTCAAGATATTTAAATAATTTTTTTTTAAATATTAATAAAATTTACTCATTATTTCTTTTGGTCAGTTCATACAAATACATATAAATTACAAAATATTTTCAACTCATTCTACTTTAATACTATAATCAATATAGTCAACAAAAAAAATATAAAGATAAAATGATCATCCAGTATTTTAAATATTTTATTTTTATATTAATAATTATATCACTAAAACATAAGTATTTTTATATTGTTTTAATACAATATACATGTTACATATGTACATAAATACAATACAAAATATGTTAGTATATACCAACAAATACAAGTACATAATGCAAATAAAATTATAAATTTTAAAAATAAAAATATGTTTCAATCTAATTTATTAATTATAATTTAAATGATTTTACTATTCATGAAGTTGGATATAATATATTAATCTAACATTCAGTATATTAAATTCTAATAATATTTCACATTACAAGTGAAAAATTTTTATTTTTTAGAACTAATGACTTACAGATATTATAAAATTATTATAATTTGCTAGTCATCCTAATATGAATTTCAATTTTTTCTAATCAATGATCAACTATTTACTAATTGGTTTGTATTTCAAGTTGGCTGGTACTATTTTTAAGTAACACTCTCAAAATTATCAAATATTATACTATATATTTTATTTTATATTTCATATTCTTTGAAGATATTCGTCAGACTCTCATATATAACATGATCATCATTAAAATGCAAGATCTTATGAAATCTCAATATTCTTTTACTTAGTTTCCAGGTAAAATCAACGTAATGATCAGAGAATCATATGAAAAGAATATCGTGACTAATTCATATGTCAGACATCATCAATATCATTCCACTATACTTTTTAAGTTTTAGATTTATTAATTGTTTATCAAATATACATGTGAGTAGAATATATTTTTGATATATGAGAACATTAAACCTAAAATTACAATTTCTTGGTTATATTTACCTATGATCAAATATATGTGAGTTAAATATAATTTCCAAGTTAGATTTACCTATAATAAAATATAATATATTTTTGATATATTATTCAATATATCTTCTTAGATGTTTAATATCACAATTAATTTTGCAACTATAATTTTATTTAGTATTGATATTACACTGAATATTTTGACTCTAATATTTTTCTCTTTAATTATGTTTGTTGAAGTTTGCTCTTTGTTAGAAATTATTATTTTTATTAATTTTTCAGTTATTTTTTCTATTTGACGGGAGCACCCAACTCATGTGAGCTGCCCCAATCAAATTATCCCAATAAGCAAAGCTTTATGTATGTAAAGCAATATACAAGTTGTGTTGAATTTTTAGTTTCTGAATTAAGTTATTTTAAGTTGTATTATATTATTAATTTAAGTTGTATTATTTATTTTTAACATTAATTTTTAACAGAGTATCAGAGTCATACCCTTGAGAACAAGACCCTATGAAAATATGTACATGAGTTAATATTATAAACCTTAAAAATTATATGCTACTCTATTGTTGCACACCATAGTGTACAACATAAAAACATAACAAAAAAAAAAACAAAACAAAGTTAAAATTAGAAAAAGAGGTTTTGCATGCACACAATGCGGACAGAGGTTCATGGTTATGTTAGCAAAGTGGTGCACACACATGTGCGTTGTGTTTGCATAGTGGTGTGCACATGAACTCATTGTCTTTGAGTTGTGTGTACGGAATGATTTGCACACGCACATCATGGTGCACCTAAGGCATATAGTCATACATATGGTAATGAATGGTACACATAATTGTGTATTATTTTGTTTTGGGCAAAAAACCTAGCTAGGGTTACAATGGTAAAGAGAAATGAAGAAACCACAATTCAGATAGAGAATACTTTTTTCTTCTTTTTATTCTATGGCGATGACATATTAAATTTGAAAGCAGTAATTTGACATCACAATAACCCTCACTTGGAATATAAAAATCAGAAACCCTAAAAATTAGAGTTTTGAATTTGACAGCATTAAATTGAGTCGCTCAAAACCATAATTCAGTAAAATTAAATTAAATTATAATGATAGAATTTGAATAATCTCAATTTTAGGTCAATAATTATATTTTATGTCCAATTTATGGTTTGAATTTAAGAATCCCTAATTTGATTTAAGAGACTCCATTTTCTCTACTTCCAAAAGATCATTAATGAGATCAAATAATACACAAATTAAATAATAACTTATTCAATCTACTAGTAATCTTACAAACATATAGAGGTGTCAAACATGCCGGCCCGATTTTAGGCCGCCCAACAGGCCAACAGTGCCGGGCCACTATACCGTGCAGTGTCTAGCACGGCACGGTTACTGTTCCGTGCCGGCCTGGCACGGACCCATGACCTAAAAACCATTGGGTTCAGCCAGGTTCATGTCGAACAAAACCCTAATTTTTTTAAAAAAATTAAGGTTTCGACGGCGGGCCACTGTGCGTTTTCGCCCTTTTGGGGCTCAGCGAGCCTCACCTATCGAGCATCGGCTCGTATTAACCACGTTCGGTGCATGGTCACGTGTTGTGCCCACGTGCCGGGGGACGGCACTGTTGCGTGCCGTGCCAGGAATGAGCACGGCATTGTAGCATGCCGTGCCGGGCACAGGCACAACTGAATCATGCCGTGCCCATGCCAGGTCAGCCCAGTCCCGACCCATTTGACACATCTACTAACATAACATATATTATAGAAAAAATCTAAAAAAGTTAAGCAATATGATACAATAGTAATATAAAGTATATTTGTCATAATTAAAGTATCATTGATAGTAAATAAACTATAAAACCATAATAATACTGATATCAAAATATACATTACTTGTATCTATAAGATTATAAAGATAATAGTGTCTAACCCAATATACAATGATGACATGAATACAATATTAATGTTAATATAAGCTTCACTTGAAAACTTGACAGATCCGGTAGACTTCTACAATTTATAACAAAAATATAATGTATACTAATATAGAGGTAGAATGTAACTACCTAATTGTGATAATGTTCCAATGTTTTCTATATGATAAAAGAGAGTATCATTCACTATAAGTTTTTTCTTTCATATGAGCTCTCTCACTTATTCTAGAAGAAAATAATGATATTCAACTTTCTTCCTTATTGAATATATTAAAAATATATAACAGAGATATGGCAGCTACTACTCATAAGATAACAAAAAGGATTCTTAAATCTTTGGACTATTCTAATATTGATCTTTTCTTATGCCAAGAAGTTGTAGTCTATGTTGTATTAAAAGACAGACTTATATCTTTCATATATGAGACATCTTCCAAGCATAGAGAAAGATTCATCACCTACTCATATGAAGATGAGATACCCTCAATTTGCAACCTAATAGAAGATATTCAATTGGTAGTTTCTATAGTTATGAAAAATCTCAACTCAATTGAAGAGATGAATAAAATTATTATTAACACCGAAAATCATAGCCTTTTTAACAAAGCTAATAATATGAACAAAGAGAATTATGTATTGTCATTTAAATTCATTAAGAATTTAAAACATACTTTTGATGTTAATGAAGATAGTCAAATTTTTGAAACTTATCATATTGAAAAAAATTAAATAGATGAAATAATATTTTCTTTTGTCTGATATCATTGTGGATTTCATGATTATAAAAAATATTCAAGACAAGTATCAAAGCATGCCCAGATTGATTCAATCTCTATGTTGGGGTTCTACTTTTGGTGGAATTATGGGGTTATGTCCTAGTAGCTCTATAGTTGTTGGTATAACTATCTGTATGCCTCACATAATTCTTTTTTTTTCGTATCATTATCTTAATTTTATCTTTGATAGAGGTTGCATTTTATAATAAGTCAACAACTTTAAAGTATTTTCCATTTGGGCAGCCAATCATCTTCTCTTGATCATTCAAGAGAATGAGAATGCCACAGGCTATTCAAAAGTTATCAGATAAAGTTTTAAAATCTTTTGGCTATTATAATATTACTCATTTCATATACCAAAAAGTAATAAGTCTCTTTTGAATTGAAAGGCATTTATATCTTTCATATACATGACATCTTCCAAGCATAGAGAGAAATTCATCTTCTAATCATATGAAGATGAGGTACCCGCTACTTCCAACCTTGCAGAAGATATTCAATTGATGATTTTTAATATTATAGAAAATCTCAAATCAATTGAAAAGAATAAAATTATTATCCTACACCAAAAATCATTGTTTTTTTAACAAAGTTGATAATATTTGCAAAGCAAATTATGCATTGTCATTTGAACTCGATGATAATCTGATACATACTTTTGATGTTAAAGAAAACAGTAAAATTTTTGAAATTTCTCTTAATGATAAAAATTAAATGGATGTGATAATAATTTGTTTTGTATGATATCGAAGTGGATTTCATGGTGATAGAAAAAGTGATTGGTACAATGGATTTCATGGCTCATGGCTCATGGCTCATGTCCCCCTCCAAAAAGTTTCGATAGCATGTTGGAGGCCAAAACCCCTTAGAATCTCAATGATGATCGAGGAGAGAGGGAAAAAAATAATTTTTTCATTCATTCAAAAAAACTAGAACTAGCAATATATACTCAAGTTGGGGCATCCTAAATGTCTTCTATACAAACTAAATAAACAAGCCAAACAATATTAATCATTAACATAATGAAAATAACTTAAACACAATAAACAAGCCTAATGTATTACCAGATATCTTGTTCTATAAAACAAATAGAAGGACAAAATAAATAAGATTATACAAAATAAAAATAGACAATTGAATATTTTAAAAGTTTTTTGAATTATGTACAAAAAATCTTGCATGATGTTTGCAGACATGCATATAAAATTAATTTTAGAAAATAAATTATTAAAGTAATGTCTTTAAGGCATCAAAGTTCATATAAAAATGAAGCAATACCTGAAAAGAAAGTTCCCAAAGTTGGTCTCTAGAACAGTTCATGACATCAGAACAAACAGTTTGAACTCTTGCATCACAGTGAAAGGAAGGAACCTTGACCTTCTGTATTACAAGCATCATGAACCATTCATCAGCATCAACCATAAGATAAATTTAAATAAATGAGGTAATCGTGTGAAATATATAATGGTGAGATTGTTTTTTTTTTAATTCAACTTTATATTGGTAGTATCAAGAATTATAAGGGAAGCTCCAATCTCTTTCTTTGTTTTTTTTTCTTTATATATATATATATATATATCAATATCATGATGAATTCTCCTTTTCTTCTTTCTAATGAAGGAATCATTCATGCATAGTTCTTAATAATTTTTTTACATTTACTATTTTTTCTTCTTTGATTTCTATGAGATGGCATAAAAAAATTAAGAAAAATCACCCCAAGAAATAGATCAAATTAAGAATAATCAAGTGATATACAAACCTTGACATCTATACCTACTACACTTCCACCATTATTTAGTGAACCCAAGCTTTGACAGGCAACCTATAATTAAGATTAGACAATGTAAAATATAAACATGATCATCATTAAAAACAAAAAAATAAAAATAAAAAAACTGCTACTAAATCAATATGCAAATAAACTAATAAAATATATGACCACTAGGTAATACATCAGGTTCATGATACCGTCAATGAACCAAGTAAATTTCTAACAGAATTGAAATGGGCTCAATTGTGGAGAAGCCCAACTTTAACACACTTAGTTAATGGACATATTGAGACATCAAATTATCCTAAATTATTTTATATTTTTTGAGTTTATAGTAAATTAGATGTCCCATATGAATGTACTAGAGAAGTAAGGTAAAATTTCTCTTTCCAATTTTTGTATATAAATGTGATATTTATGTCACATTGTAAATATTTAAAAAAAATTGTGAATTAATTTTTATTCTATTTAAACTCAATAGGATATTAGGAAAAAAATACTTTTTCATGACTATAACATTGGGGTGTCAAGTGGGTCAGGCAACCAGGGCCTTATTGAGTCGTGCAGGGCCCGGTATGGCATGATCTAGTACCATGTATGGGTCCGTGCCGGGCTAGCTTGAGGCAAAATTCATCTCGTGCAGTGTCAAGCTCTCCATAGCCACGTGTCGAGCCAGGCATGACCTGACTACCTGGCCCGAAGACATGGTTCTTCAGCACGACTCGAACCATGCCCCGAATCTCAGGTCAAGCTCAGGCCCAATTCGAACCCGCCGCCCAAACACTCATCTGCTCGAGTCCCTTGAGCTGTTAGGCTCAGCCCAACCCTGAGCCCAGAAGCTGAAGCTTATGAAAACATCGAGTCTAATCAAACCAACGGACAAAAAAAATTTTAAAAACTATTCATTTTTCAGCCTTTGGATTCACCCCCAACGGCTAGGGGCAGAAACTCGATGGCTGTCGGGTTTCTGCCCAAAAAAAAACCTAAAAAAATAAATTTTTGTAATTCTTTTTTCATAATTATAAATATACTCCGCTCATTCTCTGAATTTAAAATTTTGTTTAGTTTTTTTTTTGTTATTTTAATTAATAATTTAATAAAAAATAAAATAAAATTTTTAAAAAATATAATTTAGAATATACTTAATAAACTAATAAAAATTAAAAATGACAAATAATAATTGTAATTATTAGAACGAAATTAATATTAACATAAGCATAAATTATTTTAAAATGAAATACAATAATCCTACAAAAATGTCCGAGACTACCCAAAACTTATTTTCTCTCATGGTCTCGACACAAACATCTAAAAAATAAAAAATTAGAAAAAAATTAATAATTTAAACTTTAATATTATACACAGTTTTAAAAAGCATTTTTTAACGCCTTGATGTGTGCCTCAAGGCGAGACATTCTTAAAATGTCTCAAGGCATTAAAAAAAATGTCGACTCAGCGAAGCTCCACACAAGCTCCACGATGGAATTCACTGGAGCTCTACGAAGCTCCATCGAGCTTTCTGTGGAGCAAAAAAGAGGGGCGAAGGAAAGGAAAGAGGGGCAAGAGAGAGGGGCAAGGGAGAGGGGCGAGAGAGAGGGAGAGGGGCGAGGGAGAGGGCAAAAAAGAGGGCGAGAAAGAGGGGTGAGGGAGAGGGGCGAGAGAGGGGCGAGAGAGAGAGGGGCGAGAGAGAGAGGGGCGAGAGAGAGAGAGGCGAGAGAGGGGGGGGCGAGGGAGAAGAGCGAGAGAGAGGGGCGAGGGAGAGGGACGAGGGAGAGAGGCGAGGGAGAGGGACGAGGGAGAGGGGCGAGAGAGAGGGACAAGGGAGAGGGGCGAGGGAGAGGGACGAGGGAGAGGGGCGAGGGAGAGGGGCGAGGGAGAGGGACGAGGGAGAGGGGCGAGGGAGAGGGACGAGGGAGAGGGGCGAGGGAGAGGGACGAGGGAGAGGGGCGAGGGAGAGGGGCGAGGGAGAGGGGCGAGGGAGAGGGGCGAGGGAGAGGGGCGAGGGAGAGGGACGAGGGAGAGGGCGAGGGAGAGGGACGAGGGAGAGGGGCGAGGGAGAGGGACGAGGGAGAGGGGCGAGGGAGAGGGACGAGGGAGAGGGGCGAGGGAGAGGGACGAGGGAGAGGGGCAAGGGAGAGGGACGAGGGAGAGGGGCGAGGGAGAGGGACGAGGGAGAGGGGCAAGGGCAAAAGTAATTTATTTAATTAATTAAATAAATTAAATAAATTTATTTAATAAATTATCAAATTTTATTAAAATTTGATAATAGCATTAATTTAAATAGTATTAAATTAATAAATAGTATTAAATAAAAAATAAAATAAAAGTAAAAAATTTAATTAATTTCAAATGTATTCAATTTATGCCTTCGCCATACAAAAAATTTATGCATTAATGCCTCGCGGCTTACACCTCACCTCACAAACATAAAAATGTTTCACTTTACACTTTCGCCTTTTAAAACTTTGATTTATACAAAATATTAATATTAGGATACTAATAAAAAATCATCATAATACAAATATTATAAAAAATTATTAACCAAGAGGAGTTGGGATTGGACATATTAAGATGCATGTCGAATAATACACCAAAAAATATGATGTATTAGATCCTAGACAAATTCAACTCAGATGTGAGACCTTTCAAGTTAAATCTAGTTTAGCCTCTATATTAACTCACTTCATATAGCACGAGTTAAAGAAGGAAGATGTGTCCAAACTGATCACAACGATGAGTCTTCCAATTAAATTTTTAGATGATCCAAGAGTTATTAGTATCATACAGACTTATTTTCAGCATGCATAACAAATCATAGGATTCCTAGGTTTACATCTAAGAACGACATATTAAAATACTACAAGTTTAAAAAAAATAATAATTAATAAATTTAGTGAATATAGTAGCATAGTATCCATGACGTCCGATATTTAGACTAGTCACAATGATGCATCTTATTCATGCATCACCTCCTATTATATAGATTTTAAATGAATAATATATAAGAAGAATATTATGATTCTCAAAGATTTTCAATCCTCTTAATGGCCCAGCCATTTATGAATGAATGATGAGAATTTTTAGAAAAAAAATATTTAAAATAAAATATATAACATCAAATTCAATGATGCATCTAACAATAAAGTAATAATTAATATCTTTATTAAGACCATTAAAGATGAGTCATTAAAAAAATTTATACATTAGATACATATGTCACATCATTAACCTCATAGTACAAGCGAGGATAAAAGTTATTTTCTCTGCTTTATAAAATATATGTAACTAACAAAAATGTATTCGCATATATCGCAGATAACAAAAGTTCAATAGTCTTTGTTTGTTTGTGGGTCTAAAGAATAAAATATTCTAATCATATGTGAAATACTATTAGAATTACATATATATTATGTTAAAACCATGTGTTGGATACGAATACATAATATCTGACTATATCAATAGTAAGAGTGACGAACTTATTATTGACAATAATAACTGGGCTATAGAAATTTTATTTATAAAATTCCTAAATATTTGTTATGACATGATAAATATGTGTTCATCAATTTATATTCTCATAACTTGTATTGCACTCAGGCACATAAGTAACATTAATAATATATTTAGAAAGTTTAGAAATGACATGATATTTAGTGATATGACTCTTGAGATGAAAATCAAGTAATTGAAGTACTGGTCCACCATTTTATTTATTTATTATTTGACTCCATGGATGAACCTTAGGGTTAAGGTGAAAGTGATATAAAATATTTTGACATATATATCCTCGTGCATGAACCCGGAACACCAACCTAAAGAATTCATTCATAAAAAATTAACTAAGTTATTTATATACTACGATACTAGATATAGTGATAGTAATAGTTAGGCTCCGAATACGGACATAAATATCATATTTAGAGATGATAATTTCTCCATTCAGTTAGTAATGAAGAAATAATGAGGTGGACCGTCGAATATGAGCGAATTGTCTTGATACTTAGATACTAATTATTGCTCAATCCTATGACATACCAATAACAAAAACCTTAATATTTTATAGTGTTAAAAATCATGAGTCCACCTATCGAGTATTGTAAGATGACACGAGATCTACGAACTCCTCCGGTGTCGAACATAGTATCAGAGTGTGCTTTTTCTATTATAGTGAATATAATTTCAGATAAGAAATTGAGATTGTAACAAGATATTATTAATGTATTAACATGCATGACTGATTGGGAAAATTAAAATTTGAGCATCTAGGATCATGATGTAACGCCAGCAAGAATAGAGGAGTTAATGGTTGATGATGATTCGTGAGACTTTAATGACAACTATGATTGAGCCTACTGCCTACAGCTATTAAATATCATCATACACTTACGGAATTAATCATTTATGTATTGTCGTTTGATTTTTTGTCTTTTGGGCTTGCATCATTATTTTATTCTTTATTTATTCAAACGCTTATTGGATTAAAATTAATCTTTGATGTATTAATTTTTATCTTTTGTGCTTATTTTTATTTTATAATTTGTATTTGTATTACGTTACGAAAATAAAATAATTAAAATTTATAATATTTATATTATGTTATTCTTTTTAGTTGTGAATTATGACTTGTGATTATAATTTTATTTTTTTTATTGTATTTATTAATTTAATTAATAAATTTTATATTAAAATTTAGAATATTTAAAATTAAAGATGACCCGATTCAGAGCAGGCCAAAATAATATATCTCAACATGAAATCCCCAAGGTCCGACATTAACCAGCCCAAATCAAACAAACTTAGGAGGGTCAAGCCATGTCGGGCCTGCCCTTTTCGAGTCATGTCGTGCCAAGCAAGGCACAGTGATCCAAGTGAGTCACCAAAAAATGGGTCATAACATGCAGAACTAACTAGAGGGGTCAAACGGGTCAGGTCGGCCCGACCCCTTTTTTTAGAGCACGACCTTGCTTTCATGCCGGGCAAGGCATGGCACGGTTACTGTACAGTGACGTGCCTGGCCCGGCATGGTTTATAAAAGCCGGCACGGTTACTATATAGTGTAGTGCCGGGCGGGCCCGGTCAGGCCTAACCTGGCCATACGGGCCAAACCAGGCCGTATGGGCCAGGTTAATTTTTTTTTAAATAATTTTATACTTTTATATTTTAGTATAATTATAAAATATATTAAATTATATATAGACATATAGATAATGTATAATATAATAAATTTATAAAATAAAAATTGTTTAAATTTTATTAAATTACAAAGTTTAAATTTTTTTTATAATTTAAAATAAAATTAGTTTATAATTTATTATAATTAAATTATAGAGTTATAAATTTTTAAATGAAAAAATAAAACAAAAAAATAAATAAATCAAAATATTTTGTTAAAAAAAATTTAAAAATAAAAAAAACAAAAGCAAACCAAATGAAAAATGACAAATAAGCCAACAGATACCGAAGGTCCGAACCAAACAAATTAAAATTTCAACGTAACGTATAAATAAAGCGTACAATTAATAAAAAATAAAATATCGAAATCAAAAAACAGTGGATCATCATTAATCGTCAATCGGCATATCATGAGTATCATTAGCCACAATATCAAGATCAGTATCATATGGATCATCATCAGTAATCAACTCCTCTGCTTTCGCAGTGGATGCAGCTGTAGTCCCTGTCCTAGTCTCAACTCCAGCACGATCATGGATGTTAAACATCGAATCCTCCCAATCCTTCAAACAGGCCAAAGCCTCAACAATATCTGGACGTAATCTCGATCTCCTATCTAAAATCACGTTCACTACAACAGAAAAAGTAAACTCCGATGCTACGCTCGACACCGGATGAGTCAGTAGATCCCGTGTCATCCTAGATAGCACGGGAAAGGTGGACTCATATAATTTCCATCACTGTAATATATCAAGATTCTTAGTATCAGAATATGATAGGATTGAGCAGTAATCGGTATCTAAGTACCAAGAAAGTTCGCTCCTATGTGATGGTCCACCCCGATATTTTTCTCTCGCTAGCTAAATGAAAAAATCATCATCTCCGAATAATATATTCATGTCCGTAATCATAGTCTTATTACTACCACCACCATACCTAGTATCGTAATATGTGAACATGTCAGTCAACTTCTCATGAATGAACCCTTCAAGTGACTCTTCCAGGTTCATGCACGAGGAAATATAAGTAAATGTATTTTCTACCCCTTTCACCTTAACCCTAAGATCCATGCATGCAGCGAGGCAATAAATAGATAGAACGGTGGACCAGTACTTCAAGTACTTGTTTTCATCTCTGCAACCATATTGCTAAGTATCGGATCAGCTCGATATTTCCTAAACATGCTACTAATGTTGCATATGCACCTGAGTGCAATGTAAATCATAGGCGTATAAACTGACGAACATATGTTCGTTGTGTCATAAAAAATCTTCAGAAATTTCATAAATGAAATTCCTAAAGCTCAGTCAGTGTAATCAATAATAAATTCGTCACTGTTACTATTGACGTAGTCAGATATCACGTGTTCGTATCCAACACATGATTCTAACATCATGAACTTGTAATTCCAACGATATCTCACATCCGATTGGAATTTCTTCTTCTTGAGATTCACAGACAAACAGATACTACCAAAATCTTGTTATCTGCGAGGAGTGCAAATATATTTTAGTGCATTACGTATATTATCCAGCACGGGAAAACACACCTTCATACCGGCTTGAACTATCAGGTTAATCACGTGACATATGCATCTGACATGAAAAATCTCTCCTAATGGTGCGTCTCTAATATTCCTAACAAACATGTTAATCGTTATTCCATTATTAGATGTATTATCGAATGTAATACTAAAAATTTTATTTTAAATTTTATATTCCCTAAAAATTTTAATCATACCCTCAAAAATTGCCGGGTCATCATGAGGATGGATAATCTCAGAGAATCCTAAAATTTTTTTATTCATAGTCCAATTAGAATCTACATAGTAGCTGGTGAAACAGGCATAAAATGATTCATCGTGACTTGTCCAGATATCAGACGTCACGAACATCACTCCACAATATGCCATAAATTCATTAATTATTTTTTATTTTTCTAACTATACAATTTTAGTATGTCATTCCTAGATATGAACTTAAGAACCCTACGATAAGGAGGCTGAAAATATGTCTGCATTATGCGCACTACCATTGGATCTTTCGAAAATCTGATCGAAAGACTCATCAATGTGATAAGTCTGGTCATGCCGTCCCTACCCAACTCGCTGAAGTATATGAATGGAGTAAACTTTGAGACTAAACTCGATCCAGTCTCAAAAAATGCAGTGCCAAGTTGGGTTTGCCTAGGATCTAATAGATCATATTTTTTGGTGTATAATTCAGCATGTCTCTTAAGATACCCAGTCCCAAATGAACTCTTACATGTTAAAATTCTCATATAATATTTGCACCGTGTCATTTCTTCTCCTTCACCCCTAATATTTTTTTGTTTTATTATATTAAAATGAGTCCAAACTATAGAAGTCCTAGTTTTTTGTTTTTTAAAAATTTAGGTTGAGACGACTGAAGAAACCAAAGATTCTGCAGCCTCAGACCTTTGTATAAGATTTTTATTTTCTAAATTTAAATATGTTTCATTAGTATTTGTCATTTTTTGGGACTTTTGTTAAACGAGACACTTATTTAAAGACTAGATAATAAATTTTAGATTTAACTATTTTAGGTCTAGAGAGAGAGAAAAGTAAAATAAACTTAAAATAAATTACCTGATAAAGTAGTCAAATCAATCACGTGCACGATGCACCACAATCTAGCTCAAAATTCAAAACCCAAGTTGAGATTCCCGAAAAACTAAGCCAAAAGACAAAACCCCGACTTCCCGAGTCCCGAGAGAGAGAAGCAAGATTTTTGAGAGAGAAAATATGAGATTTGAGTGAATAAATATTTATGAAAAACATAAATATTATAGAGAGATGGTGAATTTTATAAATTAAAGAAAATAATTTTTAAAAAAAATCATTTTTTTTATTTATTTTAATTTTTTAGGAGGCAGAATCATGAGGGCCGTTAGATTCTGCCCCCTAGCCATTGGAGGCGAGATCCAATGGCAACAATTTAAATTTTTTTTTGCCCTTTGGTGGGGGGGGGGGGGGGGGGGGGAGGAGAATCAGGGCGGGTCGGGGGACCACGGGTCAAGTCTGATTGGATCCGACCCATGGTCTTTTTTGGGGGAAGGGGAAGCTTGGCGTTGGCGTTGGCCCGAGTGTCCTGAGTCACGGTGAACCCACCCGTGACTCGTGAGGGTGCGAGAAGCCAGGTCAGTGGGTGCGGGACTGCGGGTGCGGGACGCCGGGGCTGGGTGTGTGACGCCGAGGCTGGGTGTGGGACGCCGGGGCTGGGTGTGAACGGTGACCCAGACCATGCCTACGGGTCGTGCCACGGGCCACCGAACCATGCTGGGTCAGGCACGGCACGAGACCCGATTGGCCTCGGCACGACACGACATGGCACGGGTTGTGCCTTACCCGGGCACGAGATATTCTCGTGCCCGGGCCGGCCCGGGCACGGTCGAACCGTGTCGTGCCTCATGCCGGGCCGAGCCTGCCCGGCCTGGTTGACGCCTCTAGAACTAACATGTCTGGCACCTCTACTATAATACTCAAGCACACATTCACCATCTTGACTCCCACCTTTGCTATAGTAATCATCATAGGTTATATTTAGAGCATTTATTAAAAAAATTTTCTTGTACAAAAAATAAGAAATATTAAAATATTACATTAAGAGAACCCATATAAATTTATTAGATATATTAGAAAAGTTTATTAAATATAACATATGGCCCCATGTCAAGAATTGAGCATCTTATTAAAGAATATAGATTATTAAATTTTCCATCATTGAATTATAGCAATTCTACAATATATATGATAGGTCCGCAATGAGTAAAGAGAAAAAGTAACATTTTAATCTAAATCATTCGGCATAAAATATAAGAGGCAAATATCAAATAAGTAAAGACTTCACTCGACTATCATATCATGATCAATAAGTGAGAATCACTAGTATCTAAATAAACCATGTATCATTAATTAACAGATCATCTAAAAGATAATTCTTCTTCATTATCCATAAAATTGTATTAACACTTATAACTTATTTAAAATACATCTTATTTTTTAACTTTCACAAAGAAATATCAAAATTCTATAAAATAAAATTCATAGTTTATACTCAGATTCACTCATATCACAGAAAAAAACTTTTGAATGTACAATAAAATAAAAAATAAAATGGACAGTTAGGTCAATCGGACCCAACCAAAAATAACTAGAACAGGAGAACAAATTACATTTAAAGGAGCATACACCATTATCATGCCAACTACAATGTCTATTAAATCAAGTATATCTAAGCAATCAATCAAACTAAATCTAAATAGTTAGACTTTAGGTATCCGAATATGAAATATTCGTCTTCAAATTAAAATTTTTCTGTTAAAAAGTTTAAGTACAAAAACTCACACATAATATAATGATTAATTTTCAAAGATCTTGTCGTCTGAGCATTACCCATGATAGTGATGGTGGCAGAGCAGCAGCAATGCTGGCACAATGTAATGGATAAGTTTGAACAGTGGCAATAGACCACTGTCTTGGCTCTAGTACGATGTCAAAATTTTTAAAGAAAAATAAAAATTGGCATCATAATCATTATTGTGCAACAAGTATCCATATATAAGTATATGGTTGGGAACACTTCCAGCAAACACTCTACAAAATATATAAAAATAATCGAAATATTAGTCATCATAATTCATAACGCTTTGAATAAAATAAAAACACCAAGTACAACACAATTAAAATTAAATAACAAAAAATATCATTCATTATATAAATCTACAGAATTAATTTGATCATCACATCACTATGGCATTTCACAATGTCTTCCTCATCTAATAAAGAATCTATATCATCTTCATTTATCAAAGGAAAAGAAGACAGCCATAACACTAGAATTTATTACTCCTGATATATGCATATTGCTTGACCAACAATACCTCTTTAGGATGCAGAGCGATGCTCTCTCCATGATCCGATCTTCCATTTTTTCCTTGAAGTCATCTCTGCTCTGTGTTCAATCCCAAGTATCTTAGCCGCAGAAAGTGATTCAATTGAAAACTATTCAGCTCTCCAATCTGAACCAGACGATTAAGACTTCACAAGACATAATTTGGATGCATAGATTGTCGAAGTCGCGATCTTGTGTTCCAGTGAGAAACAGAATCAGAGGGAGGTTTGGGTAAAGCCACACATATGTACAGCAAGGTTTTCATAAATTACGAGAGGTGAGAAGTGTTGCGGAGTAGTTTGCAAGTATGTACAAAGGGATTTCAGTGAGAAGTATCACTGCAGCATTAGACATGAAGGTAATTTCTTGTGGTGTTGTTGGGGAATTTGTGTCACGAGGCATAAAAGAGAGTGGCACTTACAGTTGTGGATTGGCAGAATATGCAAAGTTGCATGGATCAGTTGCAAACAGTTGCCGTCTGTATTTTGCACTTGCAGAGGGTCTTGTCAATGAAGAAGAATCCTTTTAGTCATGTTCTTCTTGATGCAGGCAATAATAAAGGCAATGGTATGCTAACACATCAAGCATGGAAGACGATAATGAAGGCTTTTGCAACTCACATGAAATCTGTTTTAACTGCTTGAGTTTTGTAAAGGAAATATTCACTAATAAGCGCCCAGGGCTCTTCTTCATAGTGGAAAGTCTATTTGAGAGAATATCTCATGAAACCAACATCAACTACCAGGAATCATAGTGGATCAGAAATATAGATGGTTGCTTCCATCGAAGTATTCCAGACAGCCTTCGAGGCTTCATGCTTAAGTCCACTTTCTGATCTGCAAGGTTCTTATTCTCCTTGCCAAACATGCTGAAAATCAGATATCCACTGGTCATGAGGTACAACAGGTCAGTAGCTCGGCAACTCCTGCACTACTAAAGAACTTTGTGTTGTATCAGTGTCTACAAGAAATTCACACCCATATATCCTCCTTGATTAAGCAATTGCTGCCATTTATGGAGTTGCATGGAATTTGATGCATCAACAATAGCAACTACATGCAAAAATTTCTCCACTAAAATTCCTAAAAATTTTATATAACAAGACAAACATGTGTTTGTCTATATACACTTCAATCACTTGCATTGCACTTGTTTACATATGCAATATTGATAGCATATTCAGCAAGTATAGAAATCACTCTTCATTTAGTATAATAACTATTAAGATTAAAACCAAATATTTAAAATACTGATAATACATTATATCTCTTTATTATATAATTGCGTATATGAATATTAGGATTAAGGTTAAAAGGACAGAAAATATTTTAATATACAAATCCATATGCATAAATCAAAAACATCAGCTTCATGGTTTATTAATGAAAATTTTGCTAATTTATTTAGATATTAAGATACTACATATGATAGTTATAGTCAAGCTCCGAGTATGGTATTGAATATCGTATTCAAAGATTATAATTTTTTATTTCAATTAACCAATGATAAATGATGGAGTGATCTATCAAATATTAGCAAATTATCTCGATACTTATAAATTGATTACTGTTTCATCCTATCACATGATGATAATAAGAATTTAAATATTTTATTTTAGTGAAAATCATACAAATCCACCTATCTTATGCTATCTAAGATGATACGTGATCTAGTAACTCCTCCGATGTCAAGCATAGCATCGGAGTCCATTTTTCTATGGTAATCAATATTATTTCAGATATAAAATCAAAAGTATAACTAAATATCATAGAAATACTTACATGCACGATTGAAAAAATTAAGAATTGAGCACTCAAGATAAGATACAATAATTACTAGCGAATGTTAATTCATGAGACATATAAGATATTAAGATCACCACTAGTAACACCTTCAAAAGCTTATATGACTATGAAGGTTTGCATCCGCACTATTATACTAGTGCTATAAATATGAATTGATGACTCGTGTGATTTATGATTTTTTTTCATACGATATCATAGTTTCATTATTTTTTAATTTCTACTAGTTATGTTATTATACACTTGTGATTTTATGTTTTATCTAATGTTATGTATATGTATCATATTTTGCTTTTGATTATATAATAAAAATATGAAATTAATTATTTTATCTTTAGACATTTTTATATTTTTAGTTGACTAAATACCACAAAAATTAATTATTTTTTTTAATTCATTTAAATATAATATTTTCAATAAATATAAAATTTAAATTTTAAATTATTTTAATTGGATTTCTGCCCAAAAATCAATACAATCCGACATGACCCAGCATAACATAAGATTATTGCAAGTCAAATGGACCATGTCGTACCCGACAAGACATGATGGCATGGCTAAGCCACAAAGATATGGATCATGCCTGCACAGCATGGCCCATTTGACACCTATATCTCACATTGCAAACTTATACGTAAAAGAAAAATAATTGAATTGAACAAACTCCCATAATTTTTACAAAATCTCCAAATTTTTAAATTTATTTATTTTAACACTCACATTATCATATGAACACAACAAGATACATTCAAATGATTAATGTCATGCCAACATGACAACGTGGAAGAGACTCCCAACACTAAACATAACATGCCAAGCCATGTCAAGTCAAGTTAGGCTCGGCTCATTCCCAACATGACCAAGCCAAGTAAAATTTGTGCAAGGCCTAGCCCACGGCTAACACAAACTAGTCTGAATTAGCCACTTGGCACTAACGACCTACCCTACGCTAGGCTAAGCACTAGTCAGTGGCCCAGCCAATACCAATAAGCTACTATCAATCTATCACAAAGCCAAAAGCACTAGATTAGCTATTGCCTAGCCAATGCCCAATAGGGTATAGCTTACTAGCAATTGCCAGTAGTCAATAGTAGGCTTGGTATACTCAACTAACAACAACCAATTAGTAGTAGCCAATAGGCACTAAGCTGGTTGCATGTAAATTGTTATATATATATATATATATATTAAATTTTTAAAAAATCAAATTATTTTATAAAATAAAATTACACGACAGTATGTGTAATAGGTAATATAAATATATATATATATATATATATATATATATATACAAATAAAATAAAAAATTACCCTCCAATTTGAATTGAAAATATATATATATACATACCTATTTGTAACTTTACATACAAAATTCAAAAATTAATAAAAAAACTAAAAAATATTGCATGTTAGAGGCAATGCAAGACCAACAGTAGTAATATAAATTGATCAACATAATATCAATCACTTTCACTCAATTTAATTCAGATCATCACAATTCTAAGAATTAATACTATAATGTTTATATATGTTATTATCTTTTATGTCTCTTTTACTTTATCTTGAAAATTCAATCTATCTAAAATAATATTCATAACCATTAAAAAACTTTAATATTATACTAGATACCAAAAGAATTAATAGATATCTCATCATTTTAGATAATAAAAAAATAAACATATATAATTTCACGAACTCAAAATATTATAATATGTTATATCATTATAGAAAAATATAAGATAATAATTGATATATATGTAGTACGATAACTCACACATATTCAATAGATCTCTCCATCATTTATCCCTAACTAATTGATTGAAAAAATTATTATTTCCAATATGATATCAATTTTCATACTAGAATACTCGCTGAAACTATCTAACATTATTTCATAATATGTTAATATATTATCTTATTATTCATATATCATATTATTTGATTCTTGTAATTGATTCATATAAGTTGATATGTATTTTATATTATTTTCTATCCATTTTACCTTTAATCTATGATCCATATAAATAGTTAAACAATAAAAAAATAAAATAAATAACTAATATTCTAAGTACTTTTAGATCTTAATAATCACGATACCAAAATATTGGTACTTTTTATATTAGTTAGAGATGCTACTCAGATTATATATACACCTAAATTCAAATGTGCAATGCAAGTCGTGGAAGTATATATCGACGAATACATGTTAATCCTGTCAAAAAAAATTATATATTTTATAAATAAAAATATCATATCCTAGACAAATTCTTTAATGATTATTTTACTAATTTTATGACTTACATTATTAAATATCACATGTTACTATGTTAGTAGCCAACATATAAATTTAATATCATATATGCAAAATTCCAATAATATTTAGCATCCAAATATTTTTATTCTTTTATGCCTAATAACTTGTATAGCACCAAAAAATTTATAATCTATTAAATGTCCTAATATATTATAATATATTACATATTTATTCTAACAAAAATAAAATAATATTTAAGTAAACATGTATAATTTGATTTATTATATGTTACATACATTTAACATAAAAAATTTTTACTTAGCAATCATCTCTAATAATTCTCATGAAAATATTTATTATCACATTATTATTTAAAGAGTTATCAAGTATTATATTAAATATTTTATTTTATATATCATATTCCCTAAAAAATCTTGATAAATACTAATATACAATAAGATCATCATGAAAATAAAGAATCTCATAAAATCCTAATATTTTTTAATTTAATTTCAAGTTAGACTTAACAAAATGGATAATAAAATATATAAATAATTTATCATCATGTCTAATACAAATATTTAATAACACCAATATCACTCTACTTTGTGTTCTAAGTTTATTCATTACCAATTATTTTTTCATTATATAATTTTTTTATTACATCATTTTTATCAGTCATCCTATGAAATATAGGCTACAAGTATTTCTATATTAAATGAATTAACTTAGGATCCTTTAAAAATCTAAAAAGAAGACTCATATTAGCAATAAATATAACTATGTCTTCCCATACAAACTCGTTACAACCAATAAATGGAATCATTAAACTTCAATAGATCCAAATTCAAAGATTCTCCGCTTGGTTGAGTTTGTCTAGAATTCAATATATCATATTATCTAATATATTATTTGGTATGTATCCTAAGATGATGTCCAATTTCACTAGTATTCTTACAAGTATATATATTTTTATAATATATATATTATGCTGAATCTTTTTTGATATTCTTAAACTTTGAATTTTTAATAATCTTAAAATAGATTCATATTACAAATATTTATTTAGGTGTTGGAACCGAGGCTAACTTATAATTAGGAGATAACATAATTTCAAACTTTTTCACAGAATTATTATTATCAAAATCTAGATCTATCTCATTTCAAAATATTCAGTAATCTATTTTATTTAAAAAAATTTTTAGAAAATTTTTTATAAGGAAAGATAAATTTTTTTTTCTAAAATTATATAGGAAAAAAATTTTTAAAAATATATCATGTATACCTCGCATGATTCAGACCCTACTTATCCCAACTTAAAGCTAAAAAACCACAAATCTCCAACTCAATAATAGCAAGGCTCACCTACCAATATTAATTTACATGATTATATTTTATATAACTATAAAATTATAAAAATTAATCTAAAAAAAATTTAATAAATAGATTTAAATATTTTAAAGAGCATAGAGAAGAAACAAAGAGTAGATAAAATATAATATAAGTATGAAAAATTATAAACATTAATTTTTTATTTATAAATAATTTTTATAATTAAAAATATTATTTTTGAAATTTTTTTTTAATTTTTTTAATTTTTTTAATTTTTTTAATTTTTTTAATTTTTTTAATTTTTTTAATTTTTTTAATTTTTTTAATTTTTAAAATTTTTAAAATTTTTTTAATTTTTTTTAATTTTTTTTGGGAAAATATTCAACAATTGATGGATTACATAATTTTATTTTTTTTAATAATTTATTACTTTACTTACAGCATAGCAATGCGCGTTATAGTCATGTCAACTGACATGTCATAAGTTGTTCATTACAAAAGCAATGGCATTTTTATTTTACATTAACATAGATAAAGGCATGTAGTGCACACATCATGCCTATTGTGTTGGTCATGCCGTGCATCAGCATGGAATCATGTCACACATCAACAAACAAGTCATTTTGTGCATTGACACATGGGTCATGTTGTGCATTGGCATGTGGGTCATGTTGTGCATTGGCATGTGGGTCATGTTGCATTGGCATGTGGGTCATGTTGTGAATTGGCATGTGGGTCATGTTGTGAATTGGCATGTGGGTCATGTTGTGCATTGGCATGTGGGTCATGTTGTGCATCAGTACACAGGCCATGTCGATGACCAGCTCATACACAAGTAGGCTAGCCTCCTACCCATTACATATCATGCCCAACACGACTTATTTGGGCATGGTCTATGCACGGGCATGCCGTAAGGGGGGCAAAGTCGTGCATGGGCAATATCATAGAGTGGGAGGGGGATGAGCTCGAGAATGTACTACTAGAGGGTTTGGGAGCAAGTTTTGGGCCCCATGTAAGGCATGTTGGGGACACGAGCCACAACACGGCCCAACATAAGCCATGCCACGAGCCATACCGTAGGTTGGGCATATGTCGCTCGATCAAATGGACATTTTTATACGCAAAGATTAAAATATTAATTTCTACGAATATATATATTTAGAATTTAGGGATATTTCGAAGATATATCGGTAGATATATCTGTGTATATTTATATGTGAGCACAAATCAAAGATAAATATATCGATCTTTAAGAATATATCGATACTTAGAATTTAAAGATATTTCGAAGATATATCGATGAATATATCAGAAATTTTTATTACTGTTTATACGTCAATGAAGATTTGTATCATTGTCACCATAAACCATGTCCTTTCCTATCACCACCAACATCAAAAGGTGTGCTGTCACCCACACACTTCAACACCAGCATCACTTCATCAAAATGGTTCCCTCATATTCCAAGTAGCATCTTCTAAAGTCTAAGCTAATGTATCAACTACGAAAAAAAGATAAGACATGGATGAAAAAGACTAAGTACAAAAAAAATTGAAATTTTGTTAAAAATGAAAAGTCAAGTTTTAGAATACAACATAATCAAATATATAGATGATTTGGAACAGTCTTTATGTCACATACTGCCGAACAAATAAAAAACAAATAAAATATTAAAAAATAAATTAAAATTCAACAAACTAAAATATATAATAGGCATTTTATTAAATGGAATGACAACTACATATATCTACTTGTTGATAATTGTTCAAGCTCTTATTCTTTTACTTTTTATATGTAGTATTTAGTAAGACTTATTTTGATCTAATTTATACCATTATTTTTGAATCTAAAATATAAAAATAAATAATCAAACTTTATTTTTAACTTTTTTGCAAATGATAGTTACTACTACTTTCTCGATTATTATTTTCACTTGATATATAAGAAAAACACATTCTACAATTTATTTCAACTCTTAAAAATTTATCTTTGTATAAGCACATCTTTGTTTGTATTTTGTCTTTTCATATGCATTGTAGTTTTTAATTTTATTTTTAATAAATATACACAATTATTTCCCCTTAATTATTTTAGACACTTTAAAATTTTTATGTTTTCCTATAAAAAATCATAAAACATAAATTTTTATTATTTCAATTAAGTAGATGTAGATTAATGTGTTTCTCCACTTAAATTTATTTTTTTACTTGATTCGCCAATCATATGCCTTGCAACTCACAATTCAATTTTATAAAAAAATAATAAATTATTAATTTTTATTCCACCCTTACTAAATATTATAAAATATAAAATACAGGCTTTTCTCGCCTTGGATTTATTTTTTCTGAGCGCAAATACCTCTCCTCCATGCCCCTGCGTCAGGCATGGCACGTCTTCAACCCTAATGCCCCTTCGTCAGGCATGGCATGTCTTCAACCCTAATGCCCCTTCGTCAGGCATGGCATGTCTTCAACCCTAATGCCCTTTACTGATTAAGGCAAGCCCAATGTAAAGTAAGAATTTTAGTTCTAATTAATCAATCATTCCTATAGAACATAATCAAATTATTGCATCGTATACCCATAATAGAGGGGAAAATTATCGCATCATCTACCCGCCATTGCTGATTACAATTGATTATGGAAGATAGAAAAAGTCATTGCTCGAAGAAAATGTTATCCAATAACTTTTGATTGTTCCAATTATATTTGTAGTGGATATCTTCATTATAGATGAAAATTAGACTGACAACAGGCATTTTCTTATATCTAACTTCCTGTTTAATAAATATATGATTTCGCTCTAAGATTCAAAATTAATAACTCAGCTAAAATAATCAACTTCCCAATCGATTGCTCCCACTGAAATAGGTCTATGAGAACGATATCAGAAAACCTGAAGCCAAGCACCAGGAGCACAGCCAAGGTCAAGAACAGAGGATCCCGGCGACATCAGCTTAAATTGCTTCTGTATTTGAAGAAGCTATTTTATGTTTTTTAGAAGAGAAAATTGTCAGTCAAATGCTGCAAGGATGGAATCTCTTGAATGACACGAGAAGCGAGAATTTGACTTTGACTTTTGACCTTGAAAGCAGATCGGGCTACATAACCGAGCCGTTGGGCTTCTCTATAATAGAAATCCGCAATTCCAATTCCAGCCATTTTTCCACGGTACGTCTCCGTCTTTAAGCAGACGAAGATGAACTGTTCCCAGCGAGTTTATGTATCTTGATCCTCGGACCCACACCCAAGACCCAACCCTTCCACATTTCAAAAAAAAATCAAAATTATCTAAATGAGTACTCAAAACAAAAAAGTACCCACAAAATATTGGAAAAAAAAAATGAATTTTTTAAAAAAAATTAAAAAAAGTACTCAAAACACAAAATACTTATATTTTGTAAAACATCATTTAACCACCTAACTACACAAAACAAATCAAATATATTCCTATATATATATATATAGTAATGATAAATGTTAGGTAAATGTGAAACATCATCTAGTCTACTTCAAAAATCCTTTTGAGATTTCTAATGTTTATTCTATAAAATGAGATTCTCTCTCTTTTATTGTATTTTGGGGGTTGGGTGAAATGTGTCTAAATCTCAATTCAATTTAGCTTGTATTTTTCTACTGTATTATTTGTTTTATTGTCTTGATGGTTGAATTTTTTATTTTTAAATTATTACTATGGGTTCTATTTTTTATAATAGTAATATCAGAGGTGGGATTTAGATGATAACCTTTTGTGGTTAATGCATATCTAATAAAATTCTATCAGAATGATGATAAGGGTCTCAAAGTCTGTAGTTTTTAAGAGGATATTGTACCCCTCCACTTACTTGAAAACTGTGTTGGTATATTAACATAAATAATTATTATTAATCAAGTGAAAAAAATGGTAGCAAATTTTGAAGTAATCAACATGAGTACTTTTTCATCATATAAAATAAAAATTAATGAAATTTTGAGAAAAGATAATTATTTAGATGTAATTAGAAAAAAATTCTCTAGGATTCTTGAAGAAAAATAGAATGAGATAGATGGTAATGCAATTATCAATCTTCATTTGGCAATAGCTGACGAAATATTACCGAGTATGTCAGAAAAGAATATAACAAAAGAAATTTGGGATACTCTTACAAGATTATACGAGGCGAAGCTTCACAAAAAGATTTTCTTAAAAAGAATACTCTACATTCTTTGAATTATGGTAGTTAATCATATCACAACTTTGAATACTTTATTTTCTCAACTTATTTACATTGGGTCATAAAATAGAAAAAATTGAACGTGTTGAGATTTTACTTCAAAGTATACTTGATTCATATAATCAACTTATCAGTAATTTGATAAATAGTATTCTGGTAGATAGTCCAATCTTCAAAAATATTGCTTCTATCACCTTAGAAGAAGAAAGCATATACAAAAACAAGGAGAATAGATATGAAAATACATAATAAATGGATGCCTTGAAGGTGATATGAGGATGATCAACAGAGTATGGTCCTAACGGGAGTCAGAATTATGGAAGATCAAAATCAAAAAGTAAAAAAAATATTAAGCGCTACAATTGTGGCAAGAAAGGGCACTTCAAAGAAGATTATTGGTTTAAGAAAAGGAGCAGGGATGATGAATTATCAAATACTCAAGAAAATATTGCAAGTATCAATGATGATGACAACATCTTATTACAGTAAGGTGACAATAATAGTTGAAAATAAAAAGTAATTTGGTGATGTGTGGTTGCTAGACTCAGGAGCTTCGTGACACATGACATCTAGAAAAGATTAGTTTCACAAATATAAAACAATCTCAAAAGGTTCTATGCACATGAGTGATAATCATGCTTTGAATATTATTGGAATTGATACTATCAAAATAGAAAGTTTGATAGCATGGTTCATATCATTCAAAAGGTATGAAATGAAATAGACTTAAAGAAAAATATATTGTCTTAATGACAAATAGATAATATTGGGTGCATTGAGAATTGGATGATAAAGATTATGAAAGGCACAATTATGGTCATGAAGGAGAAAAAATCACAGAAAATACATTCATGCTTAAAGGAGAAACAATACAGAAATCTGATGCATATATTGCATCGATTAGCAAAGGAAAAGAATCAATGATAATGTGATATCTAAAACTAGGACACATGTCAGAATAAGGTTTGAAGATTTTTTTCTAGCAAGAAACTACTTCTAGGGCTCAAATTAGTAAATTTACATATTTGTGAGTATTATGTTACAAGCAAGTATAATAGATTGATATTTAGTAGAAAATAAATATATTCTAGACTTGATACATTCTAATGTATGAGAATCACCATAAATATTCTAATGAGGAGTAAAGTATTTTGTATCTTTCATTGATGATTACTCAAGGAGATGTTGGGTATATCTAATCAAAAATGATGTGTTTCCAATTTTTAAAGACTTCAAAGCATAGATTGAACTTGAATCTAGGAAAAGTATTAAATGTTTGTAGATAGATAATGGAAGAAAATATATAAATGATGAGTTTCTTGCTCTTTGTAAGTAAGAAAGTATCAAATAACAGTTCACCACTTACACAACACAACACACCAAAATGGAGTAGCAAAATGGTTGAACAGAATTCTTTTAGAATGGATGAGAATAATGTTTAGGACTACAAGTCTACCCAATTATTTTTGGGTGAAACTAGCTAGTATTACATGTTATATGATAAATTGGTTACTATCAACAATTAAAATATTAGTTTCTATGGATATATCGGATGTATCAAAGATATATCCGTCTGTATTTATATATGAGCATCAATCAAGGATAGATAAATTAGTTTTGATGGATATATTGATACTTAGAATTAAATGATATTTTAAAGATATATCGGTGGATACATCAGAAATTTTTATCACTAACTACAATATTTTTGAAGACGCCAATGGAGATGTGGACTAGTAAGCCAATAGATTGCTATACTTTATATTTTTTTAGAATACCTACATATGTGATGTACAAGAACCAATAAAGAACAACGTTGGATTTGAAATCTACAAAGTATATATTCTTAGGGTATGCTAAAAGAATTAATGGGTATCACCTATGGGATGCAACAACCCACAAGATAATTATCAGTAGAAATGTAATCTTTGTAAAAAATCAACTACAAATAATTGATGATAATGATAGCATAATGAAAGAAGCTTCAGAAACTACCATTATACAAGTAGAAAATAATCATAGATAATATATTCCAAAATCTAAGAGGAATTAGAGCATGAAGTAAAGGAGCAAGTTAAATTTGAGGATTACGAAGTTAGTTGGAAAACAGATGATAGAAGGTTGCCAGCTTAGCACTCAAAGTATATTATGGAGAGTAATATTGCTATTGTCTTCTAACATAGGATAGATAACTATCAACATTTCATGAAGCTTCAAATAGTTTTGATGTATCTCTATAAGTGATAGTAATGGAGAAAAAAATTGATGTTATACACAAGAACAAGACTTGGAAGCTAATACAATTACCATTAAGAATAAAAGTCATTGGTAATAAAAAGGTTTACAAAATCAAGCAGAATAGTAATGATTAAGTAAAATAGTATCATGCAAGATTAGTAGTAAAGAGATATGCTTAGAAAGAAGACATTGACTTTAATGATATTTTTTTTCCATTGTGGTTCATCTTACAAGAATTAGAGTTGTAATGACTTTGTATGCTACTTTTGATTTATATTTGGATTAGTTGGATGTTAAAATTACATTTTTTCAATGAAAAATTGAAGAAAAAATTTACATGTTCCAACTAAAAGGATTTGTCAAAACTAGTAAGGAGAACTTTGTTTATATTTTAAATAAATATCTATATGGTCTAAAATAGGTAACGAGATATTGGTATAAGAGATTTGATTTTTTCATCATTAGCCTTAGGTATAATAGACTTAGTTCAGACTATCATACATACTACAAGAGGTTTGAAGATGAAAATAATTTCATCATTTTATTATTGTGCATGGATGATATGTTGGTAGCATGCCTTAACAAATGTTGAATTCAAGAAATGAAGGTATAGTTGGCAAAAGAGTTAGATCTGAAGGACTTGGGACTAGCAAACAATATTATAGGGTTGTAAATTCACCTAGATAGAAAGAACATAAATATTTGACTTTTTCAAGAAAACTACTTTAAAAAGATTTTGTGATACGTCGACATGCAATGTAGTAAGCCAAATTCTAGTCTACTTCATATTAATTTCAAATTATTATCAAGTACGTGTCCTAGCTCATAAGAAGAGAGGAGGAAGATATCTCAAGTATTGTATGTATCACTAGTGAGAAGTTTAATATTTACCATGATTTGTACAAGAACATAAATTATATAAGCACTAAGAGTGGTTAGTCGATCCATGAAAATCCTGACATATAATATTGGACCACTGTAAAGAGGATTATCATATATATATTAGAAGAACCTCAAATGATACATTATGTTATGGATGTTCAATATTTATTTTCATAGACTATATTGATGCAGACAATAATAGGGATATTGATTATAGCAAATCTACTATGGACTATGTTTTTACTCTTGCTGGAAGAGCTGTATATTGTGTTTCAAAGTTATAGTCTATTGTGTCTACTTCTATGATAGAAGCAAAGTATATTGTGCCTACACAAGCTAGTAAAGAAGTTATTTAGTTCTAGATGCTATTGTAAGAGATTAGACAGATAAATTAAAGTTACTTTATTTTGTGAAAGTCAGAGTACTCAACACTTAGAAATCTAGTATTTCATTCGAAGACAAAACAAATTAGGGTACAATATCATTTTATATGAGAGAAATTTATAGAAATAAATGTGGATATGCAAAAGATTCATACAAATGAGAATATATCATATGTTATATATTTATATATTTATATATTTATATATTCATATATTTGTATATTCATATATTTGTATATTCATATATTTGTATATTTGTATATTTGTACATTCTTATATTTGTATATTCATATATTCGTATATTTGTATATTCGTATATTCGTATATTCATATATTTGTATATTCATATATTTATATATTCATGTATTGTATATTCATATATTTATATATTTATATATTTACATATGTTTATATATATTTACATATATTTATATATATTTATGATTATATGTTTATGTTAAAATATTTATATATGTTTATCTTTAAATATATACAACTACATATAATTTATATGTATATAACAATTTTTGAAATATATTAGATTTTTTTTTTGTATAATTATGTGGTAAAATGATGTTTTATAATGTGAAGCAAGTGGGTTCAACTCCCACTTTTGTCATTGACTAATACAATACAAGTAAAATATTTAGTTAGTTTTTATTATTTTTTCAACCTATGATGTGTTGGTAGATGGTAAAATCAAGTTCTGATTTTTAGTTCACAAAAACAAAATAATTTTGTGTTTGGCGTATATTATAATTTTTTTTAAAGTTACTTTTTTTAATTATTTTATGTTTTGTGCCCAAAAATATAAATCTTTCTAAAAATTTATAACAAAAAATCTTCAGCTATTTGAATTAATATACCACACACAAAAATAAAAAATATATGTATATTTTATTATCTTGAACTTGAAAATACAATTTCCCACGTAAAAAAGTAAAAAAAAAATTGTGCTATTGAAACACAGAACATTTAATGTAGATATTTAAATATATACATTACACGTGTAGTGTATAAACTATGTGTGTGTGTGTGTGTGTGTGTTTGAATATATATACCTCTATACATATATATAGTTTATACCTATAAATTGTATATATTTTGTGTTTTTGAAAATAGCATTTTCAAAAACACTATTTTTTTTTTACTTTTTTCAATGTTAGTGAGTTTATTTTCGGGTTTTCCTTTTTGAGAAGACTAAAATATAAATATTTTTGGTTTTGGTTCTCTCTTTTTAGTCTAAATAGTTAATTGACAATTTTTTAATATTTACATTAGATGACACTTTTACATAATATTTTTTAAAAGCGCAAGGGTCTTTTGAAAAAAAAAAGTCATCTTAAATTAATACTTTTATTATTAAAAATATAATCTTGCATGGAGGTGTCAAGTAAACATTATTTTCCTTAAATATAAAATCATTATCCACTTCTTTTCATGGACCAAATTCTAAACAAAATCTTGAGTAAGTGATTTTATTATTTTCTATATTGATATTTGTAATACAATCAAATTTGGATTGATCTCGTATATAAATAAAAGACTATGTTCATTTGTCCATATGGAACTTTTGTATTCTAGAGAATATTATTTATTCTATGAAACACTCTGGCTGCTTCATATAGGTGCATGAATACCATCTTTGCCAAATACAGTGATAAAATTATGGAGGTACTTTTGGATGACTTTTTATTTATAAAAATTATTTTGAAGGATGTTGCAAAACTTAGAAATTGAATTAAAATGATGTAAAGAGAAGAATTTTATTCTTAACTAGGAGAAATGTCACTTCATGGTGAAAAAGAGAATTGTACTAGAGAATTTGATCTTTGACCGAAGATTGGAGGGGGACAACACAAGGTTTTCTATAATTAAAATTATGCTTCACCTTACAACTTTAAAGAATATGTTTAGTTTCTTTGGACACTTAAAGTTTTATCAAAATTTTATCAACAAATTTTTAAAGATGGCAAATTCATTGTGTAAACTATTAAAGAAAGAAGTAATCTTCACCTTAGAGAATAATGTGTTGAAGTATTCGAAGAGCTAAAAATGAAGTTGATAGAAAGTTTTAATTACACCACAATAAAGAGAACCATTTGTGATTATGTGTGATGCAAGAATTTAAGTTCTTGGGGTTGTATTGGGATAGAAATGAGATAAGGTTTTTAGGGACATTTCATTTGCTATTCAAACCTTTAATGAAGCCCAAGTAAAGTATACAACAACTAAAAAAGAAATGTTGGTAGTGATGTTTTTTTGTAATAAATTATGACCAAACATCATAAGAGAAAATGTAGTGATTTATATGAATGATGTAAAAATACAATACTTAATGTCAAATAAGTTAAGATGAGATTAATAAGATGAACTCTTTTACTCCAAGAATTTAATATAGAAATAAGAGACAAGAAGGTGAGTGTTAATGTTATAGTTGACAATTTGTCCCACTTGGAATCTGATGGGAATCTTGGAGAAGAAGTTGAAATTTGGAGAACTTCTTAGATGAGCAACTATTGAAGTTGAAAACTCAATTGCCCTGGTATGATAATTTTGTTAATTATTTAGCATATGATGCATTTCTTCCTCTAATGTTCAAGCAAAAAATAAAGTTTATGTTTGATGTAAGAAACCACCTATGGGATGATTCACTTCTATCTAGAATATATGTAGATTAGGTAATAAGAAGATGTATACTAGAAGATGAATATATTAGTAGAGATTATTTTTAAAAGCCACTCTTCCCCTTATGAAGAATATTTTGTAGGTAACAAAACTGCCCAAAAAATATTGCAATCTGAATTTTTGTTACCAATCATTATTTAGGGTTGACAAAATATTGTGAGAAGATATGATAAATACCAAATATTGGGTAACATATCTAGGAGGAATAAAATACCACTCAATAATATTTCTAAAGTGGAAAATTTTGATATATGGAAGCTTGGGGGAAATTCCCTTCCTTCTTTAAGAAAAAATACATATTATTATTAGTATATTACACATCTAAATTGGTTGAGGTAATAGCTGTAGAAAAAAAAGAATACCAAGATAATAATGGGTTTCCAACGTATCAAATTTTGTATGTACTTCGGCACACCATGGTGTATTATAAGTGATGAAAAAAAATATTTTTTTAATGTGTTATTTGGTGCTTGCTTTGCTAAGCACGGCACAAGGCATAAAAGAGGACATCCATATCATCCATAGACAAATGAGAACATAGAAATTTCAAACAATGAGATCAAAAACATATTGAAAAAATAGTAAATCTCTTTAGTAAAGATTGCTCAAAATAGTTGAATAAAATATTATGGGTATATAGAATGAATATCGAGCATGATGGGTAATAAAACAAATGAATTATAAGGTGAAGGATTTAAAATAAAAGTGAGTTCTTTAGATGAGTAAACTAGAAGAATTGAGGAATAAAGTCTATAATAATACCTAGATCTACAAAGACAAAATGAAAAATGGCATGATAAGAATTTACAGAGGAGGAGTTTAAGATAGGAGAAAAACTATTGGTTTTGAACTCAAGTTTCAAGTTATTTGTAGGAAAGTTAATGTCTTAGTGGTATAGACTATTTACAATGATAGTAGTGATGTCGTATAAAGTATTTTCAGTGAAATTAGAAACTAAAATAAATTTTAAGGTGAATGGGTAGTGAATGAAGTATAATAAAGAAGAAAAAAATTGTGAATATAAGATGGTGGAACAATAAGAGTCACTTTATTCGTTATTGCAACATAGTCATAAAAAATCAACAAGGAATGAGTGTAATCCAATAAATTGATATAACTAAAAATGTTAAACATAACCTTTCTTGGGAGACAATTCAAGTAGTTAATTTTAGCTTTGATAAATGAAAATAAAGTCATTTCATTTGATTGATTCATATACAAAATTAAAATCCACAAATTCTATAATCTTTATCCAACAAAAGATGACATATCACTCAAACTCAGTTTTGGCAATGATTTTTGTGATGTTGTATTCTTTTTTTCTTCTTATTATTCTAGAAAAGTTTTAGAGAGAGAGAAATACTCTTTGCTTGAGAATGAGCAATTGTTTTAATACGCTAGTTTGTTTGACACTCAAAGTATTTTTTTGTGTTCTCTATATATTATTTTCATGATATTATTATACTTAATTTAGGCTTTAAATGAAAAGATTTTACTAAATTATAATTCATACAAAATTAGATGAATAAAAAAAATTAGATCTAAATTGAGTATAACTGGTTTAGTAGAAATTTAAGATAGAGGGGAAAATAAAAAAGAAAAGTCATGACATTTCCAATGTAAGGACTTGGTTATATTAGCACATAATTGTTGAGAAGTTAGGTCAACCTTTCTTAGCCATGACACTATAAATAATTTATGGAAATCTATATATGTTATGATTTTACCACCCAATTATCACAATCTTTTACTATATAACATATTATTCATGGTCATGACATTATCTTAGAGGCATAGTTGTATTAGCTCTACATTACAATTTCAACTTTGATATTATTTCTATATCGTATCAATCAAGTGATAAACTAGTACAAGTCGAGATATTTTTCCAAAACCACAATATATTCATTATAGAACTAAAATTCTCTAGTCATAACATTTTCTAGTCAATTTCAACTATGATATTATTCATAGTAGTGACTATATGTTATAGAGATAAAATTTCTAGTCATAACACTCTTTGCTAATATCCCTATGTGTTCCATAGAAAAAAAATAATTTTAATCTTGGCATTCTTTGCTTGTGTGATTTTGTGTTCAAGAGAGGAATTACCTCACTCACAACATTCTTGCCACCATGACCATGTTCTTTGAAAGAACTTTCTTAATCATGACATTCTCTTGCATATGCGACTTTGTGCTCCAAAGGTGATTCAAAGTACGGATAAAATTGTGTCTTCAACTTTAAGTCATGATATCCATCTTGAAAGGTCATATGAAAGTTTGATGAGACCTTGAGATATAAAAGCGGGCTTAGAGATATTCACAAGAAAAGAAAATGGGATTCAAAATTCAAGGCTAAGAGCATGCAAACTCTAAGATAGCATGATTAAAAAACGTTTATTTAGGATTTAAATTCAAGTCAAATGCAAGCAAAGATTGATTATGAACTAGGTTTGAGACCTAAATCATCATGCCATTTATCATTAAGAACCCTCAATTCAACAAAATAAAACACCAAATATCTCATACGAATTTTTAAACAATGTCATGCTAAATAGGGATTCAGGGTAAATTTATATTTATGTATTTGAATATTAATAGATATGAATGTTGGTTAGAATAGAGATTTTGGATTCCACTCTAACATAGATTTGCCAATTCATCATGATAAATGGTGATAGATATGGAATACACTAATGAGATTCAATACGAACCAATGTTTGGTGTAAAAGTCGTGTTAGAAACCTTAAATTTTTATAAGTTTAATTGATGAAAGTATGATACTCATGAAGACATTAGCACAAATGAATGTATTATCATTCTATTGTACATATTATAGAAGAACTAGCATTCAAATGATGTGAAAGTTATGTAGAATGTATAACATAGATGTTTCACTATAGTGTGAGAGTCATGTGTTGGATATGGTAGATGATGATAGACAAGTAATTAGAGACATGTAAATGAAGGTATTTTATGAAGTGGTGATAACCCTATGAATCATTTCTTCTTATATAATTTCTATAAAAAAATTAGTAGGAAGAATGTATGTTAATTGATAAGAGTATAATACTAATAAAACCAAAATCTCAAATATAATTATTACCACATTATTTCACATTGATTATGATCAATGAGGTTATAGAATAAAAATACATATTCAACGTAATAGTCAAAGGTAGTTAACATATTGCCTAAAAGGTTTAGAAATGTGAATGACTCATGAATAGAGTAAGTATGGTTTCAGTGATAAAATATCAAAGACACAACTAGAAGGGGACCATCCTTGGTAGTAATATTCCAAGTTTGGCAACCACCTTATGGCAAGTGGGTAAAAAAAGAAAATCCACATCAATCTATCCTTTGTCTAATAATCAAACATAATATTATCTCAATATTATAGAAATATAATCATACATAATGAAATAAGTTAACCCTAAATTCTAACTATCTATCTGAGACTCAAGTTTATTTTCTCAACAAGAGTAGTAGTTAATTCAATACAAGTTGGTTTAACTATTCATATAATCTATGTGAGATTAATATCTAAACTTATGTCCACTTTACTGCTTGTAAGATCCATATACTTGAAAATTTTCATTAAATAACAAATACCACATTTTGCTCTATAACAAAGTCACAACATTCATGCACATTAGAAGTATACATGATTGAAAGGCCTTCCATCGGTGCTCTTACTTTGAGTGATTTTCTCTCTCTCACATTTTTATAACCTATCATTCACCTAAAGATAACCAAAACTAAGGTAGTATATAATTTGATTGTTAAAAGATTGCTAGTTGCTACCTACAAATGCTAATTTGTATTTTGTTACTTAGCTTCATCATATCATTTGAAAAGGGAAACTCTCTATCTAATGGTTCTAGAGATTTTGGTTTTTACCTCACTTTAATGAAAATATTCCAAAGAAGATGTATCGAATACCTATTCCATAGAGGTCGACCTTGAAGCAAGCATTAGTCATTCATCCTCTATTCAAATTTGAAGGGCTAAGATATAAGAGTTATTAATCCAAGTAGCAACAAAAGTTTCGGAACCACCCTTTCACAAGGTTTTCTTTGACTTCTTGCAAAGTACAAACTTAGCCCCCAGCCTAGAGATGAAAGCATCAGGGATTCGTATATACTATATGAGGTAGGCTTTCCCTTTTAATAGATTAGATACTAAAGACCTAATTGGATCTTTTATAACTTGAACTGCCATTGAGGACTAATGACTTTTTACTAATCAAAACTTTTAGAGCCAACCTTTAGTCATTAAGGTGAGTTTGTGCTTAATGGTCAAAAAGTTAACTCCATTTTTTATTTGAGTTTTTTTGCTCCAGATCCCCAAAATCAAGGAGGGAGCACTTTTTTTATCATAGGGCACATAGTTGACAACTCTATAGAATATGTTGTTCTCACTTACATGTGATGTGCCATACAGAAGTAAGAGGAAGTACACATGTTCACTCCCTTCAAAACTTGCCTTTCTTTGTAACCCTATAATATAATATAATAGAATAATGGCTTTGAAAGTTGCCTTAATTTTCTCAAATGCAATACTAAAATATGTTAATTGAATGCATCTCTTAGGACGAACAGCCCTTGGGTGGGAAACTCCAAGTTCTATCATCTTAACATTCATATAAAAAACATCTTCTTATTCATAAATATTTGATCAATGATAATCTTTGAAGATCTACAACGGAGAGTGCTCCATTCGGTTCATGCAATATGAAATTCTATGGGAATAATTGTCAATATTAGACAAGCTTTTGATCGAATGGGTATATAGCTTAGTATAAACAAATCAAAACTATTCATTTAGTCCACTCTACTCCAATAATAGGCTAAGTAGTAGTGGAGAAAGATCACCCATTAATATTATAATTATAGTGAGTGAAAGCCCAGTAAAAGGCTCAAAGTCTCCATGCAGATAAACATATGTAAAGATTAATATTGGAGTTTGAATCTAATTAGTGTTTAACGAAGAAGCCCCATTGGGAGGCCCTCCTTTGATCTCAATTTGATATGAAGAATCATCATCTATTTATAAACATTAAAAAAATACATTCTTTGTAGACATTAGAAAAGAGTATCGAACCCCTTGGAGAACTACTTGTTGATCTAACCCTCTCCCATTGTCTAGGAATCCTAGGCATTGAAAGCACATCTTACATTTGCCTGAATCTGGTTGAAGATATTTTTTATAGAAACTTAGACATTAAGATTGAAACATAGGGCCTTAAATAATCTTTCAAAAAATAGGATGTATCAAGCTAGACTTAAACTATAAATATTAAATGAAAGGCTATTCATTCCGTGAATAGGCACATTTTGACAATTCATTTGGGAAAGACGCATATAGCATCAATTAGAAGATGAAAGAAGACTCATTCCTAGAAGATGAAATTGTGTGTTCACAAATAGATGTAATATATAAATCCCTTCTTTCACTTAAAAGAAAGTGCATTAGCTCAAGAAGACTGACTAAATCACTTTATTTTTTTTAAGCTTCTTTTCTCCTCTTGTTAATTGTTATCGGTTCATTCACCCTTTTACATGATTGATCTAGGAAACAAGAAATTTATTTTGCTCCTTCATTTATATGCTCACATAGAGTTGTAAGCTAAGTTTTTTTCATTAATATCCTTCAAAAAGGCTTGATATAAAATTAATCAATTTGGACACTAATGAAAACATTAATGAAAGAACCTATAGAGGAGTGCCAGACTCATGAGATCACATCTTATAAATATATGGATCTAGAATTGAGGATATGCATGTTGGAGAGTTCTTTAGAACCATTTCCATCTTTTTCCTTATGATTAATAAATTACTTTTTAGGTTTGTTATGCTAGTCATGGACTAAGCAAGGAAGATGGAGTACATGTTGTTGGCCAAGGGATGTGGATGATAATAGTTGGTGGAGAATGGACCCACTGTTGATGGATGTAATAGAGCCCATAGAATCTCATGAGTGCATAATATAGCATTTTTGTGTGTGCAAAGAATAGTATCTTCTATGCAATTGAGAAAATCATTGCTTGTTTTATGTGCTACCCCTTTTTTGTAGCATTCTACTCGCTAATTCTTCTAATGAGCTACAAAGCACATTCTTAACAAATGTTGATCTATTAATGTGATGGTGCTAGTTCCTTCACTCCATAACTAAGCAATTTATATGAGATAAATATATAAATCATGCTAATTTATAAGATATGAAAGAATTTCTAGTGTTTGGAAGACTTATTGTAGATTTGATACTCAAAGAAAGCCAAAAAGTGAATAGCCCAATTGAGCAATTCACCATTCTTCCACCAATTCCTCTTCATATCAGAAGGCCTAAATTTATTATTGTCATTACTAGATTCCATTCAAAGAAAGAATCACTTAGACAAAGATCTTACCTTAAAAGTGAAGATAAGCCACTAAGTGCCTAGTTGTGTCTTGCCTATGCATGCATAAAGTAGAATGTGAAAGAGAGGCATGCAACAACCCACTGATGATGGATCAGATACCATAATCACCTTTTTCATACATACCAATTGATTATTGTGCTCTCTCTATAAAGATAGTGGATACTCTTTCATGACCTTTGTTTAGTGTTCAAACTATCGAACATTCTTAAGTATATTTGGTACTTTATGATGTTGAGTAGACATAGAATTGGTAAAATTATGGATTGATTTCATGACTTTAGAGTTTTTATGAGTTTTGATAAATAGTCATAAAATCAATAAGTTTTTAAAGATATTTATATAAGGTAGAATGTCGAGTCATATGAAATTTTAGTATCCATTTTTTGCTGAAATACTATTTTAATTATCATAGCAATCTTTATATGTCATGATCCTACTGACTTGTTAGCACAATCCATTGACTGTGTGACACATTCTTATTGGTTTTAATGCTATCATAAAGTCACAACCATACCTAACTCATGAAATTTAAATGACTATGCTATTGATTATGTGTTATAGCAACTAAGCACCTCACTAGCACTCAAAATTATAGTTAATTCTTTCTATAATGACTTTATCTTTAATATGGCCTGATAGTCTCAAATTAGAGTCATATCATTTTTACAAAATAATGACTTTTGAACTACAAAAAAATTATAGAGAAAATATTACCCATGCTAAAGTTTTGGTCCTTATTCAACATCATAACTTTTGATGTACTAAAGTTACAAATGATATTACTCGAGTATAGCTATTTCTCAAGGTTGCAACTCTTGTCCTCAAAAGTAGATAAAGACAAGACTTTTATGCTTAAGATAATTACCATTACCATGACATTTCTATTGAGCTATAGCAACATGATATATGAGATAATAAAAGGCTAGTGTTGTGGTTACCCATAACATCATAGACATAAAATAGAAAATTTTGTGTCATAGCTATTTCTTAGTATTACAGTGATAAGATACAAATGACCTTATAAGTGAAGTGACTATTTCCCAATGTCCTGGTCATATAATCACTAAGAAGTTCTAATACTAATGTCATAGCTTTACCATATTGTCACAACTATATATCAATGCGAGAAGCTATTCATCATACATCAATTATTCCCCAATATTGTGGTCTTTTATTAAAGATAAGAAGATATGGTTGAAGCTATGACCACTTCACAGTGCTATCTTTGTCTTAGAGATATTAGGCCTAAGTCATGGTCATTGCTAATGCTATGATTTTAATTTTGAAAGTCAATACTTCTTGCTTGGAATAATGTAAAAATATCATAGTATATAAGCACACGATAGAAAAATTCAAAGGGGATTCTCATTTTTCTTCCTCTCTCTCTCTATGGCATAAACAAAGCCACAACTACTACCAAACTCTAAAATAAAATTTTCCATTCCATTGGAGTTTCATAAGTAAGCAAGTGATGTCAAACTTAATTCAATCTATAGAGTTGGAGGGGCACAACTCTTAAACCCCCATCTATATGGTGAATTTAAAGATTTTTACCAAAATAGCCGAGATCTAGAGTTTGTATAATTTGAATATATGTGATGTGATATTGATTATTTATGAATGAATATATTTAGTTTATTTTGTGTTATATATATAATTGGATGATGATTAAATACAACTTGAAATATGGTTTCGATAATTGGTAGGTTTATGTGAGATTTCATGGTTGATGGTGATAGGCAAACCATAAAGCTCACTTGTACATACGTAGGAAGATAGTAATAGTTATTCTAACTATGATGTGTGAGAGACACTTATAAATTAAAATTCAAAATTTAGGCATATTAATCATTATGAGTATTGAACTTACAATGCCAAAAATATGAATACTTTTATGCACTAATCTATTGTATACTTCATAAAAAACTAATTTTTGATTGTAATATATATTATATATAATATTTTCCTAAGGAATTCACTATAGTGTGGAAGCTGCATTGTCACTAAGGTGAATGGTGACAAGAAATTCTCTAGACATGTATTAGTATGTGGTGACTTATAAGGTTGTGATAACTTTTGATAGTTACTTTTACTCTTATAGTTTCCACTAGTAAAATTTGAAAGAGACATATGTAAATTGTGTGAGAATGATGCTTACAAATCTAATAGTACAAATACTTATAAATCATATTAACCTTTGGTCTTTATGAAAATGGAAGACAAATAATAAGTGTGTGATACAAAGCAACTATCAAGTGTAGTTGATGAAGTTTCCTAAAATATATGTGATTATGAATGACTCTCAAATAGAGTTGAATTATTCTCGATAGTGACATACCAAAATGACATATAATATGGGACCACTATTAGGATGAGCTCAATGTTGATAACTATCATGTATGATATTATCGCAATGAGTCATTGTACAACATCTCAACTTTCATTCAATATTCAACATTACATAAGTCATGCAACTTAAATAGCTTCACGTATATTAAATGAATAAACTATAAACATATGGTTGTCTAATAATTAAATATATATTTTACTAAAAATGAGCTGTTTCACTATTAAATAACTGAACTATCAATACATTCCTTGTGAGATCGATATTTGGACTAAAGTTCACATTAATACTTTTATGCTCGCTATTAAAATTAAGGGGTATAACAAAGTCAGAATAAATTTTTAGTATTATTATTGGTGATTATTTAGTTTGGCTAGTCAATATGAGTTGAGATAATTATCCTTGTAAAAGAATAATTCTTTTTTAATATTTGAGATAACATTGCGATTGAAAAATCTTTTTGAATCTAATTGTAAAGTCTTATTAACTTATTTGAAAATTGAAAGTGAATAATTATATTTTAGATTTCTCTGTGTATTTTTTTAACCATCAATTTACAAAGTAAGAATGTTTACCAATCTTTCTCTAAATACCTAAAGAACTATCTCAAGGAGTTATGGGAGAAAAAAGAAATAGATAAAATTGATTTTTGGAAATATGAAACAAAAGGGAATGAGAACTAGTATCAACTCTATTATTAATATCCCAGACTAATACAATGAGACTTGATGTACTTGAGGAAAATACTTTTATTATGAATAGTATGGAAACTAGTATCAACTCTATTATTAGCCAAAAAAGAGTTATGAACCCAATGGGTATGGAAACTATGAGAAAAGGATAATTTATGAATCCCAATCATCTTCAAAAGCTTATTTTTCAGCTATGCTTGAAGAAATGCAGAGAGAATTGAGAATAGATAATGCTATTGAGGAAGAAAGATTAAGATAACTAAAGGAGAAATATAAAGTCATGGATTAGATTTAGTTCGAGAAAAGTATTGTATTATAAATCTATGTGGTTTATATAATAATGTTTATAGTTGAAAATATACAAGAAAAAATTAATGATACAACCTCACTTATTAAAGAAGAAAAAGTTGAAGCAAGTGATAAAATATTTGTTGCTAATACAGAGAAACTTGTTATTGAAAATCTAGAATAAAAAATTGATGACCTCGCCTATTCAAGAAGAAGAAGCTGAAGAAAGTGGTGAAATTTTTATAGCTACTTTGGAGAAACTCGTGATTAAAAATATTGAAGAGAAAATTGAAGGTACAATCTCTAGTAGCCAATAAGAAGAAGCCTAAAAGTGAGTAGTGTGAACTCTATGACTAATATAGATAAACTTGTGCTATAAAAAGCCTAAAGAGAAAATTGAAGATATGGACTCCATTGTTTAAGAAGAAGAAGAAGAAGTAAACCCTAAGGTTTGTTGTTGAAAAACAAAAAATTGTAGAGAAATATGAGTAAGAGGCTAAAAAAGCCAAAACATTTGGAAATATCAAAGCACACGAGAAAATAAGAAAGGGGAACCCCATCCAAACTATTTTCATGGAAGAGGATAACAAGATTATCACTTATCTATGATCAATTACTGATACATAAAGTAGAAGACAAAAAGAAGTAAACTAATATATTGAGAAGCTATCAAGGGTATCAAAGATCTCTTATAGAGAAAAAAAAGTTTCGAAAGTCTAGCTATAGATGTTGAACATAGAACAACTTGGGAGGTTATCAAAGAATTGTTTTTATTACTTATGTGATTAAGTGTGATTTTTGTGAGAATAAAAGTTATATGTATATATTTACTCTTAAACCCCGCACACACAAAAGAATAACATATTCAAAACAACATTTTAACAATTTTTTCCTATATCCACTATAATTTTGTAGAGCTATGACTTTACTGTTATAAATAAATAGCCCAAGAAAAGCTACATGATTAAACATCAGTATTATTTCAAAGTTGTTACTTTGGTTTTATGGAAGAAAAAAATATCATAAAAGCTACATGACAAGTCCGTGATAAATTTTCAACATCATGAATTTTGTGCTAAGTAGGAAGAGCATTATATAAGTTATATATAAAAACCATGGCTTTGAAATGAGACCGTGACTTTGAAGGAATTACTTGCTATAATGCTACCATTTTTCATTTACGAAATAAACACAATCTCATAGAGACATGAATTTTAATTAATAGATCATGACTATAAATCTCGGATATGCTCCAAAAAAAATCTTTAGATTTTTAGTAATATCATGATATTTCGCCCTAAATCCTCTTAGTTTGTCGACACCATAATGGAAGAGATAAGATCAAAAAAATATATATTTATAGTGAAATCAAGCCATAATAAGAAAGGGAAGAGATAGAAATCTTGTGTCGTAGAAATGTAACCCAAATTATGACACCCACTATAACTTTTGTTATAGAAATTGGATAAAGATGGATAGATTTTGTACTATCAAATAAAAAGTTTATCGAAGAGAGGTGATTTAGTGCATTTATTTATCCATTTGAAAATATTATTAGAAAGTGATATTGAGTATTATTTTGTATGCATAGAGAATTGGGGAATTCCTTAGTTATCAAGAAGTTCTATGCAAATTTGGAGGATAGGCAGGAGATGATGTATTATGTAATAAGGATTTCACTTTGATAGAAGAATTATTAATGACCTACTTAGATTTTTAGATGCTAAATATAGATTAGATTTTAATTCTCTTTATAAACAATAAGATTTTCTAACAATCACTCATTTATTGATGAATAGAAATGACACATGGAAGGTGATGCTAGAGAGTGAATATGTATATTTGATGAATGGAGGCTCATGGAGGTGAGTAAAATATGGTTTATTTCATATGCTAATTTATTACAAACTCTCCATATTTCTAAGATTATTATAGAAAGAGTGATTTTGCTACATGCCATATAATTAATTAAATATCATTTTGATGTGAATAAGATTTTAGAGAAATTGATTCTTGGGTTCTTTTGAAAGTGAATTTTTTGAGCAACTATATTACCATTTTTATTATTTTGCTATGTCAAGCTAAGGGGGTCCCTATAGATAAACAAGTAGATTCAATGTGTACTATAATGTCCTCCTTAAATTATCAGATGTGAAAATAAAAATAGAAGTAAACATAAAATGGAAGAAGTCGATGCTTACAGGGGATTAACAAGTGGAAATCTTTGTAAGATATGATTATACTAACTCTTTAGTAAAATTATTATACTTTATGATATATTTTTAGTGGCTATGTTGCTATCATGGAGACATACACATACCTATCTCATGAAATTTAAATAGATATAATATTAATTATATATCATTGCAACTACATATCCAACTAATGATCAAAGTCACAGCCAAGTTTATGTATTATGACTTTATCTTTAATATAACTAAGTAATCTCAAGTTAGAGACATAACATTTTTGCAAAGCTATTATTTTTAAAGTAAAGTAATAGAGACAATACTAATTAAGCCAAAGTCGTGACCATTATTTAGAACCATGACTTTTGGGATACTAAAATCTATAAAGAACATTACTTGAGTATGAGCATCTCTAAAGGCCATGAATCTCGTCCTTAAGGAAGGAAAAACTATGACTTTTTATACTTGAGCTAATTGACAAAGCTACGACATTCCTATAGAGTCCTGGCTACATGATATTTGAGAGAAGACAGAGTCAATTTCATAACCACCCACAATGTTGTAGACATTGAACACATAAAAATAAATTTTGTGTTGTGGCCATTTTCCAGTGTTGTAGACACAAAATATACAAGACATTTTCAGTGCCATGACTATTTTTCAGCATTGTGGCCATATAATCTTTAAAAAGGACTAATCAAATGTCTTGGTTGTGTTCTGGCTATGTATTAATGTGATAAGCCCTTCACCATGTTATGACTATTCCTCATGCTATGACCTTTTATTAAAAATAATAAGATAAACCCCCAAAGCCACAACAACTTAAAAGTGGTGCGATTATATATTATAAAGACATCATGCCCAACTTATGGTCTTTGTTAGTGGTGCATGACTTTGTGATTTAGAAATATTAGGATCTAGTCTATAAATAATACTGCCTTCTAAAGTCATGACCTCAAACTTAAGAGATAAAGAATAAAGGTGATACTTTCTTATGAAAGACATGATTTTCTACATGGAATAACAATAATGTTGAATCACTCTAGTACATAAGTAAAAGATAGAAAAATTCAAAGAGGATCGCACATTCTTCTTCCTCTCCCTCTACAACATAAGCAAGCTATGACAACTACCAAATACTAAAGATGAATTTTGCACTTCCTATTAGTTCTACAAGTCATCAAGAAATGCTAGACTTAATACGTAATCCCTAGAGTTGAGAGCATGACTCTCAACCCCTTCATCTCTATGATGGATTTGGAATTTTTTATCAAAATAAAATGAATCTAAAATTTATATAATATGAATATATGTGATATGACATTAGTTATTTATGAATGAATATGTTTTGTTTTTTGTGTTATGGATATCAATGGATGGTGATTAAATTGAACTTGAACTAGAGTACTTTCAAATATTGGCAAGTTTGTGTGAGATTATCATGGTGAATGATAATAGATAAATAACAATGCTCACTCACACATATATAGAAATATAGTGATAACTTTTCTGACTATTTTGTGTGAAATAAACTCATAAATTGGAACCTAAAATTTGAGCATGTTAATCATTATGAGTATGGTGCATACAAAGTTAAAACTATAAATCTTTTACATGTCATTCCATTGTATATCTCTTAAAAAATCTAGTGTTTGAATGAGATAGAATGTTCTCCTAAGAGGTTTATTTTTACGGTGAGAGTTATATTATCACCGAGGATTGTAACAAGAAATATTAGAGACACACTACAAAAAATGTATATTAAACTAGGGATAAAATCCATAGCTAGCTAAGGAATAACAAGGGATTTTTGATTTTATATTAAATCAAAATTTTGTGACGGATTAGCAATAAAAATGTTTGATTGAAAATTTTTTGTCACTAATATTATCGTAGTAGATATTTGCGTAAAGAAAAGTGAGAATTTTAGCAACATATTTAGCGATGGAATTTCTCTAGCTAATTAAGATGAGACAAAATCTGACACTAAATAATTAGATGAATTTATTTTTTTATGATTTTATATATAATTGGAAGCGATGATTCCTTAAATATTTATTTTCTCAAAATATATGCATTTAGCTAGGGATTTTTCCCTAGTTATTTAGGGTAGTGATAATTTCTGTCACTAATCATTAATGATTTAATTTTTTTAAGCATTATTTATTTTAATATTTTATGTAATTTTCTATATTAAAGGTATGTCATGGTCTATATATGAGCAATCTGAGGGACACAATCTCCTCATATAATTATAAAAATATGATATTATAAATAAAAAATTTCATAAATATATAAATACAAATAAAAATTTATATTAAATAAGACTGAAATAACTATTTTTTGATTATAAATTAATTAAACAATTATACAAAGTATTTTTCTGAAATTTTTAACTATGATAAATAAATATTTATATTAAAAAAGATAATTTAATTTATTATATAATTATAATAATTTTTAAAATATTTTAATAAATAAATAAACATAAATAAAAATTACTACTAATAAAAAGCTAAAATAAACAATTATTTGATTAAATAAAAAAATTTATAAAAATATATGAATTAATGAATAAACAAGTAAATTTATATTATTTAAAGTAAAAAAATATTTTTTTGATTATAGGAATCTTTTAAAAAAATAATGACTAAAAGATTTGAAAATTTTGAATTATAAAAAAAATTTAAATTTTTCATAAAATTTAAAAGAAAATAAATTGATATTTAAAGATTAGCCGGGACCAGGGCCAGGATTCAAGCTCAAGTGAGGTTGGAGAGCTACTGCCGTGCCTTTATCTAGTTGGTAATTGGAATATACCAAGGGTGTGTGTTGGGGCAACTAGTTTTTACATAGATGTTTTAATTACATCAAAAAAATTTAGATGATTTAAAAAATAAATATCTCAGTGTTGTTATTAAATGAATATTTCAAAGATTCAAATTTATAATGACTAAAAGATTCAAATTTTATGCCTTAATAATTATTTCATATTACATTAATAAAAAATAAATTGAATTCTTAAAAATTTATAACCATAATATATATATATATATATATATATAAAATATTATTTTATTTATTTATAAAATAATATCATTTATGGTTAAATAAAAATCTATTTCATATTTTTTATTTAAATTATTTATTTTTTATAATTTTAGTTTACTTTTATATTATTGTCTCTTTATTTTCTATATATTTACATCCAATTTTTTATTTATAGTTTCCATGAAAAAAAAAAAAAGGTATTAAGCACATACAATTTTTTCCATCTTTCAACAATGGAGAGAGGAGAAACGAAATAGGACTACGAGAGCAACCTACAAAATCTACCGCTTCTTGTTACCAGGTAATATTATCATTGCTTTTCTCATTTGGAATGCTATATACATATCTATGTCTCTCTCAATTTGATTACCATTGGCAGAGTTGGTTTTTATAGAAGATTCGGGTTTTATTTATTTTTTTAATTTTCCCCCAATTTTTTTTCTTTTTTCTTCTATTTTCATATCATTTATATGATTTTGACTCTACACCATTAATGAAATAATAAATAGTTAGTGTAAACTTTGTTCTTTTATTGTTTAATTTTTTAGGGATTTTATGGATTTCAAATACTAAATGTTTGCATATTCTTTTCTGCTTCTGTAGCTTAAAAAAAATCATGCTTAATGTTTTCTGCTTCTGTAACTTAAGAAAAAACAAATTTAATGTTTATGGGTTCTATTTTTGTTGTCTCCAAAAATATTATAAATAGATAACTTATATATAAACTTTTATACATTTATATAATCGTATGACATTTTATATAAATGTCTATACTTTAATATATATAAATATATTACATTATATAAAAATATTGATATGTTTATATAAACATATAATGTTATATATAAATATTTATACATATGTATTAATGTTTGTAAATATTTATACAACATTTACATAAAACTATCCATTTATATACTTTTTTATATAACAATTATATAACATATAAAATGTTTATACATTTTTGTAAATATTTATATAACATATTAATTTTTATATAAATATATAATATTTATAATATTTATAATATTTATATAAATGTGATATATATACTATATAATATTTATAAAAGTGTTACATATATATAAACATATATATGTAACATTTATAAAAATATTTTAAACACAAATATTATATCTAAACTCTTGTATAATTATATTATCATATGCCATTTTATATAAAAGTATTTATAACTATATTTATAATTATGTAAACTATTTTTATAACTATATATAACTACACATAACTATTTTTTTAGCTATATAATATTTTATAACTATATGAATAATTCTATATAATTATATTTTTAACAAAATATACTATATGTATAATATTATATATAACTATATATAATTGTATTTTACAATATGTATAACTTTAAAAACATTATATATAACTATATCTTTAACTACATACATATTAATAACTATATTTGTATAACCATATATAAATATTTGTATAACTATGTAACACTCTATATAATTAAATATAACTATATTTATAACTACGTATACATACATGTAAATCTATATATTTGTTTATAACTTTATATACATTTATGTATACCTACTTATAACTATTTGTATGAATATATCTATATATAACTATATGTTTAACTATATATAACTCTATTTTTAACTATATATACTATAGGTATAAGAACATATAATTATAAATAATTTTCTATACTATATGTATACTATATGTATACTATATCTATACATATATTTATATAGTTATACTATATGTATAACTATAAAAATAGTATACATAACTATATTTAAATATATAATTAACAACATATATTTAATATACATTTTTATATATTAGTATATAAAAATGTATTATACTATATCTATACCTATACATAACTATATTTATAAATATATAAAATTATATGAAAAAATATATATACCTACATGTATAAATATAAGTATAACTATATGTGTAACTATATATATAGCCACATGTAACTATATTTATAATTGAATGTATAATAACATGCACCATTATGTTTAACTATATGTGTATAACTATTTATAAATATTTGTATAACACTATAACACTCTATATAATTAAATATAATTATATTTGTAACTATGTATACATATATGTATACATATATAAAAATCTATATATTTGTTCATAACTTTGTATACATTTATGTATAACTACTTATAACAACTTGTATGAATATAACTATATATAACTATATGTTTAACTATATATAAGTCTATTTTTAACTATATGTACTCCAGGTATAAGACCATATAACTATAAATAAATATCTTTGACTACATGTATAACTATAAAAATATTATACATAACTATATTTAAAAATATAATTAACAACATATATTTAATTTACATTTTTATATATTAGTATATAAAAATGTATTTTACTATATCTATACCTATAGATAACTATATGTGTAACTATATGTATTAGCAAATGTAACTATATTTATAATTACATGTATAACAACATTCAACATTATGTTTAACTATATGTGTATAACTATTTATATAAATTTGTATAACTATATAAAACTCTATATAATTAAATATAACTAAATGAGGCAGGATTTCTTATCTTGACAATTTTTTAGTAGCTTGTGGACATTGAACTTGCAACCTTAAAGGAGGCTCACATCTATCTAAGGAATTAGTGTATCGATCCTTTGGTTTTTGATGTGTAAATATATATATATACACATTTAATTGATGTTTATAATATATATATATAGTTTTTATATATAAATATAATATATATATATATATAGTGTTTTTGTGGGTAGATATATATATATATATTATCGAACACATGTGGAATAATGTTAAAAAATATCAATTAATATCCAAGCTCATTTAAATTCATTGAAAAAAAACTGAGACATGAATATTAACAAATATATCAAGCATCATTGAACTTCATTAAAAAAAATTTGTAATAAATAAAATTAAATATAAATCATCAATATATATGGAATACATTTGTATATCTTCGAATGCATCAAAACACTTTGTTTTGTATATTCTAATTGAATTTTGAGTATTATCATACATTATTACTAATAAATAATAGTTGTTAAAATATTATCATATGCTTATTTAAATATTATTATAAAGCATTGGAATACAGCAATCATATTATTTTATCATTTTTATTGTATAGTCTCCAATTAAAATTAAATAACATTTAAACATTTTTATTGCGACTATCTACAAGACCATTGCAACTACTAAGGGTGTGTTTTGATTTTAATATTTGTAATTTCGAAATTCTTCTTCTACCTTAACTGTTACCATATATTTCATTTTCCATTGAAATTATATAATAGATATTTTTGTCTATATGATATCGTGTAAAATGAAGTTATTACCACAATTATATAAATGAACAAAGATCCTCCTCATGCACATAGTATTAATCTGGATATTTGTGGCAAATCATTACAAGTACTAAAATCATTAATCACCAGTATAAAAGTGATGGTTATATCTATAATTTTTACTAAATTTATAAGTTCCCATCCTTCATATTGATTAGGTAATAATTGAGGTGTATATAAGTTTTCTTTACCAAACTATTTTTTGATTGTAGTTTTTCAAAAATAATATTAATGTTAATGTATGTAATTCTTTGTATCTCTAATCAGTTTAAAGTTGTAAGGCTAGGAATCTACAATTGTAACTTGCTTCACATCTATGTTTTCTAGTTGAATACTTTATATGATATGTTTTCAATTCCAAATATATTTTTGATCATGTCTGAATTCTTCATTAATTAAATTGCCAAAAGTTCTTGGAATTGTATCTCCATTCCATTAATTTATTCTTTTCTTTAATTTAATATTCAAAGATTGAGTTGAATCATAGTAAAAATTGTCCTATTTGATCTTCATTGAGAAGTGAGGAGCTTACTCCTTCAAACTTTCAATTTATTTCTTTTTTGCTTTCCTTTCTTGTCCATTCACATATTTTGCTCCCTTCATATACTAATAGCATGATATCTATTAATCTTTACATTGCTAAAAAATACTTTATCTATTAATGAAAATTCTACAAATGCATTGCCTCGATATTCACATTAGTTAATCTTTAAATATTCATCTGTAAGTAATTTTATTTAATTATTAGTAAATTTTGAAGTAACTATATGTTTCATTCAAAATAATGATTGAGTATTATTCTTTGAAAATAAAATAAGACAAAATGAGTTTAGATCATTAGTGGATGTACAAAAGGTTTATAAATGGAATTTTGAATCAAAATTTTTTGAGTGGGCTTGAAACTTTCATCAATTTTGCTTGTAGTCAATCGAGATGGATGGATGGAGAAAAAATTAAGTGTCCATATAATAACTGCAAGTGTTAGAATATCCCTTTTCATGATGTAAACACTATAAGATACCATTTGACTAAATATGGCTTTGTACCACATTATTTTGTTTGGATTTATCATGGGTAAAGTACAATGGCTCTGAACATTGATCGAAATGAGAGTACTTAATCATTTTCATGTGGTGAAGAAGCATCAAACACACACCATAGAATGGTCATGGAAGCTACTAGTGCCGACTTCAATATGGATTACATGAATGAACCACAACATCCTGAAGCTCAGAAATTTTATGAAATGCTTAAAGCTATAGATAATGAGTTGTGGCCTGGTTGTAAAACACATTCGCAATTGTCATTTATGGCTCGACTAAAAAGTATTAAGTCAAAAAATCTTATGTCTGAGAAATTATTTGATCAAGTGGCAGAACTGATGAAGAAGATTATTCTGGATAATAATTTTGTCACTAACAACTTTTACAACACTAAGAAGTTACTACGAGGTATGAGTCTACTAATGGAAAAAATTGATTGTTGTTTCAATGAATGTATGTTATATTGGGGTGGTGATAGTAATTTTATTAGCTGTAAGTTTTGTGATCATCCTCGGTTTAAGAAGGCAGCTCGTGTTGTAGATATGCAACCAAAGATGAAAGTTACATTTAAGAGATGTATTACTTTCTTTTAATTCCTTGATTACAGAGACTATATGCACTAAATGCTACAGCACATGATATGAGGTGATATTCTAAGAATGAAGTTGAAGAAGGGGTGATGCATCATCCATCAGATTCACTTGCCTGGAAGCTTTTTAATTATATACATCAAGATTTTGTAGCTGAAAGTTGAAATATGAGATTGTGTCTCTGCACTGATAGATTTCAGCCATTTGGCTAATCTGGACAATAGTATTCAACATGGCTAGTGATAGTGACACCTTATAATTTGCCTCTGTGGTTGTGTATGAATGAGTAATATATGTTTTTGTCAATATTAATTCTAGGGCCAAAAAATCTAAAAGACATGCTGGATGTTTTTTTACAGCTTCTTATAGCAGATTTAAATCATTTGTGAGTTGTTGGCGTGAATACATATGACATCTCAAAGAAGCAAAATTTTATTATGCGGGTGGCCCGTGTGTGGATGGTAAGTGACTTTTCTGCATTTTCAATGTTGTCCGGTTAGAATACTACTGGACGATTCGCAACCTCATATTGCATGAAAAAGTTTGATGCATTTACCCTCAAATTCAGTGGTAAATAGTCTTGGTTTGATAATCATCATAAGTTTCTACCTATGAATCATCCATTCCACAGAAATAGAAATATATTTCGAATAAATAAAACAGTGATGATAGTTGCACTAGCTGTTTGTTTAGGAGATGATATTTTGACAGAGATTTAGAGTTTGAGACTGAAGAAGGTAACTAAAAAAATGCTATTGGAACTAATGGATCAATATGCAAAATACATGGATGGAGAAAATGTAGTATTTTTTTGGACTTGTTGCTATTGGAAGTCCTATTTAATTTATCATAACTTAGATATAATACATATTAAAAAAATATGTTTGACAATGTTTTCAACATTATCCTTAATGTAGATGAAAAAACAAAAAGAAACTTTAAAATCAAGATAAGAGCTGAATGATTACTGTTGGTGTCCTGAATTGAAACTGAATGAGGCAACAGAAAAATTTTCTAAAGCTTGTTACACACTTGATAAGAAGGCAAGATAGATATTGTGTGAATAGGTTAAAAATTTGAAATTCCCTATTGGATATATGTCAAATATTAGTAGATGTGTGGATATAAAGAATCTTAAGTTATTTGGAATGAAAAGTCATGACTATCATGTATTTATGCTGAGATTAATACCAATTATATTCTGTGAATTACTTTCCCCAAGTGTTTGAAAGGTCCTTATAGAACTTAGTTTGTTCTTTAAATAGCTAACTACAACCACAATCAAAATAGATGATATGGTGAGGCTGGAGAATGAATGGATATTCTTTGTAAGCTTGAATGGATATTCCCACATAGCTTTTTTGACTTAATGGAACATTTGCCAGTTTATTTGGCATATGAAACAAGGATAGTAGGGCTAGTATAATACATGTGGATGTATCCTTTTGAGAGGTAAATACATATAAGTAGCTGTGTTTTATTAATTAAAATATAAATTAATATTGTAATTTAATATAATTGAAACATAACATTATGGTTGTAGGTATCTTTATAAAGTTGAAATTAAATGTTAGAAACAAAGCAAAAGTTGATAGTTCAATTTGCAATGCATATTTAGTAGAAAAAGCATCATCTTTTTGTTCTTATTATTTTGAGGGTCATGTCAATATAAAGAATAGAAATATGCCATAAAATGATGAAGGTAATGTGCTAGTAGAAGATGATTCTGTGGACAAGCTATCTATCTTCAAGCACCCTAGATAGAGCATTTGGAAGAGCAAATAAAAGCTAAATGACAAATGAAAAGTACTAAGTAACCCAGAGTTAGGTTTTACTTAATTATTCGGAGGTTGCACCATATATTGAGTAGGTAGACCAAAATATTTGTAGGTTTAATCATAGTTTAATTTGTCATTTATAGGAATAATTAAAAATTGATATACATTTTTCTTCCTCTATTTATATTTGTGCAGTATTTATGTTAAGAAGTTGAAAAATAGGTAACTAATAATTTCTAGCAATGAGGTCGATTATATGCTAGAAATAGAATTTCCGAATTGGTTCAAAAACTATGTGAGAATTATTAAGTTTTAATTTTTTGAATTATTTAATTTATTAGTATCTTTTAGTTGTTAACATCATTTGTTTAATTTATGCAACAAGCAAATGATCCTTCAAATGAAGATTCCAATATTTTCATTCAGAATCTAAGTAAAGGCCCATTTAGGTATGTGACAACCTATCCTAGGCTTTTTATCAGTGGATATAAATTTCACACATTTGGGCATGGTTCTTCTAATGCAACAATGAATAGTGGTGTATGCATTAAAAGCTCAAGTTATAGTATAGATGAGATTGATTATTATGGTCAACTCACAGAAGTTATTAAGTTGGAGTATCCGAGACTTGAAAATAATAGGAATGTATTATTAAAGTGTGAGTGGTTTGATCCTACATAAAATGTGGGTACAAAGATTCATTTGGATTATAAGATAGTAGATGTTAACCATAAACGAATATATAATCAATATGAGTCATTTATTATTGTAGTTCAAGCCACTCAAGTATATTATTATACATATTCGAGTTTATCTCGTGATAAGAGTGGTTGGTGGATGATTTGCAAAATCAAAGCTCGATCAATTTTTGAAGTACCAACATCTTAAGAAAGAAGTGCAAACTTAGCTATTGCACTGGCATTCCAAAAAGATGACATAAATAATATTGTGCCTAAGCATGTAGATGAAGATCCATAAAATTTATGTGACTCAAAAAGTAGCCTAATATAAATTGAAGATGATCAATTTCTATATGAAGATGAGTTGGAACTTCCATCAGAATCAAACAAAATGTCAGAAGATCCATTGGAGGATGATAGTGATGCCGATAATTAAACTGTTATTTTTTTATTTTATAATATTATACTATCAATGACTTTTTATATTTTATTGAAATCTATTGGTGTGTATTATTCCAAAATGCATGGTTGTTTATCATATCTCTATTATTTATTTTATATTTTTATTTTTGTATAGCAGATGACGCCTAAAGGATGTGGCCGTGGTGGAGGTGGATGTGGACGTAGAAATGGATGAAATTCATCTTGTATTTTACATAATGTTGCAAATTTAGTACCATCTCATATCTACCATATCCAGACTTCAATATCACAATCACCATCTCCATCACCATCACCATCACCATCACCATCACCATCATTTACACCTTTACCATCACCTATATTAGATATAAGCCCACCACCCATTGTCCTTCCTGCACACACTTTTGATACACCATCAATTTCTACCCCATATTTTACACAGATAGTTCCTCCATTTACATCATTATCGACATCATCAAATATTGTGCCTTTCTCTGCATTCCGTGCTAAGTTAGTAATTTGAGATTGTGGATGAGAGGTATAAGAAATATGTAAATATTACTTGAATAAAAAATTATGATATTTCTTTTCATGGTTTTTTTATATATAGTATTGATTTGTTTGTTTTCAATGTTATTTATTTATTTGAATAGTTTTATTCCATCTCATAAGTGTTCAACTATAATTAAAAATTCTTTCAAGAAAATGGTCGATTCTAAAGCATTCTCCTGGAAGTAAGTTTTGGAATCGACAAGAGAGTCTAATTTTAATGACTTTCAGGTAAAAATAATGAATAAAAGTATTGAAAATTATTTATCTAATTAGTTAATTAATATATTGGTTATTATTCAAGTAGTAAATAATTATGTCATTGTTATTAATATAACTTCTTTGTGATTTTTCTATTTATAGAATCAGTGCATATGGGCACCCAAATTTGATGGAATAATAAAGCCATTTTGGGAGAGCAAAGATGCTGAATGGTATTCCGATTTTATCAATAAATTGAAGATTCTAAAAGATAGGCCTGATTTTATATCCGAGGATGACTGACCTGAGTGGCTTAAGCAATGGGAGGAGCCAGATGCGAATAAAAAATCAGAGATTGCCAGCAAAAATCAATGGAGTAAGGTAGCAGGACTATGTACAAAAATGTCTCGCTATACATGAGGGTCAAAGTCGAACATTGAGCATGCTCGAGATTTGGTACAATTTTAAAGTTTAAAACATTTATATATTTAGTGGTTATCCTAATAGTCCAAAAAAATCAAATTGGTGCATGGTTTTATTAATATTGTTTAAATTTTTTAACATTTTTTATTTTTTTACTTTATAAATACATACTCTAGGCTAGAGAATTGGGTTGAGATCTCAATTTTTATGAAATTTCAGGAAGATACATGTGAAGAAAGCAGATGGACAGTTTGTTGACAACAAGTCTCAAATGATTCCCTATAAGAATCTATTTTATTAATAAAATTTTATAATACTTTAGTAAATTTTTAAAGTTGTTTGGAATGCAAAATATTAAATTTATTTTATGTATATCTAGAAAAGTATTTTTTTTTCTATTTTTTCATAGGAACTCATGGAAGAACTTGTGAGAGTTGCTTCTCAACAAGTTAAGGGTTCTATGGATCTTCAACTAATTGACTATGATCATATCTATTTAGAGATCATAAAAGATCATAAAAAGTAGCGAGTGCATGACATCGGCTCGAAGGGAGTGACATTTTGTTGTGGCAGGCATACTTCTAATTCATTTGTCACAGTAATGGTGGGTGAGGTGGTCGAACAACAAGTAATGGAAACAAATGAACATTTTGAAGTTATGGAAATTGAAATGAAAGAGAAGGATGAGCATATTTCTCATTTGAAGAAAGAAATACAAAAAATGAAAGAAGAGAAGGATGAGCAGATTACTCATTTGAAGGAAGAAATAAAAAAATGAAAAAAATAAATGAAGAAATGAAAGAAATGAATGATGAGATGAAAGAATTTAAGAATGTAATGCAACAGTAGATGTCCTATATGGAGTCATAGTTAATAGCCTTGATGCGATAGATAGCATTCCGAGATCCAGCTGCGAAACCATGCAAGAGAGGCTAGCACAAATGTACCAACTAATTATGAGGATGCATAAATAAATTCTTTGCTTTGATGCACAAATGTATCAAAATTATTTCTAAACTATTTTTTATTCTTGTCCGTGTGGCTAAACATGATGAGACTTTTTTGGTGGTATCATTTTTTTTTTTGGTTTTGTTCTTTGCTTTGCCAATTAACCTAACCATGAATATTTGCAGGACATCTGATGTGAGATGCATAAATAAATTCTGATTCAAAGTCTTCAGACATTGTCACGGTCCTTCCTATGGATGGGTTCCATCTTTACCGATCTCTGCAGGATCAAAAGGTGGCTGAGCTATTATTATCTTCATTATTTTTGAAATATTTTATTTTTGTACTCTCTCTCTAAACATCATTGCTGGCCATCTTTTAGATATTTGTTGAAGTTGTATGACTATCAACTTAGATTCGTGTTTTTCCATGTCTATAACTACTATTTTTATATATCTGTGAATGTCTATTATTTTTATGAAGTGTATATTATTTTGATGGAGTACATATTGAATTGTTTCTATCCATGGATGTGTACGAAATTGAACTGTTCTATAGTTACATTGTCGCATACAATGAAGTGATGGTGCTTGCTTTGAACAAAGAGAAGAATCTTATGGTAACAGAAACCATAGGGTTGATGGACTAACACAATGAAGCTAAGCGATCAAAATCATTGGTAAAAGCACATGGAGAGGAGAAGAAACATTCTAGGAAAGCCACATGGGAGCATGGTGATGTGGGGAGTGGCGGGGCAGAGCAACCCCTTTATAGGCCTCAGGACCAGGAGAGAGTTCTGGTTGCAGGAAGGCAGGGTGCGAACTTTGATGCGCCAAGCCTGGCTCGTAGCTTGTCTTCCAAGTTTTCCTCCAAAAGTTTTTAGATATATTTTTAAAAATTTAAATAATACTCGCATTTCATATTAATGTTGATAGTGATGTTTTGTGCCTTCTTTGTGAAATATAAATGAGATAATACTTTACCTGCTATTCTATATTTATATATATACATGTTGTTCTATATCTATAAGACATCCATATATACTATAGTATATATGTATATATACTGTATACAACTATCTTATTGATGAGCATGATGTTTGTGATATTTCTTATATTTTGCTGGGTGCCATGTTCTCTACTTTATCAATTTATACATTATTCTATTTATAACTTTTTGGAGAAAGAATTAGCATGTCTTACACATTGAGGCATGCCTTGTACACATAGGTACACTTCGAGAGTGATATATAGGTTATTCATCATGTGAGTTGCCCTAATAAAAATAACATGTTATATAAGGGCATTGTTTGTATGAGGTTATTCATCAAGTGTATTATATTTATTTTATGTTGCGTAATTAATGTTTTATATGGTATCAAAAGTGACCCATGGGAAAGATAAATATGCACTAGCTACCATGATTACCCACGCATTGTGTGCTATGCAAATCTTTGCAGGCTCATTATATGTTATCGAAACCATTGCACTCCCATTGTGTGTTATTGAAATCATTGCTCACAAGGCTTAGGCCTTGATTCCAACTACAACAATGCCATATGTTACCCATATGGGTGGATGTTGCTGAATCTGAGTTTTATGACCCGGATAAGATGTGCTATGACCTCAAATACAAGCAAGAGGCGAGATGTTGATTTTTCTGTGAGCTTGTAATAGGCTTGGCATAGCATTGAGTTGTGAAAGTTTTTATTTTTTTTGTTTTTTTTAGTTTTTAATTTGATTTGGTTGCTTGGATAGGGTGTAGATCTTTCTTATCAAGGTGAACTAGATTACATCAGTGATAAACTGCATGCACTGAAAATATGAAGTTGTGCACAGAAGCTGGATGAACTATTATAATGGAAATAGAGTGCATGTAAGAAATCTACTTGAACATCATTATAGGTGATTTGACAAGCTTCTAGATGAAGTATATTTTGTATTCTTATTAAATTGAACACATGTTCTTATGGTTAGAGTAATGCTTGGTTACAATAGTGTTGAGATAAGATTTTGTTGATGATAATAATAATAGTTTAAAAAAAAATTTGTATGAAGTAGTAATCAAGTTTTCTTGTTTGATATAATTTTTTGTGTACACGAGATATTTATAGATTTTATGCTTTCATGAATGATATTAATACTAGCTTTTAATTTTTCATGCATCGAAGCAAGATCAACTTTTCATGCTCACAACCATCGAATATTCTTTCAAATGGTCATTTATTTATCCTAAAAAAAGTTTTCTTAAAGTTTTCCCTGGCAAAAAACTTAATAATAAATTTTAGTTCACGTGGGATATATAGATTAGAAAAAAAAAGATTTTGATTTTTGGTAATAATGATTTCCATCCATCAATGGTTCAGTTGAACTAGAAAGGTACAATTTATGGACAAGATAAAGAAATAAGAGAAGATAGAAAAATAGTGGGTGTGTTTGGATACATATAGTTATACTATATTCGTGCTGTGTGCATGTATATTGCATATATACATGCCTATGCATTTTAAGTAAATGCAAAAAAATATCTGATGCATACGTGCATGATAGCACCATTCATCAGTTTTTTTATTGTTGAATGTTGCAGATCATCCCCATTAATCTCAAGCCTTTTCTTAACAACTTGACTGGGAAGACGGTCATTATAAAACTAAAGTGGGGAATGAAATACATAGGTGTGATACCTTGTGTTCTTTTCATGTGCATTGCATTTTTTTCTCATTTTTTTTCTTTCGTTTCTTTCAGGTTTCCTTGCTTCGATGGATTTTTATATGAACCTACAGGTGTGCTAAAATGCAATACCACGCAGCCTGTTGTCATTTCATCTTCAATTTTCTTTTTGTTTGTCACTTTCTAACTTTCTTATAATTAACCATTGACTTATAGGTGAAGATGGGCAACATAGAAGAATATGTTGATGGGCAGTTCACTGGAAATCTTGGAGAAATCTTGATTTGGTAATTTAAAAATAAGCTCATGCTTATCTTTGATAAACATAATATTTAATATTGATGAACAAATCAAGAATTCATATGAACAAATGAATGAGTAATGAATAGAGAAACTAGGTTTTACATTAATAATGAAGCTTAGCAACATTACAAAGAAAAGGATGACTATATATATACTAAGAGATAAAACCCTAAAGCTATTAAAACTATTAAAAAAAAGACTAGTATACCCTTAAAAGTAAAATAGAATTACAAAGAGAAATAAGAGAAATGACTATAGAACCTATAACACTTATTATAATATTTAACATCCCCCCTCAAACTCACGATGCTGCTATAATAAGCGTCGAGAGTTTGCTAGATAAAAAATGAAAATGCAAGATAGAGTGTGATTTTGTAAACAAGTCGGCAAGCTGCATAGAAGAAGGAACGAAAGGTAATGTTAAAGAGCCGCTCCGAAAATGATGTCGAATGACATGACAATCAATCTCAATATGCTTGGTCCGCTCGTGAAAAATAGAATTCTGAGCAATTTGGATAGCACTCTTATTATCACAATATAATGGAGTGGGTTGATGAAGAAAAACACCCATATTCGCAAGCAACCATCATAACCAAACTATCTCACAAGTAGTAGAAGCCATGGCACGATACTCTGCCTCTGTGGAAGATCTAGTGATAACATCTTGTTTTTTGCTCTTCCAAGAAATGAGAGAATCCCCCAAAAAAATACAAAAACCAGTAGTCGATTTGCGATCCGTAGGATCACTAGCCCAATCACCATCAGAATAAGCATGCAACTCCAAGGATGAGGTAGAAGAAAGTAGGGGACCCTGAAACTGAGTACCTCGAAGATACCTCAAAATACGAAGAACAGCAGCCCAATGAACTATAGTAGGTGAAGTAAGAAACTGACTAACTATATGAACAGCATATGCAATGTTAGGACGAGTAATGGTAAGATAAACCAAACTACCAACAACAGTGCGGTATAAACTGGGATCCGGCAAAGGAGAACCATCAGAAGCAGAGTAACGAGCATTAATCTCAATAGGAGTATCATCAGTCTTATTATCAGTGATACGAGACCGCTCAAATATATCAAAGATGTACTTAGATTGAGAGAGAAGATAACCTTTCGGAGAAGATGCAACTTCAATACCCAAAAAGTAACGGAGTGAGCCCAAATCCTTCATTGCAAAACAATGAGTCAACTCTGTCTTTAACATTAGAATTCCATCAACATCATCACCAGTAATAATCATATCATCAACATATAAAGAAAGCAGAATACGACCAGCAGGAGTACATCTAACAAATAATGTAGAATCATGATTGCTAGGATGAAAACAAAGTGAGGTAATAACATTAGAAAACTTTTCAAACCAGGCTCGAGGAGCTTGTTTAAACCATAAAGGGCTTTTCTGAGCTTGCAAACTTCACCAGGCTGATGAAAAACCCCAGGAGGAGGAACCATATAGACTTCTTCTTGAAGATCTCCATTTAAAAAGGCATTTTTAACATTCATTTGAGTAATATGCCAATGACGAACAGAAGCAACTGCAATAAGGGTACGAACTGTAGTCATTTTTGCAACATGAGCAAAAGTCTCCTCATAATCCATACAATATTGCTGTGAATATCCCTTAGCAACTAATCGAGCTTTATACCTTTCAACAGATCCATAAGATTGTGTCTTAATTTTATAGACCCAACGAGAACCAATGGCACGTTTACCCGGAGGTAAAGGTACCAAATCCCAAGTATGTGTCTGATGTAGAGTAGTGAGTTCCTCAGCCATAGCATGCTACCAAAGTGGATCAATGACTACCTCTTTATAGGACAAAGGCTCAGAGAGACGATGAACTGAAGCTAAAAATGAGACAAAAGAACTAGAGTAACAAGAATAAATAAAATCAGGTTGTTGAGTGGACTTATGGTTACAAGTAGGGTAACAGGGACAAATAGGAGCCGTAGTCTCAGAAGGTGATTTAGCAGCCGTAGAAGGAGAGGAAGCTATAGGCATGTCAGGAGCTAAAGTACCAGTATCTGATGAAATATTAGTTGGAACTCTGCAAGAATTATGATCAGAAAGAGTAGGATGAGACTGGGGAACATCAACAGGGGGGGAACAATAGCATCATGAACAGCAAAAGGATCAATACGAATAAGATCAGACTTAGTCATGTTATGAGCACTAGCAGGAATAGAAAAATAAGGTATATGTTCAAAAAATACAACATGACGTGAAACATATAATTTTTGACTGATTGGATCAAAACAACGATATCCTTTTTGACCTGCACCATAACCTAGAAAGACACAAATAACAGATTTTGAAGACAACTTACTATGCTCAACATGAGGTCGAAGAATAAAACATGTAGAACCAAAAACACGAAGAGAAGAATAATCAGGAGCATGTCTATATAATTTTCAAAAGGAGACAAACCTGAATTGTGAGAGGTTGGAATTCTATTAATCAAATGAGCTGTAGTAAGGACTGCTTCTCCCCAAAATTCACTAGGAGCACTGGCAGACAATAAAAGAGATATAGCAGTCTCAACAATGTGTCTATGTTTCCTTTCAGCAACACCATTTTGTTCAGGAGTATCTGTACAAGAAGTTTGATAAATTGTCCCATCGAAAGTAAGTAAATCAGTAAAAGCATGAGAAGTATACTCTCCACCCAAATCACATCTAATACACTTGATAACAGAGGAATGCTGTGTTTTGATGAGAATTCGAAAATCATTGAATATACTTAGAAAATCAGAACGTTTTTTCATAAGATAAACCCAGCAATAACGAGTGCAATCATCAATAAAGGAAACATAATAACTTGATCCTCCTTTTGTGGTAATAAGAGAAGGACCCCATACATCAGAATGAACAAAATCAAATGAAGCAAGAGAACCAAAAGTACTTTTATTAAAAGGCAAATTAGAAAATTTGGCCAATTTGCAACCACAACAATCTGAAATATTACTAGATTTCACATTGCCTAAGGCTCCTGTAGAAGCTAGAAACTGTAAATGAGATGCAGAAACATGACCAAGGTGAGAATGCCACAAATAAAAGATAGATGAAGAATCACTCAATCGAAAAGTAGACAAATCAACACTAGAAACAGAAGCTACAACATCTGGTACTTGAAGCTCATCCAAAACATATAGTCTCCCTTTCCTACGGCCGGTCCCAATTAGCTTCTGGGATTGCGGGTCCTGCACATAACAAGCGGAGGAAGAAAAAAAGACTAAATCCAGATTCACAAAGTTGACTAACAGAAACAAGATTTATAGTAAGTTTAGGAATATAGTAGACATCAGGAAGGGACAAAGATGGTATAACAATATACCACAACTTGCTAAAGGCATAGGAGTGCCATCAGTAGTCAATATTGACACAGATTAATAATGAGATAAAGAAACAAATGATGACAAATCAGGTGACATATGATGTGAAGCGCCAGAATCTAAGACTCATAAAATTGGAGATGTACCTGATGAACAAGAGGATGACAAACCTATAGGAGAGGATACAAACATGTCATGCGGTTGTGCTGCAAGGAACTTTTGAAACTACTCAAGCATAGATGGATCTAATGATGGAGTAGCCATGGAAGCATTAGGATTAGGCAGTCTGAGGGACCACTATTGCTGATGCTGCTGTGATGGTGGATGTATAAAAGGTGGTCGTTGTTGAGGAAACTACTTTGACAGGTGGGGCTACTGTGATTTACCTCTATTCAATAATATTAAATACTGTGATTTCCAATGACCCTTTTGCTTACAGAAATGACATTCATCTTGAGCAGTCGTAGTATGTGATCTAAACTGAGTATTACCAATAGGCCTTTGAGGGACTGCAAAAAAAGAGGGAGTGGTCAATATAGGAGTATCTTTTTCTGTATGAGACTTAAGCCGTATCTCCTCAACTAACAGTTCACTAACTAGTGAATCAACAGAAGGCATGAGATTGCGATGCAGAATAGTCCCACGAAGTCCCTCAAAATCATCACGAAGAGCCATCAAAAATTGAACCAAATGATGCTCTTCTCTTCTGGCAATATATGGAGCAAAAGCCCTCAACTCTGCAGATTCTGTTAGTGCTAATTGGTCCCATAAATCTATCATAGCATCATAAAATTCCTGCACACTCATATTTTTCTGTTGTAAAGCATGAATATCAATTTCCAACTGATACTGTTTTGCAAAATTAGATTGTGTGTACAACTTTGCCAAATAATCCCAAACTTCCTTAGCAATTTCAAATTTTGCCAATTGCATTCATATGGTGTGCTTAATAGAATTATTAATCCAAGTGATAATCTTTGAATTATTAGATTCCCAAACATCTACCAATTTCATATAATTTTCTACTTTCTCATCCCTAGGTTTAACAAAAGCTCCAGAAACATAACCCCATAATTTCTTGCCTTTCAAAAAATTTTTCATCACATAACTCTAATATGTATAATTTTTCCCAACCAATTGCACACTAATTGACTGAAGAGAATCATCTCTACCCTCAGCCATCACAACAAAATAACAAGATACTCAATAAATATCCAACATGAAATAATAATAAGAGCCAAGAAATCCACCGAACCCAGAAATCAACCGATTCAGAATCATAATAATAAACAGTAACCAAAAAAAAATTTTTCTGCCTCCGATACCATGATAAACATAATATTTAATATTGATGAACAAATCAAGAATTCATATGAACAAATGAATGAGTTATGAATAGAGAAACTAGGTTTTACATTAATAATGAAGCTTAGCAACATTACAAAGAAAAGGATGAATATATATATATACTAAGAGATAAAACCCAAAAGCTATTAAAGCTATTAAAAAAAGACTAGTCTACCCTTAAAAGTAAAATAGAATTACAAAGAGACATAAGAGAAATGACTATAGTACCCATAACACTTATTATAATATTTAACAATCTTGTCATGTAAATTTCTAGCAAATGACAGTTGGTATTGCATGTGCTAGTCTATCTATTTATCAGTGGCATAATGTTATGTTCTTTATTAATTTGTAAATGTAGTATATTATGCTCCATGTGCAGGTGTAATAATGTTCTCTATTTGCGTGGAGTACTAGAGGACAAAGAACTAGAAAATGATGACCATGCCTGAGAGACCTATATGTATGTTTGTTAAGCTCTAGATTATTTCTTTCTGTTGTCTTTGATGGTATGTTTATTTACATGAAAGTAATGTGTGTGTTTACACACACACACACACACACACACACACAAGAACACACATACATACACAAGTATATTACATGCAACTAATCGCAAGGTTAAAAAAAGTGCTGTTAGAAGAGCAGCTAGATACAAAAAGGGCATTGGCAGATAAAAGGAAGGAGTTGGAGGTGAAGAGGAAATGCAAATTAGAACTAAAACAAGCAATGGAGATGGCCATGGAGGGACATGCTCGGGTGCTAGAGCAGTATATAGATCTTGAGGAGCTAGGGGAGAGGAATCAACGTCAATTTCACGGATAGATTATACTTTATTCACTGTCATTAGATATATTGATGAAGAATAAGATGTAATCAAGTTTTGTTATGTTTCTATTTGTGAAATCCTGAAAAAAATGAAGAAATAAATAACATGATTTGTTACTGGAAATAGGGTAAAATAATAATTTTGTAATAAGAAAAATTAACTAAAAATTTTAGAACCATGATGATAAAATGGATTTCGTTATTGAATTTCCCTTGGAAAATATAGATGCGGTGACAAATTTCATTGAGGAAGACAGAATTTTTTTATATTTTTAATTTATTTAAATAATTATTAGAATAAATAAATAAATATAAAAAAATGAAAATGGAAAAGATCGTGCCATGACATCAGCACATGGATCCACATGCTAATAATAATTTTTAATTAAAATAAAAAAATCTAACATGAATCCAGAAAATGGGATGATGCCTAACGAGAAAAAAAACTAAACTTCGGGAGAGAGAGAGTCACTATGCAGAAGAAAAAAAAATATAAACTTGATTTTCTTTTGATTGTAATGGATTATTCTGGAGTCAGGATATAATAATCCAAGAACTAAAGTTACTCTATGTGACAAGATCTTTAGTTTGACATCAAATTTATTAAGTTTCCATGAAATTTTCTGAAAGATAGTAGTTTTCTCTTATCAGAATTTCTTTCTATTTAAAAGCTCTAAATGATCATGTTATATATTTCAATTCGAATTATTAGAAATGTCATTGGAAATGATTAATTGATAAAAATTTTCCATGTTTCGTTTAGTAAAATTTAGTGCAGGTGAATTGGGTTTGGATGGTGGGCATAATTGCATTTTATATACACGAGAACATTCCATATAAATGGGTGGGTGCATGATAAATATATATACATATAAAGGTATATGGATTGTATTTGGCAAACTTGAATTGAGATAATGTACAGATTGAGTTGCACGATATTTTTTTCTGGAGCATGACTATTATAAAATTGCGATCTCAAATTGGGACAATGTTCAGGCTGAGTAACGTGGTGATTTTTGAAAATATAAAAGCAAAAAATATTTTGTCGGAGAAATATCTAATATGTTTTTAAGAGGAGTTTCATATTTTTCGGAGTAAATCCAAGAAAATCATATTTTATTCAAAGAAAAATCCAATATGTTATTTAGAGGAGTTCCATATTTTACAGAATAATCAAAAAAATAAATATTTCTATAGATATATATACATATATACATATATATATCTATATATATAATACGTCATACTTGGCTTCGACATGAATGAGGGAGTCGATGAGACTCAGGAATATGAGCATATAAATATTTCATCCATAATTGCTTTCATATAAATATTGTACTTGAATGGGCGTCGATATATACACACGATGTTTTACGTGCACTTAAGTAGGGAGTAACTTGTAGGAGTTTACCTCTATTATGTTTTGTTCACTCCGTTACAAGTACAGGTATGGGACATATGAAAGATCAACATGCGGGATCACACATGTGATAGGAAGCCGGTTGTTTCTCAAAGAATATGTTATGTGTTTTTTTTATTCTGCCAAGCAAATAAAAAAATGTATGGTACATTTGAGAAAATTTTATTTTATTTTACATTATATTGTGTGATGGGATGAAATGAGACCCCCTAGGGGATAGGGTATCATAGCTTGATATCAGAGAATAGGTATACGATTACCTATAACTCAAAAATTGGTACAAGTTTCATATGGTAGTTAAAATATTTAGATATATAAATATCTAATACTTGGGGAAAGAGGAACACTAGGGTAAAAGAACATAGCCTTAATGGTTCAGATAATGAAAATATATTTTTAAAATCAAAAGTCTATTATTAATTGGCTTGTGCACTAATAATAGAGAATGACTATGATTATTATATTATTATTTAAATTATGTAGATGGCAAGTAGAGAATGAGAATACATGGGACGTCCACGAAATGTGGATCAATCCTCCAGCCATCTTTGACCAACATGTTTTCATAGAAGTTGTGGGTGTTGCCATTGCAAGAGTTGCACAAACTAGTGCAACTGGATGTCAAGAAGGGCCAAGTAACCTACGAAGGTCATGACACATAATTCTCTGATATTTAGGGAGAGGGGACCCAATGACAGTAGATCATTGGTTATGACAAATTGATAAAAACATAGATGAGAAATTGTATGTGACTTTTCCTTTGGGTACTAAGGTGAAAATTAGTTAGATATGTCAAGATTGTGAGTTAGAAATCTCAGGGATTCTACTCATGGTAGACCTGAGAGTCATGGACATGACGGATTTTGATGTAATTCTTAGCATGGACTAGTTAACAGCACATTGAGTCGTTATTGATTATGATCGTACAAGAATTATTATCCACACATCAGACGATATATGTGTTGTATTTCAAGGAGATAAGCTTGATATTTTACCCCTGATTATATATGATTCTAAATGGCATGGTGAACTTATGGGTTGACTGGTATGTCTCACCCTAGAAAAAGAGGGGATATTGAATATAGATCTTTCTTGGATAGTTTGTGAATACGAGAATATTTTTCCTGATAAATTAGTAGGAACAACACAGGAATGTGGATTTTTGTATTGAGTTACATCCTGATACAAGAACTCAAGGTCCAGATACAAGATTTGTTGGACAAGGGTTTTATTAGACCCATCACTTCACCTTGAGGTGCTCCAATTTTATTTGCAAAGAAGAAAAATAAAACTCTTCGACTGTGCATTGATTATTGAAAGTTGAATAGGGTCACAATAAAAAATTAATATTCATTACCAAGGATTGATGATTTATTTGACTAGTTAAAAGGGGCACAGGTCTTTTCCAAAATAGGTCTTCATACTGGATATCATCAGTTCTGAGTTAGGGAGGATGACATCCCAAAGACAGCATTTAGAACACGATATAAGTATTTTGAGTTTATAGTAATGCCTTTCGGATTAACAAACGTGCCATCAATATTCATGGATCTCATGCATAGAATATTTCAGTCATATTTAGATCATTTTGTTGTGATTTTTGTGGATGACATTTTGATCTATTCTTAGTCTGAAGGAGAGTATGAAGATCATTTAAATATTGTTCTCCAAACATTGAGAGAACATAAGTTATATGCCAAGTTTGGTAAATGTGACTTTTGGTTGATAGAAGTAACATTCTTAGGACATGTAGTATCAGCAACTGGTATCTAAGTGAACACTGAAAAAGGCAAGGCAGTCATGAGTTGGGAGAGGCTAAAGCTAGTTTTTAAAATACGTAGTTTATTGGGATTGGCCGGGTATTACAAAAGATTTATTGAGAATTTTTCTCGGTTAGCCGCTCTAATGACTAGATTGACCAGGAAGGAAGTCAAGTCTGAGTGGTCTGATTCATGTGAAAAGGCATTCCATGAATTAAAAAAGAGACTTACTTTAGCTCCTATTCTGATAGTTCTAGATAAGGGACAAAAAATACCATGTATTGTGATGCCTTGAAAGATGGATTGAGATGTGTTCTGATACAATCCGAAAGAGTTGTAGTTAATGATTCAAGGCAGCTAAAGAATCATGAGTGGAATTATCCCACACATGATATAGAGTTGGCAACTATAGTCTTTGCTTTAAAAATATGGTCCCACTATTTGTATAGGGAACAATTTGAGGTATATTCTGACCATAAAAGTTTGAGATATATCTTTACACAATGAGACATTAACATGAGACATCATCGATGGATAGAGTATCTAGAAGATTATGATTTTACTTTGCATTACCATCCAGGTAATGTAAATATGGTGGCTGATGCACTTAGTCGGAAGTCACGAGGTGCACTAGCTAGTATAGCTTTGCAGGAATGAGATATACTTGAAACTATGGGATAATTCAACTTACAATATAGGAGTCAAAGTCAGAGTGTTATCAAAAGTTTAGTAGCTATACCATCACTATTAAATAAGGTAATTGAGATGCAGAAATATTATCTATAAATAATCGAGTAGAGACTAGTACATGCGATGAAGGTTGTGCTATTCATATGAATGGTAGTCTTTAAGTTTAAGAGATGGATTGTGGTTCCTCAGGTAGTAGAATTGAGAGAAGAGATTCTTAGAGAATTTTACTTTTCTTATTTTATTGTACATTCGGGTGACACAAAGATGTATAAAGATCTTCGTCGCCAATATTACTAGAATAGAATGAAGAGACACATTGGGAATTTTGTTTGCCGATTCCTCATGTGTCAACAAATAAAGGTTGAGCATTAGAGGCCAGCAAGATTACTCCAGCCTTTGGAGGTAGCAAAGTGGAAATGGGAGCATATCACGATAGATTTTGTGACTCACTTACCACAGACATCACAAAAAAAATTGCGGTGTGGGTAATTGTGGATCGACTTACAAAGTCAACACATTTTCTAGCAATATGAATGACCTTCACACACGAGGAATTGTGCAGGTTATACATACGAGAAATTATCCATTTACATGGATTGTAAGTATCTATTGTATAGGATAGAGATCCCAAATTTATGGCTCATTTTTGGAAGAGTTTCCAGAAAGCAATAGGAACATAGTTAATAATGAGCATTACTTTTCATCCACAAATAAATGGTCAGTCAGAAAGAACCATACAAGTCTTGGAAGATATGTTACGAGCATGTTGTCTAAATTTCAAGAGTAGTTGGGAAAAAGATCTTCCGTGGTTGAGTTTGCTATAACAATAGTTATCAGGCAAGTATCTAAATGACAATATATAAAGTATTGTATGGAAGGCCATGTTGATCTCCAGTTTATTGGGATGAGGTGGGAGGCAGATCTATCATAGGTCCAGACATGATTAGAGATACTTGAGAGAAAGTAGATTTGATACGACGTCTTCTTACAACTCAAAGTCAACAGAAAAGTTAAGCTGATAGACGAAGGAGATCTCTAGAATTTGAGGTGGGAGACCATGTTTTCTTGAGAGTGATGCCAAAAAGAAAAGTAATCATACTTGGTAAGCATGGAAAGTTATCACCAAGATATATTGGGTCTTTCGAAATACTCAAAAAGGTGGGTTTGGTTGCTTATTGATTAGCATTACCGCCACATTTATCTAGTGTCCACAAGATATTCCATGTCTCTATGCTTAGGAAATATATTCATAATCTAACTCATGTAATAGATTGGGGTGAACTCGTTATTGATATAGATGAAACGTTTAAAGAAATACAGTGTGTATCACTGATAGTCGATACCAAGTTTTGCGACACAAGATGGCAAGACTAGTAAAAGTAATATGACAGCATCAAGGAATAGAAGAAGCAACATGAGAATGTGAGGACACGATGCATGTTGCTTATCCTTTTTTATTTGAAAATGAAGGTATGTGTTTTGATAATTTAATAATTATTTAACTTCAGGATATGTTTATAATTATAAAGTTGTATCTTTAAGAATTTCAGGATGAAATTCTTTAAGGAGGAGAGAATATGAAATCCTAAAAAAAAATTGAAGAAATAAATAACATGATTTTGCCTTGGAAAAAATAAGTAAAATAGTAATTTTGTAATAAGAAAAATTAACTGAAAATTTTAGAACCCTGATGATAAAATTGATTTCGTTATTGAATTCATCTTGGAAAATATAGTTACGGTTACAAATTTCGTCAAATTTTGAGGAAGTCAGAATTTTGTTTTTTTTTAATTTATTTAAATAATTATTATAATAAATAAATAAATATAAAAAAACAAAAATAGAAAAGATCACGCCATGACTTTAGCACGTGGCTGCGCATGCATGGTCTAGGCGTCTGACAAAAAAAATATAATAATAATTTTTAATAAAATAAAATTAAAAAAAAAACCAACGTGAATCCAGAAAATAGGATGATGCCTAACGAGAAAAAAAATTAAACTTCGGGAGAAAGAGAGTCACTGTGTAGAGGAAAAAAAATATAAACTTGATTTTTTTTAATTGTAACTGATTATTCTGGAGTCGGAATAGAATAGCCCAATAACTAAAGTTGCTCTGCGCGACGAGATCTTCAGTTTGACATTAAATTTATAAAGTTTTCGTGAAATTTTCTAAAATGTAGTGGTTTTTTCTTATTGGAATTTCTTTCTATTTAAAGGCTATATATGATAAATGTTATTGCATATTTCAATTCAAATTGTTAGAAATGTCATTAGAAATGGTTAATTTGTAAAAAATTTATGTTTCGCTTAGTAAAATTTAGTGCATGTGAATTAGGTTTGGATTGTTATAGTTGTGTATGAAACATCATTTAATCACAAATAGCATAATTGCATTCATATGCACACGAACATTCCATATATATGGGTGGGTGTATGATAAATATATATCCATATAAAGGTATATGGATTGTATTTGGCGAATTTGAATTGGGACGACGTGGAGAGTGAGTTGCAAGGTATTTTTTTCTGGAGCATGACTATTATAAATTTGCAAACTCGAATTAGGACAATGTCCAGACTGAGTAAAGCGGTAATTTTTGGAAAATATCCAAGAAAAAAAATATTTTGTCGGAGAAATGTCCAATATATTTTTTGGAGGTCCATATTTCTTGGAGTAAATCCAAGAAAAACATATTTTATTCGGAGAAATGTCTAACATGTTTTTCAGAGGAGGTCCATATTTTTTGGAATAATTCCAAAAAATATTTCTATAGACACACACACACACACACACACACACACACACACACACACACACACACATATATATATATATATATATATATAAATATGTCACACTTGGCTTAGGAATGTGTGAGGGAGTCAATGGGACACAAGAATATGAGTATATAAATATTTCATCCATAATTACATTTATGTGCACTTAAGTAGGGAGTAATATCCATAATTACACTTGGAAAATACACACACACATTGTACTTGAATGGACGTTGATATATATGCATGATGTTTTATGTGCACTTAAGTAGGGAGTAACTCTGTAGAAGTTTACCTCTACTAAGTTTTGCTCACTCAGTTGTGGGACCCCTTTTTAGGTACAGGTACAGGGCAGATGACGGATCCACATGCGAAATTGCACATGTGAAGGGAAGCCGGTTGTGGCTTAAATAATATGCAATGTGTTTTTTTTTGCTGAGCAAATAAAAAAGAAAAAAAAATGTATGGTACATTTGAGAAAAATTTATTTTATTGCACATTATATTATGTGATGGGATGAAATGGGAAATCCTGGGGGATGGGGCGTTATACTATTTTAACTAACATATTGTATCAGAATATTTTATTAACTGATTTTTTTTTAATTATAAATAATGGTTTATAGTTTATGTTTTTATTAAATTTAATATAAAAATTTAAAAAAATGTAATTAATTTTTATGTAAAAAATTTAAAATTTGAAAATAATTTTGTAATGAAAATAGCTAGGCTAATTTAGCTAGGGAATATTTTTCTCGTTAATTTTTAGCGACAATCACTTTAGCTTGGGAAAGGTTCCGTCATTAATCCATCATTATATTCACTTTAGCAATGTAAAAACCCCATTTAGATAGGGAATTTTCCCTAGTTATTTGGGATTTTTCTTGTAGTGACATGTATGAGTGTTTGGTAATCTACAAGGTAGTAATAGCCTTTGAAAGTTATTTTTTACTCATATAGTTCCTACTAGTGAAACTTGAGAAAAGCATACATTAATTGTATGAGTATGATGCATGAAGTTGAAAGTACAAACTTGATATGAGTTATAAGTAAAAATAATTATAATCCATATCAAGTTCCCACTAGTGTGCTTATGAAGCTACCATCGTAAGTGGTTATCAACATTTCAAAAAAAGATATGTGATTATGAATAACTCTCAAGTAAAGATGAATTATTATCTTAGTGATAATGTATCAAGAGAACATTTATGGAAAGACCACCATTGGGATGGACTAAATGGGGACAACTACCTTGTATTTTATTAGGAAAAGAAGTCATTATACAATATCTCAATATTCATTCTATATCCAATATAATATAAGTCAAGCAACTTAAATATCATGACATAGATTAAATGAATAAACTATGAACTTAAGATTATTTAATAATCTGAATAATTACTTTACTAAAAATGAGTTATCTCACTTAAAATAACTGAACTATTGCTTTTTCTCTATGTGATTAATATATGGACTAAAGTCTACTTTCTTACTTGTATAACACATTCACTTGTGGATCTACTTAATGAGATATTTTCATTAATGAGTTTTTATGACATCAATTAACTAATAAAATTAGGCAATGTAATAATGTCACAACAAACTTCTTGGATTTTTTTCCCTTTCATATGCACCTTGGTTTCTAGCTTCAAAATGTATTTTTATAATAACCATCACCTTGGTTCCTTTTTTTTGCTGCTCTACTTGCTCATGGCTTTCAAAGTGGGAAAAAGCTTACCAGCTATCCAAAGAAAAGAGCATCCATTTGGTTATTTTTTTCTCTAAAAGATTACAACAATTTGTTGGGTGGGAGAAGCATATTAGATAAAAGGTTGATTTTTTTTGTGCCTTTTAATGTTGAAAGATGAATTGAATGAGACATGGTACAAATCAAATCAGAATTGTCTGATCTCATCTTATTAGCTATGTCTTGGAACTATGTTCTCTTAGTATGACTTTCCCTGTACAAATTGGGGTCTCTCAATAGAATTTCTCAATAGAATTTCTCAATAGCAACTAAATCTTAAAGATTATCCCACCATATGTTTCCATTATAAGTGGATCAATACTACTAGCACCACCATCAATAGAAGGATTTTTGAGTAGAAATTGTAGATCAAATCCTTCTTCAAAAGTTTGTCAAAGAAAAGAGTAATAGGGGACCAACCTTACATAAAAATGATTTTCTCATCTTGCATTCAAGATGATACCAAGGACAAAGGCGCGCTATTGTATCTTTTTTGTGTTCAAGCATCTGCCTTTAAGACGTGAGAGTAGAAGTGTGGTGCATTTTCTTTACACTATCTTCAATAAGATTAAAGTTTTGTTTTGAGTTTTCACTTTATTAGGAAGAGTACCTAGGGTGAAAGAAAGTAATGACCTTCACTCATGTTAGAGAGAAACCATGAATGTTGAGGTTAGTTGGCAAGAAAGAAGCAAGAAACTAGGGAAAGAGAGCCTACATTGTTTTGTCAACTTTCATTTTAAGGGCTCTCTTTGGCTTTCTTACCATATTTGGTGAGATACATAGCAAGAAGATTCCAAGAAGGGATAATTCCTTAAGCTTACTCACTCATGGTACACGATTCAATTAACACATCATGTTGGGTCAAAAATTTGCTTCCAATGTGTTCAAAGGCATGACTAACCCAATCCTACATCTCTTGGAGCAAGAATTACTTTCTTTTGGCCTACCCTCACTCTCTTAATTAATGCTTTCTATAGTATATAATTTATTTTGTTATTTGTTTCTTTAATCATCTGTTTTGTTTAACTATTTTATTTATAGGTGTAGGTACTAAATGTTAATAGATTAGATATATGGAATTGGGATAATAATGGGGGTCTTGATGTCTGATCAGTGTGCTGAAAAAATTTTCAGAGCATGACTTAGTTTACTCTGAATATTTGACTCATTTCTATTTTATGTAGAACTCTAATTGTTCCATGCACATATGTTATATTCGTAAACACAAGTGTGCACTCTATTTATCTTCTCTCCCTTTCAATTATGTACTAAAATATTTTGGGTTAATAAATCTACAAGTGCTATGTGCTTTTTTGGCAGACATAGTTAGTCGTATTGAATGACTAGTGAACCATATTAAAACTGGTGTTTTTTGTGGTTGTGTTATGTTCTTCTTATTCCTTATTATTATGTTATGTTCTATATAATTCATTGATGTTACATTGAGCATAATCATTATATATACATAAATAAAAAAATTCTAACACTTTCTCTATCATGCATTTCACTACTTGATGTAGAACCCCAGTCATGAACCACCTTATTGAAGCCATTGTCTACCCAGTAATACTTAATTTCCTCTTTGTTATTTGTTTAAGGTTGGACTAAAGGTACCATCCTTTTTTTTTTGTTTTTATTTTAGAATCCCATAGGTTATACACTAGCCATATATTTAAATATGATGGCTATTAAGTACTCTACATACTGACCTTTTGGGTTATTTGACAAGTATATCTTATTGTGTTTATACTTATTCTAATATTTATTAAAGATATTTTATTAAATTCTTATGTTGAGATAATTTGATTAATATTAGTAAAATAATAGAAATTTTGGGCAAAATTAGTAGACTCAATGCAGAAAAGGCATGCAAGGGAGAGAAGTGATGGAGAGTTGTTACATATCACTTGTCAAGATTTATAAATACCTTTCATACTTCTTCTTGAGTAGTTGTAGTATCCCCTTTTGATTGTAACTCTATAAAAAAATAGTTCTGATATATTTTGTACGTCAGGACTATACTGTTGAGTTGACATAAGTATTTTACTATGTAACACAATTATCATGACCATGATACTATTTTACCATTATGGTAGCTAAGTACTCCACTTATACAAATAATCATGGTAATTTCTAGAGTTGACTTATTTGATACATATTCAACTTACCAAATATTTTGAGTTGTAGCATTATATTCCACCATAACTTTTTGTTATAGAGAGTAAATACTTTAGTCGTTGATTTTCCAATGTCATAACTTTGTGCTCCAGAAAAAAAATTCTAAGATCACAACCTTGTTCAGCATCCTTGATTTTTTATTATAGCAAGTATTTATCTTAGTCATGGTAATCCCATTGTCATGACACTTTGTTTATAAAGTCAATAACAAAGTCATGATAAATTCTAGTGTTGTGACTTTATGTTATAGAAAATAATTATCTTAGTCATAATAATACCAACACTAAAATTTTTCTTAGAAAGCCAATAATAAATCCAAGACCAATTATAGTACCATTAATTTTTGGTAGAAAAAGTAATTATCTCAGTCATAAAAATATCAGTACCTTGACACTTTTCTATAAAGAAGACTCGAAGAGATAATAAAGTCATGATATTCTATATGTTCCATGACATCCAACTTAAAATATCACATGATTCCTTGCAGTATAAAAGAGAAACTTAGAAGAATACATATAAGAGAAAAAAAATGAGGGAAAAAATGAAACACACATGCTAAGAACCCTAGGTGATGTAATTTTGGCCCCCATTTAGAAAAAATCCAAGGTGAATACAAGCAATCCTCGATAGAAATAAAAATTGTATACTTAGATATTTATTTGAGCATTCATTATGAACTCTCAAATTCATGAGATATCTATCAACTGCACACACACACACACAAACATACAAATACACACACACACACACACACACACACACACACACACATCACTACAATAAATAAGTCAATTAGAAATAAAAATTAGAAATGCCCAATTCCATTTCTAAAATTAGGAACAGAATTGAAACAAAATAGAAATGAAAATGAAAGTTTTTTGAAATAATTAGTAACGGAAAAAAAATACAGGCACGATTAAAAGGGAAGGATTAATTAAAAAAATGGAAACATAATTTGAAACAGGAATAAAGATGGAATTTGAAATTGTTTATCCTTCCATCACTAATTGTGATGCGCGATCATGGGTGGATAAGCTTGTGTGGAATTTAGTGATGATTACATTTCTAGATTTTTTAGGTATTGGAAATTATAAGTTATATGAATATTGCAATGGAAATCAATTCCACTTCAATTCATTTAGAAATAGAATCCTAATCCATTATTAAATTTGGCAATGAAAATGAATACTTTTGCTAAATGTGAAACATCTTTAGTGTTCATTGCTATTGGACTTAAAAATTTTAGCGACGAAATATTTTTTCATCGCTAAATTATGATAATTATTTTTTTGAAGAACATTTTGAAACATTGAAAAAAAATTAGGGTTTGGGTGTTTATTATTTTGATTATGAGTTCATCCAATTTGTGTTCAAGGTTGCTTTCCTACATTTAGTATTCATTACACTACTCATCTATCATTAAGGTATCCAATTTAGTATTTCCAATTTTTTCATATATACAATATTTGAGAATTATAATTTTTATGCGTTTTTTTGTTCCCTATAGTTTTTTTTTTCCCTATAGTTTTTTTTTCATTTTTAACATCCTCAAGAGTTATCTCTTCTTGTTTTCTAGAATTTGTATCATGCTAATTGATAAATTTTATAATTTTTTTGCACATACTAGGATTTATCAAATTTTAGTTTACCTAATTGAGGCATGAAATTTTTATGCATTTTGTTATTGCCTATTGTACTTATCATGCTAAATTATTGTGGACTTAGTATGCATACTAGGATCTATTTACTTTTTAGGTTACCTAAAGAGAAATTTAATTGAATTTGTAAATATTAAAATTTAGAAGGTTGAAATTTAATCACAATGAACAACTTTAAAATTTGAGATAGTTAAAAAAGTTTAAATGCATGCAATTTGGATGTTAAAATTGAAGGCATGCAACTTAAACAATGAATATTTTATATATAAATATCAAAAAATTTGTAGGTATGTAACTTTAACAATGAATAATATATATATATATATATATATATATATATATATATATATATATTAACAAATATTAAAAGTTGAAAGGTAATAATAATGTATACCTTAAAAAAATTTTGAAGGTATGCAATTTATAGAGTTGATATTTTCTATGCATCATTAATGTTAAAAAATGATGCTTTTGTAAATGACATATATGTGCCTATCATTAAAAGTCTTGATATATAATAATGCTTATTTCAAGCATCATTGAAAACTCAACTTAAAGGTGATGCTCAATAGAAGCATCATTTGTATATCAAGAATTTTAATGATAGGCATATAGATAATGTGTTTTTTAAGTGTCATCTTTTTACTATGATGTTTTCTTTTAATGACAAAATTTTAAAATGCTATCTTTGAACATGTTCTATTTAAAATATTAATTTTTTTTATTAAAATAATGAATTTACTATAATTAATTATAGATATAATAATTAACATTGCCTAAAGAAACAAATAAATTTAGTCTAAAATATTGAATAAAAGTTTACAAATATATTTTCAAAAATAATATACAATAACATTGTCCAAATAATTAGTGTAACTAACTACCCATACATAAATTATTGAAATATTACTTAAATATTTGTCAACATAAGAACAAATACTAAAATAAAAAATATTAAAATAAACTATAATATGTAAAAGCCTAGTACATGATATTAATAATGTTGTTGGTGTAATCTTCATGATTTTTGGAATCATACACTTGTTCCTTTTAGCCTTCAAAAAATACTAGAAGTTTCTCTTTCTCAATTTGCAAAATAATAATAAAATAGGTATATCATAATAAAAACAATTCTTTGAATGAATTCTTGTTTTATTTATTACATGCTCGATGCCTTTAACTCACCAAACCTTGTGCTTTACAACTTGAGATGGTAGGCCAATAAAAATAAGTGGAAATATATATTCTATGTCCTAGCGAAGTGTATGATGAAAATAAAGATAAAAATGAAAATAAAAATCAATAAATTAATACATCCAATTATGAAAAAAAAGAATAATAGCACAAGTATTACATCAAATCAAAACAATGAGACTCAAGCATATATATGAGGTACTACAACATACATATATATTAACAAATGCATATAAGGAACACATTCTAAGAGGTATATCCTTCACAAATAGTGGAAAGAAGAAGAGGTCATTGGAGATAAAAAATACAATGGTGTTGCTACATGATTGATCATGCATGATTAAAACAAGCATAATTAATTTTATAAGCCCAACTTCAACATACATTGCCATCTACACCCATGAAAACTTATATAATATAATTAATTGATATACATAGATATACACCTACCAAGTAGAACAACAAACCATGCTATTGGAAGCTCAAAACTCTACCACCAACAAATCATTATCTAAGGCAGGGCCATGTTGATAGTCTCACATTTCTCTAAGTATTATTATTAGTGGCATCTATCCAAACATTCAACTGGATGTTGAAATTGTATTTCACAATAGAGAATATATAGCATAAAGTAAGTTTGCAACAAATATTCCACCAATAAATACAAACAATCCAAACTATTTCTCTAATTTACGTGCATAAGACATAAAAACACAAATAACCAAGGATTGCTTGTGCTATGATTGTGTTGGAATTCTGATATTGTTGACATAGGCAGTTATTGCTTTCAACTTTCCATTCAAATTTTTTTTCGCAATTTACAAAAAATCCATATAGTCACATCTATTTATGAAATACAAATCTAGTTTATACAAAAAAGTTTTATTTTTCTTTGTTACCTTAGTAACTATGCACTGCAAAAAACCATAATATTGTGACCACAATTTGTGACTACAATAAGTTATCAAAATTTAGTGACCATATTACAACCATTATGCACTCAAAAAATGCTAGACATAAGATAATTAAGACAACAACCACATGGAGACCACATGATGTGATGATCATTGTGGCCACATTTAGTTAACATATAGTTAAGTGGTAAGAAAATATAATTCCAAAATCCGACATGATAGTTAGAGATAATATTCCATCCACGTAGCACTCACTAACTAGCTATCAACTCCAATTTGGTAAGTGTTCAACATCATATTGTTTGTAGTCACAAGGCAGAAGAGAGTGATTAAACTACCATTTTGATATTTTTTAAAATATTTTTTAGCCATAGAGTGCCACATGAATACAAGCAGTTTCACCATGGTCTTCTCACCTAACCACTCTATTTGTGGTTACACATTATCAATGACTAGCTCAACGCTCACTAGGCATAAAAGAATGACCAAACTACTAGTGGTCTTTTTTTAGCAACCACTATTCACGTGATCACCATGTGACAAAGATGATGAGATATCCTTAATTTTCGACTTAAATATTATCCTTAATTACAAATAAATTTTAATATTAGGGATGACTCGTGAAAACATAAAGATGAGGAGGAATAATTTTAGACTTAGGCTTGAATATTTAGGAATGACTCGTGAAAATCCATAGATGGCAAGGAGATATCCTTGACATGGAAAATACTATATCAAATGATTAAAGTTAATTGTGATATGGAAAAAAATGTTTCATTTATCTTATGTAGATGCATAGAATAGGGAAAACCATATCCATGCCCAATAATAAAGAAAAACTAGAGAGAACATGAAAAAATTAAGCTTGATTAAAGGAGAAAATGCTTTGGATTCCATTGTTTCCTTTAGATTCTCTCCTAACTTGTAAATGATTGATCGGCTAAACTAAAATACATGAGGAACATGTTCCTCATGCATTGAAGTTTCATTTCTCAAAAATTGTTAAATGTTTTAAATCATAATAATAATTAAAATTTTATTTAAATTTTTATAAAACATATTATATCAAAAAATAGTTTTAAAAGTTTCCAATCTCAATAATAATTATTTATCTAGCTTATATTAACATAACTAATCTTATTAAATGATCTGGTAGTTCACAATTTGGAATATATTTTCAATATTTCAATATTTTTTGTAATAAAATTAAAATATTTTTATCTTAGTGCTATATATATATATATATATATATATATTAGAATTGGGATATTTCATTAAATATTTTTGAAATGAGACCCATTTGTATAATTTGTACTTAATAATAAGATAAATTGGCATGGTAAACGTTATTTCTAAAACTATTTGTATTTGTATTTTAGTACTTATTTAAAAATAACTTGTAATTACATTTATATTCCATTTCTTCTTTTCCCATTTGATGCCCTAGCCACAAGTTCATTTTGATCATTGGTAGTGTCATGACTCTCTTACTTTATTCCTACCACAAATTCTACATAAATATAATTAGGTTGTCTAACATTTTGATTCTGCCTAAAATGTATATACATTCTCATGCATGTTAAGATGCACAAGCACATATGAACATAATGATAATCATTTGAAATAGCTCTATATCATCTCCTTCAACATTAAATACTTATAGTAATAGTTGAACTTTTTAATCCATCGATTAATGAAGTGTTACGAGATCTAACATCATTCATATGATTGGAGTTGAATATCATAGTTTTCAAATCTTTGATTGCAACAATGAGCATTATTAGTGCTCTAGAGAGAAGTTTCTTAGTCACAACATACCTTGCCACCATGACTTTTTGCTATAGAGTGGATTTTTTCTAGTTACTATATCTCATTTGTTACCATGAATTTGTGCTCTATATAGGATTTTTTTTAAAATCATTACATATTTCATTGCCACAACTTTATGTTCAATAGAAAATTCACAATTTTTTCAATATCGTAGCCTCAACCCAACTTCATGACTTAAAACTTATTGAACTACTTAAGTACATGATGGGAACCTAATGATATAAAATATGGACTTAAAAAAATCAAAATGAAGAGGATAAAGGAGGAAAAAAAACAAGGGAAATTTTGAAATAAGGGGCATGAATGCCACTCCCAATTATGAACAAATTCAAGGTGAACTCAAGACAAGATCATAGTTTTTAAAGGCTTTTTATGCCTTGACATGCACCTCAAGGCGAGACATTCGTAAAATGCCTCAAGGCATTAAATAAAACATCGACTCGATGGAGCTCCATCGAGTTTTCTATGGAGTAGAGGAGAGGGCACGAGGGCGAGGGAAGAGGGGCGAGGGAGAGGGGCGAGGGCAAGGCAAATTAAAAAAAAGTATTTAATAAATTATCAAAATTTATTAAAATTTGATAATAGTATTAATTAATAAATATTATTAAATTAATAAATAGTATTAAATTAAAAATAAAATAAAAATAAAAATTTAATAAATTTAAAATTTATTAAATTTATGCTTTACGCCGTAACAAAAAACTTATGCTTTAATGCCTCGAGGCTTATGCTTCGCCTCACTAACACAAAATTGCCTCGCCTTATATTCTCGCCTTTTAAAACTTTGGATAGAATAGTTTAGTAATCAAATTTGAGACCTGAATCATAATTATGGCTATCATTGGGAACTCTTGATTTGATGAGATAAAATTATAACTTTCTCAAACAAAATCTTTTCTAATATAAGGCTAATTAGGATCTAAGGTGGTATATGTAAATGTGTATGATGTTTATGATTCTGTAATGAATAATAATGTTTTTCCTTTTCTTTGAAATTGATGGATATGGATATTATTTAGAATAAAGATTTAGGAGTTCTCATCCAATTAGATTTATGTATATTGGATGTGGTGGACAATAATAGGTAAGCAATGAGATACACATGAGTTTTGAATTGATAGGAAGTGATAATCCATCTATTCCACCTCTTGCATTATATCTATGTGTGGAAACCTAAAATTAATGTAAATCAAATTAATATGAGTATGATATTTGAAGCTAAAAGTATAAATACAATAATGATCATTCCATTATAAATCTTTTAGAAGAATCAGCCTTGAAATAATGTGAGTATTATGTAGAATGTTTAACATAAGGTTTCATCATTCTTGGGAGTCATATGTTGGTCATGGTGAATAATGATAGATATGTCTTAGACCACATGTGAGAAGAACTATTTTATTAGGAATGACATTCCTCATTTTCTTTTGTATGACTTCTATAAATAGAAACACTAAAGAGAAATATTTTAATTGATGCGAGTATAATGTTTACAAAGATGAAAGCTCAAACAAAATTATTATCATATTATTTCACATATTTTATGAAAATTATGGTATGAGAAAAGAAATATATTGTTGAAGAAATTATCAAGGGCAATTAACATATTACATAAAAGGAATAGAAATGTGAATGACCTATGAATATACTAAGTTTGGTTTTGGTAGTAAAATACAGAAGGCACATCTGCAAATGGATCATCCATGCTGGTGATAGTTTATGATTGATAACTACTTTGTATTCCAAAGGGGAAAAATGTTTTTCTTACTTTCCAACCATTCATCCAATAATTAAGAAAAGTATTGCCATAATCTTAAAGCAGACTTCATTATATGCATGAAAGTTTATCAATAATAGATTATAAGTATCTACCTGATAATCAATTTTGTCTTCTTAATTTGAGTAATAGTCAATTTACAATCGGTTGATCAAACTATCATAATATTTTTTTATTGGATCGATATCTAAACCTAAAATTCATTATATTACTTATATGATTTATATATATGTAAATTTATATTCAATATATATAATCATCTAATGAGCTTTTGGTGTTGTGCTGGGAGCAATAAGTTTTTGACATTATAATAAAATCATAATAAGTTTTGCTACTATTGATGAGATTTATTTTAGTTTGATTAGTTAACTTTTAGTTGACCTATCTTTGAAAAGAGGTAGTTTTATTTCTAGCTATATAGATATATATTATTGTGCAGTATTTATTTTTATGGTTGTGTTTTTTTTTATTTTTATCCATCAAATTTATGCATTAAAGATTTGAGACTGAGACAAGGCTTTTGGACTCAGAAATTGAGAGAACAAGAAGAAAAATTTTAAGACAGTATTGAGAGAGAAAACATGAAATATAATGATAACCAAAGAGGTGCGGAACAAGCTATTTAACAACTTATTATCTATCAAACCCTAAAAGATTATTTGAGACCAATATTAATAGACTTCTGCTCAGGAATTCAGATGTAACCAATATAAGCAAATAATTTTAAATTAAAGCCTAGCCTTATATCCATGATACAATAACATCTATATGATAGATATTTTTCAAAAGACATGAACAGTCACACTACTACTTTCTTTGAATTATGAAACACTATTACAATGAAAATAGTTAGCTCGGATAAGATAAAATTATGATTGTTCCTTTTTTCTTTGAGGGACAAGATATGATATAACATTGCATAAATTTTTCTAACTAAGTTCTTCACATTTTTAATTATTTCATAATTAATTGTGGATATCAACTAATCTTGACAAGAGAACAAATATATATTGTATGATACTTTGGACAAATTCAAAGATCTACTAAGAAGGTACTCAACATGAATACTAGTTATGCTTTCTAGCTTAGATATTCTATAATGAGCTAAATTATATGACATGGTGCATAATTAATATAACATTGGGTAGTTCTATTATGAAGTCACTTCAAAAGACTTATTTTCTTTAGAAGAACTAGCCAAGAATAATTATTAAACTTAAAATAAAATAATAAGTGAAAGGAAGCAAGCTAAAGTATTTAGAGCTAATAGACTGACAGTAAAAGAGACAATAATGGATGCATTTTTAAGTAAGCTTGAAGCACAACATGACCAAAGATTAAGTATAGAAAAATGATAGTTTTTTAATAGCATGAAGTTGTCAATTTTGACCTGATTTATCAAGTTGATAAAGTCAATATTTTAAAGAATAAAGAGTATATTTTTTGGTCCAATAATACTGCTCTTATACATCATCATTCTACCATGACAAATTACTAGAATTTATCATATGAGAGCCAATGTAACATGCATTAAAATGTAAAGTAATATCAAAAAAACTTTGAAAGCGACTTGATGGGATACAAATGCAAGGTGTTTCAACCTCCAACCACAATCAATTAAGAGGAGAAGAGAAACTATTAATCAAAAAAGTGCTTCATTTTGTTACTAATGGAGACAAAGAGAAGGAATGATGCACAAGAGAACTAGATATGAAAGAAGGAGATACGACTAGATCACATGGGCATGATAATGAAGATAATTTAAAGTCAAATTGGAGAATTACCACTCATGATGAAGCAGACCACTCACGGATTGTCTAGTGATAGCAAATAAAATATAAAGAGATGCATTTTCAAACTACTTAGAAGTGGTAAAAAGATAAAAGGGTAGAAAACAACAGAAAAATTAAAAGGAGAAGCTAATTTTAGAAGATAAAGTTGTCACTAATAATGTTGCGAGAACCAAATTGGCATGTCACAATCCAATGCCATGATATTTTATGAAGTCATGGCACCACTAGACCTTATTGCCCAACTTATGGCAATAGCTATTATTATTAAAGAAGTGAATTTAGAAAAGATATCGATGAACCACAACAACAAACACAAAGATGTCTTGCCAAATAATGATTGTGCATATGATCAACAAAATTTCCAAACTATTTTTTTTCCACAATGGTTTATTAAGGGAAAACTAGATTAAAAATTTGATAGATTTTTCAATATTTTCAAAAAGTTAAAAATCAATATACTATTCATTGAAATCTTATCATAAATACCACATTATATTAAATTTATGAAACATATAATGAGCAGTAATAATGAATTAAAATACTTATGGAATTGTGAGTATGATTGAGTAGTATAGGATGATGATTTAGAGTAAATTCCTAAAAAAGCTCACAGATTTAAAATTTTATTCTTTGAGCTTGGGATATGTGTCAACTTAATGCATTGTCGATAGTACGAAGGTTAAATCTTGCTAAGATAACTATAACTTCTCTATCTCCATAGTTGGATGATTGATTGATCAAGTTTTTTAGGGGATATATCAAAGATGTGCTAGTAAAGATTAAAAAATTCATTTTTTGTTGACATTGTGGTATTGGACATGGAAGAAAATTCATATGTACCATTGATTTTGGGATGATTATTTTTGGCAACTAGACATGTATTAAATGACATAAAAAAGGAAAATTCTCATTTTGTGTGGGTGAAGAATAAGTAAAGTTTAACTATTATAAAAGATGATTCTAGATGATGATGAGTAAAACTACTAGAACATTAATAACCTAATCCACATAGTAGAAAGATAGAATATATAATTTATATTGAATGATATTCTAGATAATTTTAGGTTTGAAGAAAATGAAGAAGTTTAAGAATTTGAAAAAATTATGGAACATAAAAAGTTGTAGTATGCCTTTAAGATGAAATATGGTGTACAATGAAGAAGTTGATATCACAACAGGAAGAAATCATTGAGGAAACTCTTGAGATGGTAGAAAGATTATAATTGGAAGAAGTTGTAGTATTAATTGACAATATATTGGGTAAAGAAGAAGAAACCAAGTCCATTATTATTGAGGTTTAGAAGAAAAAAGAGGTTGAGATTGTTGTGCACAAGGAAGTCAATATATGTGAAGAAGTGATGATTATAGAGGCTGAATCTATGAAGAGAAAAATTTTGCCAAAGAAAATGTCATGATATGAAGAAATATAAGCTACAAAAAGAGGTCATAATATTTTTCTAGCCGCCACTAGAAAGAGAAAAAAGAGGTCATGATATTTTCCAAATTAACAATTTTAGAAGAAATTGCCAAGACATTTTTCTCAGCCACCACAACTACTCTAAATAACAAAAGATGATACCATGATTTTTCCTGAAGTGGTAGCATTAGTGAAAGGTATCATATTCAACGAGTTCATGATAATTAATAAATTAATGACATCCAATGAAGAATATCTAGAAAATAATAAACTAGATAAAAGACTAGATTTTGATAAAGATATTTGGAAAACATGCTGAGCTATAAAATATCGAGACCACAAAAGACATGAAGAATACAAAAAATAAAAAAATTGTATGTATAAGATAACTTGGACTATTGAAGTTATTAATAGGTAATAGAGATTGAAGAATTAGTCTAGCTTAAAAATTAAACATAATGCTTCTTTGGAGGCAACCCATATAGTTATTTCTAGTTTATGGTGATGAAAATAAACTCATTGCATTACATTGATTCATACACAAAATTCATAGATTTGTGATCCGTATTCAATAAAAGAAATCTCAACACTCAATCCTTGTCATTATTCCTTTTTATACAAACTCTAGAAATAGCCTAAAAGAGAGAGAGATTCTTTGTTTGAGGATGAAAAAAATATTATAGTGAGTATTTATTCTATACGCAAAATCACAACTTTTTATGGGTATTTTTGGTTATTTTGATGATGTGTTTACATTTGGAAATACATTTTAAAAGTAAAAATTTCATTGAATTATGTTTTTTTAAGGATTTTAACGATTAATAGCATAATTCACCATAATTTATGTATGAATAATTGACTTGGTAAAAAATTGAAGTGAAGGATAGAAGAGCAAGGAAAAAGTCAAGTCATTTCTAAAATCACATTATTTTTATACTTGTATGTGCCTATTAAGAAGTCTTTCTTGGGCATGACACTACAAATAATTCATGATTTTCATCATACTTAATGACTCTACTACTAACCAGTTATCATAATCTCTCATTACGCCATATTTCATTATTATGTTATTATCTTGAAGCAATGATTGTATTTGTTCTAGATAAAATTTGACTATGACATTATTTTTATGCCTTAGAAATTAAGTTTTAAATTAGTATATAAACTCATGATATTTTTTAGTATAGTAACATATGCTTTATAGAACCATCACACAATACTAAGAGATTTTATGTTGTGATATTATTTTTCATTGTAACTTTAAGCTCTAAAGATGATTTTTCTCAATCATAACATCTTTTTCCACTATGAATTTGTGCTTCAAAGAGAAGTTTTCTCAGTCACAACTTATACTTTGTGCGATAGAAAGTAATTTTCTCAGTCATGGTATCTTTTACCTCTGTGAATTTTTGTTCTAGAAAGTAATTTTCTTAGTCATGAAATCTATTTTTGTTGAGATTGTGTTCGATAAAGGATTTTCCTTAGTTTGATCATGTTTTGCTTTTGCAACTTTATGCTATAATAAAGATTCATAGTTTGTTCAACACTGGGATCTCAATACAACGTCACAACTTTGAACTTATTAAACTACTATAATATATGATGGGACCTTGATGATATAAAAGATGATCTGAAAAAACCAAAAATGAGGACAAAGTAGGAAAAAAGTAGAATAACTAAAGGGAATTAGAAATCAAAGATGCAAATGGAACGCTCAATTATGGATAAATTCAAGTAGAATGCAAGCAAGAATAGATTGAGGATTAGATTTGAGATTTAGACCCTAACATAGATTTTCATTGGAAACCCTTGATTCAATGAGATGAATTTTCAACCCTCTCATGTGAAATCTTTCTCAATATTAGGTTAATTAGAGATCTAGGGTTAATATATGTAAATGTGTATGATGATTTTGGTTTGGTAATAAATAATTATGGTTTTGTTTTTCTTTGAATGTCGATAGATATGAGTGATATTTAGAATAAATATTTAGGGTTTCATAACTAATTAGGTTTATGCATGTTGACCATAGTAGTTAGTGACAAATAAGTCATGAGACTGTTACACATGAGATTGGAATTGATAGGCAACGACCGCACATATATTTGTAAATCCTTCAATGGATCTATGTGATGAACCCCTACATTTATATAAGTTAAATTTTATGTGAGTATGATACTTATAAAGCTAAAAGAATAAATGGAATGATGAACATTCCATTATGCATCTTCTAGAAGAATTAGTCTTCAAATGCTATGGAGGTTATGTAGCTTATGGTTTCGCCATTCTTGGTAGTTTTATGTTTATCATCATAGATAATGACATGTGAAACATGCAAGGAGATATGTTTCATAAGAAATGATAGTCTTGTGATCATTTTCTTTTGCATGACTTTCATAGGTGGAATCACTAGGGAGACATATGATAATTGATATGAGTATAGTACTTACAAAATTGAAAGCTCAAATATAATTATCATCATATTATTTCAAATATTTCATCACTATTGAGGCTAGAGAATAGAAAATTATAATCAAAGTAATTATAAAGGGTAATTGACGTATTACCTAAAAAAGGTAGAAATTAAGATGGATTTGTGAATAGACTAAGTGCGGTTTTAGTGGAAGAATACCAAAGACACATCCACGATGAAACTATCAATGATAGTTATAATTCATAGTTTATAACCACTTAGTATGCTAAAGGGGTAAAGGATTATCCACACCTTGATATCCTTCCTCCAATAATCAATGAAAACATTGACACAATCTCTAAGAAGATTTCACCATACACACAAAAGTGCTCCAACCCTTGAATTAAAGAAGTATCTATCTAAAAATTTAGTTTATCTTATTAACTTGAGTAGAAGTTAACTTACTTTTAATTGGAAAAACTATCATATCAATTCCTATGAGATTGATATCTATATATACATCTATTTCATTACCTGTATGACTAGTATACATTCAAATATTTATTGGACATACACAATCAATGAAGTAATTTTGGTGTTGTACTAGGAACAAGTTTTTGTACTGTAACAAAGTCACAATAGTTACCAATCATGATTATCATTACCATATATAGTATTATTGTAGTTATGCTTTAATATTTTTCTCCCAAAACTATATTTGCTCTATTTATAAATATTCAATATTTCTACTCTTTTTAGATAATATGTCAATAATCCTTGATGATTGTTTCAACTGTTCGTTTTTATTCACCAACCTCAATTATCATGAAAAATATGAAATAACACGGTAATAATTATATTTGAGTTTTCTAATTAATAAATGACTTACATAAATTAACATGTCTCCCAAGTAATTTCACATATGTAAGTCATACAAAAGGAAAATGATCATAGAGCTATAACCACTTTACGAAACATATTTCCTAGCATTTGTACTATGACTTATATGTCATCAACCACTAAAACCAATCCATAAATCCCAAGCATAGAAAAATACAAGGGTAGACATTTTCAATAATACAGACACCAATTCAAGATCAACTTTTATACACGATTCACAATAGAATGGTCATAAATTTATCTGTATTTTTGGCTTAATAAGAATGATACTCATATAAAATTAACTAAGATAAATCTAGGGTTTTCACACATGTATCCATCACATGAGGTAGAAAGAGATGTAATGTCACTTTTTTTAATGCTAATCTCATGCATGCATTTCTTAACTCAAGTACCATTTTTCATGCACTTAATGTAAATTGTTCTTCCCCTTTGTATTTCAAATACCCCTTAGCTTCCTTGCCATGTATTTTTTGAAGTCCACATTTTATATTATTATGATTTCGTCATATACAATAACAATTCAATAAGTTCAATTGAATTTATTTGTTCAAATGATGGGTTGAGGTCTCAAACTTAGTTCTTATTATGATCTAGTCATATAGAATTTATTTAGATGAAAAAGATAATGTTCTTCTTCATCTTCTTCTTGACATGATGGGTTGAGGTCATGATATTGAATAATCTTCAAATCTTTTCTAGAATATCATGTGATGGGTTGTGCAAGCCAAGACATATCATTGAATTTATTTGTAAGAATAAAGTCACAATGCTGAATAAGGTCAGGAATTGATGAATTCTTCTCTAGAGCATGAAGTCATGGTAGTTAACGATGTTGCGACTACAATTTTTTTTTTCTAGAACATTAAGTCATGATAGAAAATAATGCTATGACCGAAGACATTCTTCTCTAGAGTATAATGTCATAGTGACAAATAATGCCTTGACATAAAATAACCTAATATTGTGAAATTTTAGTTCTATAAAGAATATGTCTCAGTATAGGATAATACCATTACTTTATGTATCATTTGGTAGTTGGTTGCTGCAATATTAAAAAAAAATCACAACCAAATCTGTAAATAGAACAAATATAGTCGTGATTCTAAAATATCATGGTAATGAAGAATATATTAAATAATAAAAGATTGTGATACCCATGTGGTAGAGTCATGACTTGTTTATAGAGTCATGGCCAAGAAAGGTTGTCATAATTTTTCTATAAGCACGTACTAATATCATGACTTATTCCTTAATGTTTGTTCACTATATGAACGTTAAAATAGAACATTTTTATAAGAGGTTTATCTTTAGTGTGGGTCACCATCACCAAAGAGTATGATGATAGGCAATCGATGTAAGACAAACAAATTGATGTAACAATGTTATTAATAGTATATAGTGTAGAAGTAAAAATTAACATGCAAATATGAGCGCTCACAATATTATATTTTATAGTAAACAAAAATTATTTGGAGTAGGAATACACATAACATGAAAATTTGTATATTTTTGATAAAAATTATTAGTCTATGATTGTAGGATGTTTAATTTGTAGATTTGGAATTGACATGTACTATGTAGTTTTAGGAGATAGCTATTTGGAGAACTTATTTATTTATATAATGTTACTATTATGAGGAGATAACTCCTATCATAGGATTTATGATCTTCAAATCATAATTAGTATGTGTAAGAAAAACAACTAGCCCCCAACTAAATTGATTATGTATAATTTTTTGTTCCTTGCAATATTGACTTGATTTTTTTGTGCAACCCCTTGTAGTGTAGTTTTCATCAACATGTTGTCCTTCACGTAGCACCACATCATAGTAGACATTGTCTTGCTTTTTAATTCTTTGAATTTTCATTTTTGAGTGAACATCTTGATTTTAGTGCATAGTTAGAGATCTAGAGGTTGACATAATTTATTCCATCTATATAGTATATTTTTCATGCTATAAAAAAGTGATTTTGTGATTCTTTATTGTGCAGTGTGTGTGATGTGTGCAAGTATTTTTGTAACATTTTTGTATCATGATTAGGAAGTTCAATGTGTGTGTTGAAATGTAAAATGTGTATGTTGTTCACTATAGTCTATTATAACTTACAATAGTATGAGTGTGTTCTATGCAACATGTATTTTTGTGTAGTTAGTTTGGTGCACATGAATATTTGTTGCATTTTTTCATTATATATAGCTTACTTCTATAACTCTAATTGCTCAAGTGTTTACTCCTTTTAAATGCTACTCAGTATCATTAATAATGCTCGTGTCTATATAGTTTGATATGAAGTTTTGTTTTGGGAAAAGATACATGAGCTAATTGTTAAGAAATTTCATTATGAATCTAGAAACTAGGTTCTATTGTCAAAAGAAGATGATAATTCCATATTAGTGCAAGTTGTTGAAGCTTCATCACATGGTTAATGCATAATAAGACATGTCGAAATAAAATATTCAACTTTGCATATGATGCCTCTAGATCCTCAGCACCATCTGAGGCAGTTCATTCGTGGATTAGAGAGCTTGAGTTAGCACAATTTTAATTGTAAGAGGAAATAAGTGAGCCATGAAGTAACATTCAATCTAAAGAGTGAAGACTTTAGATCAAAGAGATGATGTGCCATGTGATGGAGCAGATTATAGAGGAGACAGAGAAAGAGAGAAAGAGAGAGAGAGAGAGAGAGAGAGAGAGAGAGAGGTTACAAGCTAGTCATTAGCCACAAGATGCCACACACACATATCACACATAGTAGGCACCAGATGCTCATTTTTAAGTATATCATATTTTTTAATGTTTAATACTTCATGCTCTTTTAAATTTGCACCTCAATGTTGACTTTTCATATTTAATACTTTGTGTTTAAAAAAATAAATGATAAAATATATGTATACTTATATTATATATATACACAACATTTAAACTTGTTAATGCATAAATAATAATTAATTTTTAAGAAATATTAATTAAATATTTAAAATATATTTAAATTTAGTGACAACCAGACATGATCACAAAAATAGATACAGCTTATGTGATTACTGACAAGGTGACTATTTAATGGTATGTAGTAACCACTTGATGATGACAAGAGTGGTCACAAACTTTCAACATCATTTTTGTGAGTATGTATCAATCATTATTTGTGACCACTTAATTGTGATAGCCCTATTTAATGACTACATTTTTTCGTGATACATATTCGTGACCACATTATTTTGTCCCTCAATTTAATGACCACATTTATTTTCATTGTAATTTATGACAGCCCCATCATTGATTTATTTTTGTGACAAGACTTTCTAAAACCACACACTGGTCACATAGTAGTTTCTATGCCTCTACAACAACCACTAAATCACTATATTTTATGGTTCACAATGTTGTTTTTTGTAGTGATGGAAGATTAACCAACAAATACAACTCAATCAACTAGATTAGATTGGTATTTTTGGTGATAAACATTACAATCCTGCTGGCTTTTTGCATGACTATAAGGAAGAGATGGTGTCTAAACAATACATGTCTGAGATCAAGTATTAATATAGGTGTCAATAAAGCTCAATTGATGAACTAAAAAAGCCATGGTTACTCATTCTTTGCGTGGCTCAAGCATGGCATTTAAATTGTATGCCTTTGCTTTAATATAATGAGTACCTCCCAGGGGAGGTGACAAAAATATAGTATCAACCTATAGATAGAGATGGTAAACAATTGAGAGTTAAAAATGGTGAGTGTTTAAAGAAGTTGGATTTAATATGTTTATCTTTAGTGCCAATACAAAAATGATTCTTATTTGGATAAAAAAGGATAAAAAACTTGGCTTTAATACCTTGAATTAAAAAGATAAATAAAAAATTTAACCCGTTGACATTAAAAAAAGAAAGAATATATAGAATAAAAAAATGTTATCTCAAAATACAACAAATATAAGTTATGTCTGCATTTATTACTATTAAATGAAAGAAGTCAAGAAATAAACACAAAACAAGTTAATGTTTAAAAAAAATAAAATAAATATTTTTTCTAACTCTAATACAAAATAAGTTAGATACCTAATACACTCATCAAAACTAGTAATAAAGAAAAATATGTCAGGTGCATTCTTCATACCTACTTATCAACTTGAAACTTGAAACTTTCACATGTAGACATTAGATAATCTAAGAAAAAACTAAAGGATTGCAGAGTAACCATAAAAAAATCATAATTCATGTCTATTCTCACTCATATGAAAAACTATAAAAAATGAAAAATAATCTTTTAAAGCAGATCAACTTTTTTTTCTAAATTAGAAACATAATCATATGTGTATGCCACCTTTTCTATGTTATTTTATTGGGCTTAGGTGAAAATCACCTAGCCCACATTAGAAATCACTTTGGAGATTTCCAAAATTTTTTCTATAAAAGGAGTTTTCCTATTCCTTTGAGATTCATTTCCATCTATTTCCAATTTCTCATTTTCTTTTGAATGTATTTTATTTCATAATATAATTTATTGCTTTAGTTTTGAATTTTCTATCTTTAAAATAATTGCGGGTTTAGTTTTATTCTATAGCAGTGGTATCAGAGGGAGGTTAGTTAGTAACTGTTGTAGTTAATGTATTTTAGAAAAATTCTATCAAAAGGGAATAAGAGCCTCAATGTTTATGGTTTTTAAGAGGGTAATTGTGCCTCTCCACTTACCTGGGAACTTATTTAGTGTAATAACACTTGTTATTATTATTCTTGCTTACTGTTCACTGTAAAAGTGAAACATTGCAGCAAAATTTGAAATAGAAAAATTTAATGGAAGTAATTTTTCTTTGTGGCAAATGAAAATTAAGGCAATTTTGAGGAAGGATAATTGCTTAGATGCAATTGAAAAAAGGCTCACCGGAATTCCCGAAGACAAGTGGAATGAGATGGATAGTAATGCAGTAGCTGACCTGCATTTGACACTTGCTGATGAAGTATTGTCAAGTATGGCAAAAAAAATATGACAAAAGAAATTTGGGATACTCTTACAAAGTTGTACGAGGCAAAGTCACTTCACTACAAGATCTTCTTAAAAAGAAGACTATACACTTTATGAATGATGGAATCTATTACGGTAACTGATCATATCAACAATTTGAATACTTTATTTTCACAACTTACTACGTTGGGTCATAAAATAGAAGAAGTTGAATGCACTGAGATTTTACTTCAGAGTTTACATGATTCGTATGATCAACTTGTCATCAATTTAATGAATGGTGCATTGACTGATAGTTTAATTTATAATAATATTGCCTCTGCCATCATAGAAGAAAAAAATAGACGAAAAAAATAAAAAGGATAGATATGTAAATGCACAACAAATAGTTGCTTTGACGACGATACGAGGGAGATCAATGGAGCATGACCCCAGTGGGAGTCAGAATTATGATAGATCAAAATCTCGAAGTAAGAAAAATATTAAATGTTATAACTATGGTAAGAAATGGCACTTAAAAAGATATTGTTGGTTTAAGAAAAGAAATATAGATGATGAGTTATCTAAGACACATGGGAATGTTGCAAGCATCAATGATGAAGGTAATATTTTATACAGTGATGTAACAATAATGGTTGAAAGTAAAATATAGTTTAGTGATGTATGGTTGCTAGACTTGGGAGCATCGTGGCATATGACATCTCGAAGAGATTGGTTTCACAAGAACCAATCTCATGTGGGTCGGTGCAAATGGGTGATGATCTTGCTTTGAAAATTGTTGGTAGGAGTACTATCAAAATTAAAATGTTTGATGGTATGATTCGTACCATTCAAGAGGTACGACATGTGATTGACTTGAAGAAAAATCTATTGTCTTTTGGACAAATAGATAGTCTTGGATGCAAAACTTGTATTGAAAATGGGATGATAAAGATTGTGAGAGGTTCACTTGTGGTAATGAAGAGATAAAAGATCACGGAAAATTTATTCATGCTTAAAGGAGAAACAGTATAGAATGCAAATGCATGTGTTGCATCAATTACTAAAGAAGAAGAATCAACAATGTTAGGACATCTCAAACTATGCCACATGTCAGAATAATGTTTGAAGATTCTCTCTAATAAAAAGTTACTTCTGGGGCTCAAAATGGTAAATTTACCTTTTTATGAGCATTGTGTTACTAATAAGCAGAATAGATTGACATTTAAAAGATCAAATATAAAAAGTAAAAATACTATAGACTTGATATATTCTGATGTATGGAAATCACCTGAAATATCTTATGGATGAGCAAAATATTTTGTATCCTTCATTGATGATTATTTATGGAGATATTTGGTATATCCAATCAAGAAAAAGTCAGATGTATTTTTAACTTTTAAAGACTTCAAAGCATGGGTGGAACTTGAATCTGGGAAATGAATTAAGTATTTGCAGACAGATAATGGAAGTGAGTATACAGTTGGTGAATTTCTTATTTTTTTATAAGCAAGAAGGTATCAAATGATAGTTTATAGTCACATACACGCCACAACAAAATGAAGTAGCAAAATGGTTGAACAGAACTCTTGCAGAAAGAATGAGAGCAATATTAAGGACTACAAGACTACCCAATTCCTTTTGGGTGGAAGTAGCAAAAACTAGATGTTATGTGATAAATCGATCGCCATCAACATCAATTGATTTGAAGACACCGATGGAGATGTGGATAGGTAAGCCAGTAGAGTACTCTACTTTACATTATTTTGGATGTCCTGCATATGTGATGTACAACACCCAAGAAAGGATAAAGTTAGATCCAAAATCTAGAAAATGCATATTCTTAGGATATGCTGAAGGAGTGAAAGGGTATCGCCTATGGAAACCCACTGACCACAAGATAATTATCAGCAAAGATGTAATTTTTAAAGAAACAATTGAAGATTATAGCACATTAAAAGAAGTTTCAGAAACTACCATTGTTATGTAGAAAATGATCAGATACAAGATGTTCCAAAATCAATAAAGAAAGAACTAGAGCAGGAAGCATAAGAACAAGTCGTGTCTGAGGCTCAAGAAGTTAGTTGGCCAACTTGTAATAAAAGACTACCAGCTTAGCACTCAGAGTATGTTATGGAGAGCAACATTAAATATTGTCACCTAACAGAAGATGGAGAACCTTCAACATTTCGTGAAGCTTCAGATAGTTCATATGCATCTTTGTGGATGACAGCAATGATGAATGAAATCAAAGCTCTACATAAGAACAAGACTTGGAAGCTAGTACCGTTACTAATTAGAAGAAGAGCTATTGGCAACAAATGGGTTTATATGATAAAGTGGGATAACAATGATCAAGTAGAATGGTATCGTGCAAGATTGGTAATAAAGGGATATGCTCAAAAAGAAGGTACTGACTTCAATGAAATTTTTTCTTCGGTTGTTTGTCTTACAACAATTAGAGTAGTAATGACTCTATGTGCTACACTTGATTTGTATTTGGAGCTGTTAGATGTTAAAACTGCATTTTTTCATGGAAAAATTGAAGAAGAAATTTATATATTCCAGCCAGAAGGATTTGTTGAAATTAGTAAGGATAACTTGGTTTATAAGTTGAACAAATCTCTATATGGTCTGAAACAAGCACCGAAGTGTTGGTATAAAAGATTTGATTCTTTCATCATGAGCCTTGGGTATAATAGACTTAGTTCAGACCATTGTAAATACTACAAAAGGTTTGGAGAAGATGATTTTATCATTTTACTATTATATGTAAATGATATGTTCGTAGCAGGCCCAAACAAATGTCGAATCCAATAATTGAAGGCATAATTGGCTAGGGAATTTGATATGAAGGACTTGGGACTAGCAAATAAGATTCTAGTAATGTAGATTTACTGAGATATAAATAACAAGAAGATTTGGCTTTCTCAACAAAATTATTTTAATAAGATATTGCGTTGTTTCAACAAGCAAGATAGTAAGCCAATTTCTACCCCTCTTCCTGTTAATTTCAAATTATCCTCATGTATGTGTCCTAGCTCGGAAGAAGAAAGGAGGATGATGTCTCGAGTACCGTATGTATCAGTAGTGAGAAGTTTAATATTTGCAATAATTTGTACAAGACTAGATATTGAACAAGTAGTGAGAGTAGTCAGTCAATTCATGGAAAATCCTGGATTAGAACATTGGAGTACTGTGAAGAAGATTTTCAGATATCTAAAAGGAACCTCAAATACTACAATATGCTATGGAAGTTCAGATCTTATTTCATAGGTTATGTTGATGTAAACTATGCTAGAAATATTGATAATAGCAAGTCCACAACATGTTATGTTTGAACTCTTGCCGGAGGAGCTATAAGTTGGGTTTCAAAATTACAGCCTATTATATCTACTTCTACGATAGTAGCAGAATATGTTGCAGCTACACAAGCTAGTAAAAGGCAATCTAGTTGTAAATACTATTGGACAAGCTTCAATACAAACAAAATAAGGTTACTTTATTTTGTGATAGTCAAAGTGCTCCACACTTAACAAGAAATATAGTATTTCACTCAAAGACAGAATACATTAGGGTACAATATCATTTTGTATGAGAGAAAGTAGAAGAAGGAAGTGTGGATTTGCAAAAGATTCATACCGAAGAAAACATAGCAGATGTTTTGACCAAACTGATCAGCACTGATAAGTTTGAAAGGTATAGAACTTCATGTGGCTTAACAAGATTAGAAGCAAGTATTGACAAGAAAAGAAAGTGATTTTCAAGTGGGAGAATATTATTTTATTGGGGTTAGGTGAAAATCACCTAGCCCACATCAGAAATCTCTTTGGAGATTTCTAAAATTTTTCCTTTAAAAGGAGTTTTTCTATTCCTTTGAGATTCATTCCCATGTATTTCCAATTTCTCTTTTCTCGCCAATCTAAGAAAACATGTATCCATTAAAAAGTTGTTCAAATATTCCAACAAAAGTTTCTCTAATTCAAAGCCTACAATAGCAATTTCTCACCAAATTAGAGTATTATCTTCTAACTTGTTCCTGATGCAATTAACTTGATAATAATATATTAGATTTAGAAAGTAAAAGTTCACTTCAAAAATATATTTATTCATTACCAATCCCTAAAAATCCTTCAAGTTTTAATCTCTCAAAGCTTTCAAAAATTGGGTGTATCACTTCCAATTAGCGTTGGTTAAATTTCTCACCAAATTAGAGTATCACTTCATTTTTTAATACCATCAAATGCATTGTCCTGATTAATTATTTTATTTCATTCTATTTTTTTTTACTTAAAATACTTTTTTACCTTGATGGGTGTTAATGAGGATTTTTATGAAATTTATTATTAAGTTCTAATCAAGAGAAAAACATTATAATTTATATAAATTATAAAAAAATTATATAAAAATATGTTTTTTGATATTTTCCATAAAATTTAGTGAAGAAATAAATATGAAAGTCAACTAATAAATATTGAAATTAATGAAAAAAAACGTTTAATGTAGTTCAAGTTATTATAATTTCATTATAATACATGCAATTGAGAAATTTACCCTTGAAAATTTTTGGATAATGCTTATTTGTATAATACCAAAATAAAATGCCCATAAAATTATGTTTGATATGCAATTTTGTGTCAACTTTTAATTCTGAATACGATTCATGTTATGAATATTTACTATAATTTATGCCATTTCAATCTAAATTAAAAATTTGAACTAAAATTAAGTTTATGTTTATAAACATTAAATTATATAGTTAAAATTATCAAGAGTGATTCTCATGAAATACCCCAATAAATTTTTATTCCATTTTATTACCATTACACCTATGCTAAACAACTATTGCAATTCCTCAAGTCAAGAAATCATACAATGAAATACTTTGTGAGCATTTTCCTTAATTGTGGCATAAGTATATAATTGAATTTATAATTCACTGCACAAAACATTTAATTATAAATGTATATTTTTATGAAATTCATATATTCTTAATTTTTGAAATTGCATATTTTCTAATTATTTATTTTGGTAATTAAATATAAACTAATTTAACTTTCCATATAGTTTATTTGCATAAAAAAATGAAATAATTTATCTTTATACATATGAAAAAAACTTTTATGAATTTGCATGATAAGCATCATTGATTGATGCTGAAAAAGAATAAAAGTTGTGCCAATAACCATTACAAGGATCTATTCGATCATCAAAACTTATAAATAGTAAAGAGTATAAAGGATAGGTAATATTTTGCTTTAACAAATCTTATTTTGTGCATTCTTATTTCTTTTTTGTAGATTGGCAACAACTCACATGTTCCAAGTATGAACACCTCTATTGTTATCCACATAAAGTTTGAAGATGAAAACCTCCAATGAAACATCTAAGGTTTTTTATTTTAATGCTAGACAAGATCAAATTTTTTGAAGAGAAGTTGAAAGAGAAAGAGAACAAATAGTTCTTTTAATTAGTAGCTAGTAACATACAAAGTTAAGTTATCACAACTCTTAGGGTTTGATTTGTGGTTTATATATAAGTTTAATACACAAATGGACCAATATTCCCTCATTAAAAAAGAGAGACCTTCTACATGCACCCCAATGCAAGTGTACGTGTGCTCTTATAGGATTTAGGCATAAAAGTAACTTAATATATTTAATACCCATTCAAGTGGTCATGAATTTATTCTAATCTAGAGATTATCTAATTCCTTAGCATTCTTCTTCAATTAGGATCTTATCCAAATTAATTTTCTTCAATATGGATTTTTATCCAATATCAATGTTATTCCTTTTTTATTTCTTATAAGTGTGAGACCCATTAGGTTTTTGGTTATGTTAACCGCTCATTTTAATCATCGATCTTGTACAAGTCATGAATTATATCAAACAATACATAGTGAGATCCAAATGATAAAAGAGTCAAGGATTTGACTATAAACTTTTCCATAGATAATTACCATGTAATTGATCATTACACCATGCAATACTTTAGTTTCGAGTAAAAGCTATGTATCAACTCCCTCTAGATTGACTATGACACATCTATTCCATGTGATATTTTTCTTATCTCTTAGACTTGTTACTTAATAAGGCATGCCACTAAAGATTCTTTTCTTCATGGAACTTCTACTATGACCATATATTGACTACTTAGTAATCTCTAAATACCTCTAGTCTTACCCAATCATTATTTTATGAGTAACCTCTAAAAGGAGAGAAGGAATAAAGTCAACATATGTGACCAATAGCTAAAATATTCTCGAGTATCTCAAGTCTAATGATAATTACACAATTTCTATGGCGTGACTATCATTGGCATGTGAATAGGTAATCAATATGATTGTCGAAAAGCATATATCCAATATTCTTGATTATTTTTAGCAAGCATCTACTTGTTAATTTTAATTATCATCATGATTATAACTTATGATATTCACCATTTGATCTAATCATAGAGTATAATATATACTAGTCTATATAGATCAATAATATTTAGTCTTATTGATCATATAGCAATGGATAATTTAGATACTAACATAATTACACATGATAGAAATCTTATTATATCACATCATGATTTCCTTCAAATTATGTTTATATATCATGGACTATATTAATAAATTTAAGATTGCTATCAATTCAATGTATGTATATCAAAATAATAAAGAAATATTTATTAATTAAAATAAGTCACATAATAAGTGCTAAAAGTGATTATCTTTAGAGTACATCTTTAACAACCATCAAGTTGTACTATAAAAAATTGTCTTTATATCTCATACCATAGGCAAGTACATGTGAGTCATTTTTTCCGTGAAAGTTGATTTGTGGAACAACAATATCTTGATCCTTGCATTGTTTTTAGACCAATATCTAACTTTTTCTTGTTGAGCTGCTTACCATTCCTTTTTACATATACATCAATGCATATGTCCGAACCATAACTAGTATCCAATACCCATAAGTTGTTTTTAGAAAAATATTAATTTCAATGAAAAACATACTTGAATAAGATGGAGCATTAGATATCTTATTCATGAAGAACTCCAAATAAGCCTTACAATTTCTCTTATAGTGGTAATCCTTATGAAAATGGAAGTACGTTCCTTTTTGAGTTAAGTTTTTTACCCTTCATCTTAGCCACACCTCCCTTTGGTTTTGTGATTTTCTTATTCTTATTCTTTGAACTCTTCTTATAACCTAAAAACTCCTCAATCATCACAACTTTATTCTTGTTCTTCAAGGAAAATTAAGCTATCTTGAGCAAATTGAAAATCTCAAGAATGCTAGTTAAAAATTCTTCATTCTATAGTTAAACACAAATTATGCAAAATTATCTAGCAAACTAGTCAGAATTAAGTCAATACTTAACTCATAGTCGATCAAAAACCATAGTTGTTGGATCCTTAATCTGTATCCTTTCATATTCAATGCATATTATACTTAAGTCACCCCTTCTGCTATCTTAATATGGAAGAGTAGCTAAGAGACCTCAAACACCCTAGATTTATCCTTCTCATCAAATAGCTTTTTTAATTGATAAATTATGATATTTATATCCATAGCTTCATGTTACTTTTAAAGCTTAGATGACCTAGATGCAAACATAATGAACTAAGCTATTTTCACTATTATATAGATGCGTTTGATATGTCCTACGAACTTCTTTCGATGCATTAGTAGCAAAAGTTTCTAGAAGTGGGTTACTAAGGACATAACTCAGCTTTCTAGCATTGAGAATATTTCTTAAGTTACTAAGTCAGTTCAAAAAGTTGGCCCTTCCCAATTTATTTGTATCCAATTTTGATCACAAGTTCATGTTTGATGATATGGTATGATTCTAGCAACTGAGATGTAACAAGAATATGCTATGTTGTATATGATTAGTACAACTTTAATAATGTGAATTATCCGGCACCATTTTATTTTGAACCCATGGCACTCATAAAATGAAAGAGAACCTATATGAAAGGTTTTCTAGTAGGTTGATATCCAATATTACCAAAATGACATTAGGTTTATCTAATAAGTCACTTTAAGTCAAAAGATAGGTATAACTTACATATCAAATGCACTGCCATATAATTATCAAATCTAGGACTATCAATTCTTTGATATGTGCACTATCATGGGTTTGTTAACTTTTGTATTTGTGTACATCACATATATACTCACTCAGCATCATCTCTATCCTTGTCAACAAGTTATTGTTGACAAGTTATTGTTTCTAGTTTAAGGTCATCATCCAACACTCAAAGCACTCAATTTTTGTGGTTATTTTATATTATTTTAATGATGTGATTATACTAAAATTTTGTAATTATTTTATATTATTTTCATGACGTGATTATACTAAATAGAGGCCTTAAATTAAAAGATTTTAGTGAATTATAATTTTTATGGATTTGAATTAATAATAGTGAAATCAAATCTAAATTGAGTGTAATTGGTTGATTTGGTCAAAAGTAGAATTGGATTGCAGAATAGTATGGGAAAGTCATGATATTTCTAATGTCATAACTTATTTATGCTTGAACATACATGCTGAGAAGTTGTGGCAGTCTTTCTTTGCGGCAACTCTATAAACAAGTCATGGTAATCTTTGTATATTATAACTCTACTACCAATTGTCATAATTTTTTATTATGTAATATATTCTTCATGGTAGTGACATTATCTTGGAGTCGTAGGCACATAGAATATGTTGCATAGTAAAATATTATGATAATTAGGTAGTCAAGCATATAAAGATTTCCACAACATGCTTGTAGAGTTGTAGCTAAGAAAGACTACTACAACTTCTCAACATGCATGTGATATCATAAACAAGTTTTGATATTGGAAATGTCATGAATTTCCCTTATTATTTTTCTCTCCAATTTAGCTTTCTGTCAGGGCTACAAAGTATAATCAATTTAAATTTGATTTCACTATAATTCATCAAATTATATAAAAAATACAATAGTGAAATTATTTCATTTAAGACTAAGATTTAGAATAATCACATCATAAAATAATATAAAATAAGCACAAAAATTTAGTAATTTGAGTGCTGAATAAACTATCATACTAAAATAATTACTCATCATTGAGAAATAGACTCTTTCTCTCTTTGGATATCTATCTAGAATGACCAAGAAGGAAAAATACAACAACAACCAAAAGAACAATCATATTATGCATCAATTTGAAGAAGAAAGATGATAGAGTGGTCCATCCTTGGTATCCAAATTTGTCACTAGGTATTTCCTTATGGGGGGCTCAAATCTAGGCAAGGACATGGAAGGTCTCTTTGAATCTCTCATATTGCTCATTTCCCATTTCATCATCTTTGAAATCATGTTGGATAATTAATGCATATTGTCATATCCAAGTCATCTATCCACTATTTCTCTTTATACTTAATGTTACCATATATCTTTTTATCTTTGTCCTTTATCATTCATTTCCACTTATCTATGATGGATTCATATAGCTACTCAAAGGCTTCAGTACTTTACATTACTATATTCTCTAATTTTTTATTACCTCTTCTATGATCTTTATAACTAATCCTCAAATTTTTGTTAGGTCGACACAAATAAGCTATCCTTCTTATTGAGATGCATCTCCCACGATGCATTGTGTTTCTCCATCTTTTCTTTGTCTTACTCTTCTTTGTTATTCACACATTTTTCCACTTTTTATCTCATTTCTCCAATTATGCTGCTAAGGAACTATAAATTGTTATTAGGTATGCCTTCAATCAAATCTTCCTTTCATTAGTTTCTAACTTCGCATACTTTAGCAGTGTAAGGATTTCTTCCAAGTTCCTTCTTGGTATACCCATTGGAAATTCATATTTGAGCAATAATTCTTCTTCAAATTTCTCTCCAAATCTTTTTATTTCATCTGTCATCCTCGTTGAAGGCTAACACTTCTTGCTACATAGCTTTTGATTCTTCTCATTTGAGAGTTAACTTTCTCTTCTTATCTCTTTCAAGTCTTCTCTTCATATCAATCAATCTCATGGAAGATATCCATTAGCACCATTCATCTCTATCTTCAAAAGTTGAGACTACTTTGGTATGACATAATAAAGTAATCAAGGATAAGTAAATTATATGATCTAAAAATTCTCCTCCCTGGAAATTGATAATTAACTTCTCCAAAATCTTTTCAATATAAAATCTATATCGACTCAACAAGAAAAATAGTAAGATCATTGTATCTTGCATAATGGAAAGAGGTTAATAGTCGAATGCAAAATATAATACAAAAAAAAACCAAATTATGATCTCTTCTATTAATTCTCCTTTCATTAAGTGTGCATAAGTACTTTTTAATGATATACTTTAGTTTCTTTTATCATCCATCAACATCTTGGTAATAATCCTATAATTTGGTTGTATTTTTAGGATTTTGAAGGTTGTATACAAAATTTTTTTGTACATAGTATCTCTTGTCTTGTATGTCTTCATGGATATAATAGAACTTTCTCATGACTATCATGTTATCTTTTTCTATATGGGTGCGAAACCAATCTCAATTCCTTTTAATATTTGGCTGCAAATGTGAGATAAACTCTTCAAATCCTCACCTGCTGACAAATTATTTTTTTTAAAGTGAACATTATCAATATCCTCCTCCTTTCTATCAAAAACATAGGTTTGGGCTTTGAGACTTGGGAGAAACTCTTAGTGGTGGTTGGCATTTATTGCTATCTTTTAGCCTTGCGACTTAGTTCGAGTTCTTCTCTTCTCACCCTAAATTTTGAAATGATAGTATTTTCATCCATTGTAGCTTTGAATTTCGACAATAGATATCACAACAATTTTTGTTGGCAATGGGAGGAGAAGAAGAATTTTTGGGAAATACTTAGAGTTTGTGGCATTTTATAAGGTTAGGGTTTAGTCACTTTTTGGCATGCCACGTACCAACTGTTTTAGTTGGTTTAAAGTATAATTATTGGTGTATTTCCATGTATTTGTTCTTGTGTCATAGAAATTTTGTAACTTAATATTTTGAAAGATTTTTTTGAATATTAGTGAAATTATATTATTTTAGTAAAAATTATTAAACTTGGTAAAGTGAAGGCTTGGAGAAGTGAAATAAGTAATGAAGAGTCATGAAATTTGACATGTCACAACTTAATTTAATATTTCACCATCATATCAAATAGTTATGACATTCTTTATTAAGTAGTAACTCCACATAATTATTTATGACAATCTTTATATGAAATAACTCTTCTATCAAGTTGATATATTCATTCTACTATGACATATAGTTTTTGTGATCATGATATTAACTTAGAGTTGTGGTCGAATAATCTCTAAAATAATTTAATGGTCAAGATATTTTCATATCAAGATAGCTATGTACCTTACTAGTACAATTAGTCATGACAAAGTCCATTGTCACGACTTATTTGTTATAGAGAAAAAATACAAAGTATTTTGACTCACGATATTATTTTTCCTAATACATTTTTTTCTAAAAAATATTTACTCTAGTTGTGGCCTTTTTTAGTGCCAAAATTTTGTGTTATAGAAAGAATTTACCAAAGTCATTGATATTCCTAGCACTATGACTTTAGGTTATACTGAGTAATTTTTTTAGTTGCAATCATTCCCAATATTTTGATATTTTATTCTAGAACAAAATTATTTCAATTATGATCATTTTTAGGACCATGACATTTTTTCTAGAAGGGAGTTATCCAAGTCATGACTTTCATTAATTCCATGACTTTGGTATTCTAGAAAAGATTTGAAGATACATGAAAGTCATGACTATAAGCTAGCACCATGACTTTTAACTAAAAGTGTCACATGGATATACCTCAAAGTATTTAAGCAATACTTATAAAAAAACACAAGAAAGAGGGAGATGAGAATTGGATTTCAAGCCATAAGCCGCCAAGAAATCCTAGGTGATATGATATCACCCCCCCCCCCCCCCCCCCCCCCCACCTAGGGGCAAATTCAAGATGAACATAGTAATTGTTGATTGGGTTAAAGGCTTTTGACACTTAGATTTATGTTTAAGCATGCATTGGGAACCCTCAATTCTCACGAGATATCTCACAAAACATTTGCACAAAATCCAACTTAATGATAGGAAAATTGATATCTAGGAATGGGTTATATACTTATGATATGATAATATACTATAATTGAATAATTAATATTTGAATTGTGTATTGTGAAATGTTCATCGATATGGATGTGTTATAGAAATAAAATTTAGGGTTATCATTATGTAATAGGGTTATACGTTTTGACCATAGAAGAAAGTGATAGGTATGTCACATAATACACTTAAAGGATATGACAAGATGGTAGTAATAAATCTTTAATCTTAACACATAAGATACATCTATGTGAAAAAACTCAAGGTTAATGTAAGTTTAATCATTGTGAGTATGGTATTGATAAAGATTAAATCATGAATGTAATTATGACCAAACAATTATATATACTAGAAGAATTGATCGAGTAATGTAGGAGTTAAGTAGATTATATAATCTAGAAGTTTCATCATAGTGTATGGGTTGTGTATCATCCATGATGAATAGTGATAGGCAATAATGGGGCATACATAAAAGAAAGTGAATTGCGTGGTGATGATAGCTTTGCAAGTCAAATACTTACGTAAGATTTACATAGATTCATAAGATTATGTATGTTAATTACTTAAAAGTACAAACACATGACTTAAAATTATCTCATAATTTAAGATATTAAACATTAGAGAATAGCAATACACATTCAAACTAGAGGTGTCAAATGGGCTGGGCATCTCATGCCCAGCCCAAGGCATGACCCAACTTAGCCGTGTCTAGCTCGGCAGGGCACGATCCAAAATCGTGCTAGGTTGGCTTTCGGCATGATTCATGTCATGCTGTGTCGAGCTCACCCGGGCCTCGTGTTGAGCCAGGCACGACCTAAAACTCTAGCTTGAAGGCATGGTTTTTTGGCACGACCTAAACTCTGTCATAGCCCTAGATGGCTGTTCTCGGGCCAATGTTTGGGTGACGAGCATGGTCCACTTTCGAACTCTGAACATGACTGCCCAACATTCTTGGACTCTGTCTTGGTTCTTCCTACAAATTCGAAAAGTTGAAGCTTCTAGAATCTATACTATTTTTATTCTAGTTAAAAGTTTTAGTTTAATTAATATATATTAATATTAATTTAAAAAAAATTTATAATATAATTAATACATTAATATAAAATTAAAATAACAAATAATAATTTTAATGATGATAATGAAATTAATTTTAACATAAATATAAAAAATTTTAATATAGATAACAATAACCCTATGAAAATGTTCGAGACCATCGAAATTTTGTTTTCTATAGTCGTCTCGACCCAAATATCTAAAAAATAATAAATTAGAAGATATTCAATAATCTAGACTCACTTTAATATTAAACAACATAAAAATATTAGAGGTGCCAATAAAGAATTGGGACAATGTAATTATCATAAAAAAATATTAACCTATAAGAGTTTATGTAAGACTAGTCACCTTAAGAGGCATGCTGAACAATGTACCAAAAAATGTGATGCATTAGATCCTAGGTGAATCCAACTCAGTGGTGAAATCTTTGAGGTTTGATCCCGTTTAACCTCTATGTTGATCCCCTTCATTAACTACAATGAGTTAGGGAGAGAAGATATGACCAAATTAATCACCACGATGAGTATTTCAATTAAATTTTCAAGGGATCCAAGGGTAGTCAGTATCATGCAGACTTATTTTTAGCCTACATATCATAGGATTCATAAGTCTATATTTAGGAACAACATACTAAAAAATTATAACTTAGAAAAAGAAATAATAATTAATTAATTAATTTAGGGAATATAATGGAGTGATGTTCGTGAAGTTTGATATCTAAACTAGTCATGACGATGCATATTATGAATCCCTCATTGTCTACTATGTAGATTCTAAATGGACACTAAATAAAAAAATAGTAGGATTCTCAAAGATTGTACATCCTCATGATGGAGAATCTATAGAGAATATAATATTCAAAATAAAATATATAGTATCACATTTGATAATGTATCTAATAATAGAGTATTCATTAATATGTTCGTTAGGCTATTAGAGATGAGCTATTAAAAAAGATTTTTTACGTTAGATGTATGTGTCATGCCATTAACCTCATAGTACAAGTGGGGATGAAGGTTATTTCCCATGCTTAGAAAATATACGTATCTCATTAATATGTCTTCATATGCCTCACAGACAATAAGAGTTTGGTAGTCTCTATTTATCTATGGGTCTAAAGAAAAATAAATTTAAATCGGATATGAGATACAGTTAGAATTAGAAATACCTTATGTTCGGGTAATGTATTGAATACAAACACATGATATCTGACTATGTCAATAGTAAAATTGATGAACTTATTATTGATGATACTCACTGGGCTACAAAAATTTTATTTATAAATTCTTAAAGTTTTTTTATGACATGATGAATATGTATTAGTTATTTTATACTCCCACCACTTGTATTACACTCAGATGATGCATATGTAACATTAGTAGCATATTTAGAAAGTTTAGAGATTACCCAATATTTAGTGACATGGTTGTTGAGATGGAAACTAAGTACTTAAAGTACTAGTCCACCATTCCATCTTTTTATTGTCTGGCTACCTGCATAGATCATAGGATTAAGGTGGAAAAGGTAGAGAATATTTTGACATACATATCCTCGTGCATGAACCAGGAATACTAACCTAAAAGGTTCATTCATGAAAAGTTGACTGAGTTATTTGTATACTACAATACTATGTATAGTGATAGTAGTAATCTAGCTCTGAGTACGGACATGAATACCATATTCAAAGATGATGATTTCTCTATTTAGTTTGTGAGGGGGAAATGATATGGTGGACCGTCGAATAGGATGAGCTATTTCGGTACTTAGATATTGATTACCACTCAATCCTATAACATACTGATAATAAGAATCTTGATATTTTAGTGTGGTAGAAATCATATGAGTCCACCTATCTCATGCTGTTTAAGATGGTATGAGATTTAATGACTACTCTGATGTTGAACATACCATTGGAGTCTACCTTTTCTATTGTAGTGAATATGATTTCAGATAGGAGATCAAGATTACAGCTAGATATTGTTGATATATTCGCATGCATGAAGGTTTAGAAGGATCAAGCTTAGACATCTAGGATCGTACTACAACCACATCAAGAGCAGAGGAGTTAGTTGCTGATGATGATTCGTGGAATTTTGATGATGACTAAGATTGAGATTATTGTATTGATTATGGCCTATCTCTATTGATACATTCATATGCTTATGTGATTGAATATATTTGGATTGTCTTTGTGTATTATTTTTGTTATTTGAGCTTGCTGCTTTCATTATTATTTTTTTATTTATTTATTCATACTTATGGGATTGATATTTTATATGTATGAGTTTATCTTTGATATATTGATTTTTATCTTTTAATGATTTAATCTTGTTTTGTTATTTTATAATTTGTATGTGTTTTTAGTTGTAAATTATAATTTGTGACTTGTAATAGTAATTTTGTTCTTTGTTGTATTAATTTTAATTAATTAATTAATTTAGTATTAAATTTTAAATTTTAAAATATATTTGAATTTTGGGATGACTTGATTTTGAATAGGCTAAAACGGCACGTCCCAGCATGACTCGTCATGACCTGACATGTCTTAGCATGACTTGGCACTTCCTAGCATGACCTGCCATGACCCAACATGTATCGGCATGACACGACATGTTCTAGCATGACTCATCATGACACGATATGTCCTAGCATGACTCGACATGTCCCAGCATATCATATCATGACTTGGCATGAAATTGACATAGCCCACCATGAACCAGCCCAAATTTAGCATAGTCATGCCTGACCATGTTGAGTCATTCTGTGCTAGGCATGACATGAATCATGTACCGTGTATGACCCGCCATGGTGGCTTGAGTGGGCCACCAAAAAATAGGTCTTGCCAGCTTGTCACGATCCATTTGATACACATAATTCAAACTAATTGTTGAAGGTGGTTGATTATTTGCCTAAAAGGAGTAAATATATGAATGACTCATAAAAGGAAAATGTTAATTTGGTAGTGAAATACTGAGGAAACAATTACAAGAGGATCATCCTTGATAATAATAGTCCAAAGATGAATGCCACCTTATATGCCAAGAGGGAACTAAAGCAATTTCATATTAATCTTGACTTCATTCAACAACCAGATATAATATTAACCGAATATTAAAGAAGTATCATCATATACAAGGAATTGATCCAATCCTAAAGTCTAATAATCTTTGTGAAAATTCAATTTTATCAACTCAACATGAGTAGTAGTTGATTTACTATTGATTACTTAAACTATCAACTCAATCCCTATGAAATTGATATTTGGACATCTGTCTATTTTATTATTTATATGATATGTATACTTATGGAGACTCAACAAGTATTTTGCACTATTGCTAGGAACAAAAAATTTTTGGTAGTGTTGCTAGGTATTGATAATTTGATTCTAGTTTAATTAGTCTACTTGAGTTTACATTATTTTCCTTGCAAAAGAACAGTTTTATTTCTAGTTGATTGAATATATTTATTGCTTAGTCTTTCTTTTGCATTTTTTTGTTTGTTTTTTTATTTTGTTTCAACCACACTTATGAAAATAAAATTCTAGCACTGAGTAAGAGCATATGGAGGGAATTAGCTGTAATGGAAACTTTCAAGGTGGTGAAGGATAAACTTTTCAATAGTTCAATCCTCCCCTTACCTTGGGTGATTATTGGTTTCCAACTATGATGAAAAACTCTTCTGGGGCTTAGATACAACCTCTAATAGCATATTATTTTGAGTTGAAGTAGAATCAGATTGTTATGGTGCAACAACATTAGAATATTGGAAGAATTTTAGAAGATACGAACACTGATGCCACCATTTTGTTAGAGTGTTCAACATAGTAAAGATTAATATAGTTAGTTTGGATATGATACGATTATACTTATTCCTATTGGAATAACTTCTATATGTATTTCTCATTAAGTTTTATCTACCTCAAATTACCTCTTGATTATAGAAGGGAGATAAGTCAATTCTTATATGAGGAGCAAAAGAATTTGTATGCTACTTGGGACTATTTTAAGGAGCTTTTGAATAGATCGGCACAATATGAATTTGAACTTTGGTTCCAAGCTCACACATTCTATAATAGACTTAACTATATTATGAGGTGCACCAATTATACAATCTCGGGTGGTTCTATCATAAACATGTCACCTGGGAGAACACATTATCTATTTGATAATCTAGTGAAGAACAACTACTAAACTTCAAATAATCGAACATTTAGATAAAGAAAAGCTAGTTCTTTGAACCTAGGAAAATTGACCACCATGAAAGTAAAATTGATGCATTTTTAAATTAGTTTGGTGTCCAAAAGAAACATTATGTAGCATAAAAATAGAGGAAGTCAACTAAGTTGGGAAAAATTCCTATTTCATGATTGAAAGAAACATGAACGTTTGATAGTATGTATTAAGTGGAGGAAGTCAATATTTTGTAGAATAAATGGTATGTGTTCCAACCCAATAGCAATGAGACAAACATGATATAAAAAATTATTGCGAATCAAATTGGATAACTAGCACTATCAATGAAGGCTATGAGCACAAAAATAGAGGGGAAAATTTAAAGAAGTGTCCATCCATCACACTCAAAAGTGGCAGAGAATTAGAGGGGCAACAAGTAGATTTGGAAATAAAATAAGTAACTAAAATAGAAGAGAACTATGCTAAAGAAATCATGATATATTCCAAAGTCACGACACAACCTACATCCATGGACCAAGATGCTGTGACATTTTTCAAAGTCATGACACCCACTAAACCCATCTCCCAACTTACTCTCCTAACTAAGACAAATGAAGAAAGAGAGAATGAAAAGGAAATATAGTTGACCCAAAGCAATGATCTAGAGAATGTGCAAGAGAAAGACTATGCAAAAGTCAAATCTTATCATCCTAATCTTCTTTTCCACAATATTTTAGAAGGGAGAAAATGAACAAGCAATTTGAGAAAATTTTCATTGCCTTTTAAAAGTTAGAAATCAAAATTATATTTGCCAAAGTATTAACTCAAATATAAAATTATGCGAAGTTCATCAAATATGCAATAAGTAGAAAGAGAAAGTTGGAGAGCTATGAGATGGTAAATATGGCTAAGAATTAAAGTGCTATTACCCAATAAAACTATTGAAAATGTTGAATGCTTTAAAAAGTTTTATAATTTAGTGAATTATTGGTGAATATACTTTTTGGAAGGATATATGTGATTTGGGATCGAGTGTAAATTCGATTCCATTCTCAATAGTGTGGAGATTGAACTTGGAGAGATTACTCCAACTAGTCTCTAGCTTTGAATGGCTAATCATTCATTGAAGTTTCTAAATGACATTATTAAAGTTGTATTAGTCAAAATTGATAAGTTTATTTTCTAGCAGACTTTATTATGTTGGATATAGAGAGTTATCAATATGTTTCAGTAATTTTGGGATGATCAATTTTAGCCATTGGGCATGCATTAATTAATGTTATGATGATGCAATTAACACTTCATGTAAGTAAATAGCAAGCAAAGTTCAACATCTAAAAAAACCAGTAGAATCTAAAATATAACAAGGAAATTTATTAGAGATCAATTTTATATCATACAGAACGATGAGATAAAAAATAGACTTCAAATATAAAAATTCTCTAGAAGACTATTGGCCCAACAATGATGGAGAAGATAAAAAAACAGATAAAGTATGAATTAAATAAAATAGTGAAAGTGACAAGGAAGAAGAAGATTACTATGAAGTGATATTTTTTAAAGATGTAACTTTAGTAGAATCTAATTCAGACAACTCTAAGAATCTAATTTTAATAGAATTATTTATTCAACAACACAAAAAAATTTTTGAGGAGAATTTCAAGATTAAAGATCAAGTATAAGCATGAGATATTTCACAACTTATAGTTGGGTTAAGATATGACAATCTAAAAGCCTTAAAGATGGGACATTCTAAGACTTATGAATATGTAGTAGTTATAACAAAAAATATCATTAACTCAAGAATATATTTTTTGATCTAGGGAAGAATACACTGAATAATACCGTGAAGAACTTATGAATATGAAGATGTGACTTCTTCCAAAGTCATAGTATCTATGGAAGAATACTCCGAAGAATATATTTTTGGAGTATTATTGGATGCTTGAGGAGCAATTTGAAGATCAGAAGAAAAGAAAGATTATACTAATAAATTTACATGAATTATTGAAATTATAGAACTAATTGGATATCAAATGAAGGTCTAGTTATGGATATTAAACATAACATTTCTTAAGAGATAACTCAAGAAACTTTTTTTATACATTTTGATTGAATAAACTCATACACCCCTTATTCTCATGCAAAATGACTAATTCCTAAATCCCATACTCTAATTTTAAAATAAAATAGTTCACCATGGCACTCAAACTCAGTAGTGATAATGTATTGATAATATTTATATTATGTTAGGGTTTGGAGGGAGATTTATTGTTTAGGGATGAGAAATACTTTTATTATGAGAGTTTTTTGACCCTCCATAAACTGACTTTTTTGAGTAGTTTGATGTAATTCTTATTATATTGCATGTATTTGTGCTAGTATTAGAGAAATTTCACTAATTTTATGTTGTGAGGGATTTTGATGAATATTGATGAAATTTTATCTATTTTGTTGAAAACTATTAGACTTGTTGAAGCGAAAGCTTGGAGGAGAGAGAAAAATGACTGAGTCATGAGACATATCATGACCCAACTTTACCTTTCATCATTTTACTAAGTAGTTATAGTTTCTTTTCTTAGCCATAATTCTATATAACTAGTCGTGAAAATTCTTGTATGCCCTAAATCTATCACATAATCTTTTTATTATATAGCATAGTTTTTATTCAAGGATATTATCATAAACATAGTCACACTATTTCTAAAATAATATAATGAGAATGATATTATCTTCATGTCATGGTAGCCAAATATCCTACAAGTATAATTAGTCATGACAAATTCTAACATTATAATTTATTAATTATAGAGCAAAAACTCTAAGTATTTTGAGTTGTGGTATAATTTTTTGCCAAGAAATTTCATTCCAAAGAGCAATTAGTTTGGTCATGGACTTTTTTAGCACCATGATCTTTTGCTTCAAAAAAATTTTATCAGTCATGATTTTGGGTTATAGAGAGTAATTGTCTCAATATCAACTATTCCTAGCATTGCAACATTTTGATTTTCTGCCAAGACTTGATACTCAATAGAAGATCTAAAAAGATATGAAAGTCAAGACTTCAAGTCAGCACCATGACTTATAACTAAAAGTATCACAATGTTATTTTAAAATATTTAAGCAACACTTAGAGAAAAACTCAATAAAAAGATATGAATTAGATTCTGAGCTAAGAGCCACCAAGAAACCTTAGGTATCATGATTTCAACCTCCTCTTAAGAAAAAACTCAAGGCCAATGTGATAACATTTGATTGAGTTTTAGGTTTTGACACTTATATTTATGTTTGGGCTTCTATTATAAACCCTCAATTCCTATGAGATCTCAAAATATATTTCACGATAAATTTTATTCAATGTTAGGCTAAATTGATATCTAGAATTGGATTATGGGTTGTATTTAGATTTATAGTTCCTTGGTATAACAAGGATTACAGAACACAAAAGAAGAAGATGAAGAAGAAATCGAGAGAAGAAGAAAATCACCAAAGAGAGAGAGAGAGCCAAGCACAGTAAAATCCAATATCTCAAAAAATGATATTCACTCAATTTTGTAGAGTAAAAATAGTGCTTATATATCCTTATTAAAAAAAGGCAAGAGTCAAAAGTAACTTTTATAAGACAAGTAATCGGATGCATTTTCATTTATTGATGTATCCTAGTAGACATAATGCCCCCTATCAGTTTAATATACAAAACACACACATTAACTTTAACCATATAGGATGCATAACACAAGTGCATCAGATACAAGCCCATTATTAACATTCTCCCCCATTTGATGTAATTAGTACTAGTCATGGCTTTTCTCTTAGGTAGAATAGTTTTTCTTTAGATAGTGACTTGGTGAAGATATCAACCAACTATTCTTCAGATCTACAAAAAATCAATTTAATTTCATTCATTTCTATTGCATCTTTAATAAAGTGATACTTAAGCCCTAAATGTTTTATTCAACAATGCATCACATCACTAGCTATGGATATTGTGGACTGATTGCCACATAATATATCAGTTTTTTCTTTTGTAGATTTATCCAAATTAGTCAGTAATTTTTTCATCCATAATGCATGTAACGTTGCTATTGAAGCAAATATATATTCAGCTTCAGTAGTGGATAGTACAACTATGGATTATTTCTTTGATGACCAAGATACAGCCATAGTTCCTAGTGTAAAATTGTATCCATAAGTACTTCAATAATCTTCTAGACAACCCCCCTCAATCACTATCACAGTAACCAGTTATCTTATTGTGTTTAATTCTAAAGTATTATAATCCTAAGTCTAAGGTTTTTTTAAGATACCTTAAGATTCATTTAGCATCACTTAAACATATATGGTCATGTGCATGCATTAATCTAGATAAATGGTGTACTGCATATACTATATCAGGCCGTGTGGTAGATGCATACAGTAGACTACCAATTAGACTTTTGTATGCTTTACTATTAATTTTTCAGCATTGGGTAGAATAATTCAAAAGGTTGGGATGCTCTCCAAGTAGTGCTTTTAGGAAAGATTTGTCTGTATTGCTTACCCATGACACATTCTTCACATACTGAGAAGAGAATGCTCAGATTAGAAGGCAAGCCACTCACAAGTTGGCTTTGTAAAAGTAATTTCAAACTTGTGCAATTTAGGTGGCCTAACCTTCTGTGCCACCGAATTGTCTCTTGTTTAGTGCTCATACTTAGTGCTATATTTAATTTATGGTCAAGGATCAGTGGAAAACTTTTTCCAGTAGATATTTTCACTATTTAGAAAGGGTTTACTAGCTCTTGAATATATATACTGCATAAATTATTTTCAAAGACTAAATTATAACCACTCTTCATTAATTGACCCACACTAAGGAGATTATGGTACAATGCTAGAACCAACAGTACATCATTTATGATTTTATTTTTTGTAGGGGTGGAGACAGTAACTTTGCCCTTTTTCTTTTGCTTGGACAAGTTCACCATTTCCTAGCATGACTTGTGAATTTACTAAAGGCCGTAAATTCACAAATATATCATGATTTCCAGACATGTAGTTTGAGCAACTACTATCCAGAAACCATATATTTAGAGTGAAATTATTTTTGGATTCTGACACATAGAATATGTGTTCTACAAAGGGAGTTTCCTATGCACAACTAGCATATTGAATGTGCTTCAACTTATAGTCTTTAAAAAGGTGCCAAAACTTTTTACGGTTTGGGCATTAGTTCTTGGTTCTAAACCAACATTCTTTCTCAATGTGGTTAGTTCTTTTGCATATATTGCAAGAGATATGTGAACCATTCGAGTGAGGTATGTTCAAGGATATAGAAGATGAATGACTAATGCTTTTATCTCTAGACTTATTTTTATTGGCATACCTGGACATCTTCTTTTTAGTTAAAGTTTCCGTTACTTGATTTTTTACTTTTACACTCGGTGTCTCCCATCTATACTTCATGACTTATTCAGGAGTAAACTCTACTCTCTTGAGCAATTGGTTTTCATAAGATTTCAGCAAGTTGAGGACTTGTTGAGTTGTTGAATTTGACATGTCCTTATTTTTCTCAATCACTGACACAATGGGGACAAATTTGTCAGGCATGCATATAAGCTGTTTCTCTACCATTCGAGTTTTTGTAAATCGTTCAGCATGGATTTTCAATTGGTCAACCACATCCAGAAATTGAGTGGAGGACTCAGTGAGAGAATCTGAGTTACTTCTTCTTAGATTCTCAAAGTCTTTTCTAAAGGAACAGGAGAAGAGCTCCTCGAAATTTTTTATTTTTCTAGAATTTTTTTAAGAAGATCCCAAGCCTATTTAGCTTCAGTATAGCCTAACAGTCAGGGAAAAATAGCATTACTAATACTCTGTAGGATGAATAGTAATGCTCGGGCATTAGTTTCTCTTAGTTATCATTCCTTTAATACTTCTTTTTCTTTTAGAGAAGAGAGGCCTTTCTGTTCTATGTAACCAGTATCCAGAAGTTCTCATATATCTTGAGATATAATTAGTGTATTTATTTTGACAAACTAGTAATCAAAGTTTTCTCCATCAAACAGAAGTATAGGGATTGACCATGAGGTTAAGGAACTTAGATGTGTGGTTGTTATAATGATTATGTTCAAAGATCTTTAAGAAATTTGAACAGAAAATTAGGGATCTAGTAAGAATTACTATTTATTTAACACAAATTTTTAGATTTAAACAAATCTATATTAGATATAATAGATTTGTGAATTTTCATTTAGGTATGAACAATAACTTGAAAATGTTTCATCTGTAAAATATATTTGAATAATCATTTCAAAATAATCTTCAATCTCATATTAAAATGGAAATCTGATACCATAAGTTGTATTTAAATTTACAGTTACTTGATACAACAAGGATTACATAACATAGAAGAAGATGATGAAGAGAGAAATCACGTCAAAGAAAAAAATCACCAATGAGAGAGAGCCAAACACTTTAAAGTTCAATATCTTAAAAAATGATATTCACTCAATAATGCAAATTAAAATAGTGCTTATATATCCTTATTAAAAAATGGTAAGAGTCAAAAATACATTTTATAAAAAAATAACCATACATGCTTTCATTAATTGATTATTAGAGTAGACACAATGGCCCCTATTAGTCCAATATACAAAATACACACTTTAACTTTAACCATATAGGATGTAGAGCCCAAGTGCATCAAATACAAGCCCATTATCAACATTATGTACATGTGATACAATCATATACAATGATTTAATCATTAATGTTTGTGTTAATGTATGTTATGGAATGTTGATGGATACACTATAAAAAATAGCCGATTTAGCGATAGATTTTAGTGATGGATTTTATCCATTACAAATTAGCGACAGATACACAATGAAAAACCAACTTAGTGACCGATTTACCGACGGATAATATTCCGTCATCAAAATAAAGTGGGAAGTTAGCGGGACCTATTAGATAGCGATGGATTATCAGTTCCGTCGATATATTAGTGATGGATTATCAGTTCCGTCATTATATTAGTGATGGATTATATGTTCCGTTGTTATATTAGCGACAGATTATCAGTTCCATGTTATATTAGCAAATGATTATCAGTTCTGTTGCTATTGAACTTTTAGTATTTTAACAAAAAAAATAATGTTGGGAATAGCGACGAATTCTTAGTTCCATCACTAATTTAGCGATGGAATTTTGTTTCCGTCACTAAATTAGCGACATAATTTTATTTTCATCGCTGAATTTAGCAAATGTTTAGCTATTTATATTTGTATGAATATTGCTTTGATTCGAGAATATCATGACAAAATGTTTAGTTAATATTTTTAAAATAATTTAGTTTATATATTAATATTATTTTTGTTCATATGGTTATAATTATTTTTTTCCTTACAATTAATGGAACTTTAATAAAATTAATTTAAAATTAATTTATATTGAATTAATCATTTAAAATTTGGTTGTTTACTTTATTTTTGTTACAATGGAAGCAATTTTATGCTTTGTTTTTGTTACAACAGAAGCAAATTTATGCTAACTTTTATGTAATGTATTATAACAGTTAGTAGTTATTTTTATTTGTGAAATAATTATTTATAAAATAATAATTATATCATATAATAAATATGAAAATAATAACAATAAAACATGTATAAATTAAATAGAAAAGTATTACTAAAAAAATCTTTATTACAAAATGTAAAATTTTTCTATATACCATATTATTTCTATTTATAAAATATAAATAGAAATAATTATACAACATGCCATAGACCATATTTATATTTTTAATATAACTTTGGTATCATTATTTTTACCAAATTAATGCCCAGTCTATTTTAGACGTACTACTTCTTGGTTTTGAGCTTTCCTAAGTCACTTTATTTTATTTTTTTGCAAAATCCCCTAAGTCACTTTAACCTAAACCTAAAACCTTGTTCTCTTCAATTTTTTTAGAGAGTAGACTAAATTCACCAAGCCATTGCAATCCATTGTAATTGCCGCCCATCACTACCGACCATCATCACCTCACTGTCATCCATCACCATCATCTTTAGTCACCACCGTCAGCAAGATCACCATCATTTTATTTTGTTTTGCTTAGAAAATTATAGTGTTTTCCTTGTAAAAACTTTTGCGCTAATAAAAATCACAGCACCAATTTGAGTTGTTACTAGAATTGTGGATGTCTAACTCTGACCCGGTTGATGATTTTATTTTGCTGGTATGTTGTTCTATATTTTGCATCTTCTACCTTAGTATGGAGGCAAGAAACATTATCAAACTGTTTCTTTGCTCAAAATAGTCTATTTGCTCAAATGTTTTGAAAATAAAAGAATAAACAGCAGATTTGGCTCAAAGAGTATGGCTTATTGTCATTGTCATGTAGTAAAATTATAAGAAATATCTTGTATTGTAATTATAAAATAATCTTGGTTCAAATTTATTCATTTTGAATAGCGATGTTCAATGTCAAGTTGTTGAATTGTTTTGTTTCAATGTCACATTATAGGGTTTTAACCTCCCCTAAAAAACTGAACATAAGCTATTGTTGGAGTTGTGTTTTCCACTCTCTTCTCTCTGTCTGTTCTGCATCCAATTCAGTGTCAAAATTATTAAGGTATGTATTCACCTATTTATTGTCTTGATTGATTATTTGATTTTTTTTGTGATGTTATTGTGACTAGTTTATGTGTTTAGCTTTTGTTAATTAGTTGTATGCATGAAAGTATATCATTTTAAGTTTTTGCTACATAGACTAAAAATTAAACTACACCATTGTATCAATGGCAAATTTATTTGTTTTAATATTACATTTTGAAATCATGTTAATAAGTATGGCCTGATTACAAAATGAACTTACATTATATATCTTGAATTCAAAATCAGGTTATAAGTTGTTAAAGGTTCAACCATACAAAGTTTAATGATTTGTTCTTTTCAAGCTTATTATATTATAATTTTTTATCGGGTTATTGTTTGTTTCACATTTATGTTATATTTTAATTATTTTATAAGGTTCCAAAAAAAAATTCTTTTCATTTATTTTTATATGTAGCTAAGAAATTTTAGTGTTTGATTCTTGAATTAGTGTAGGCATAAAGATAGCACTACATACATACATTAGAGAAAATAAGACCAGATCGACAATGGATTGATTATCAGATAAAAGATGGTGGTTTAACGATGGAGTTCGGAGTTGGCATTGAGGGATTCATTAAATTTTCATTGAGTCACCCATAAAATGAGACATCAAAAATTTTGCTATCAAATGTAGGAGCATTTCAAGAGGATGTCATCGAAAACCATATTTTGATATTGCAACAGACAAAGAACCTCAATCATTAGTTGATCATAATTGTCCTTTTATAGACATTGAAGATATAGAATTTCAAGAAAATGAGGAGGTGGAACTAGAAAATAGAGTCAGATGAAGGTTATGAAGAAATAGATGATAATGATGATAATGTTACTAATATTGAAGATTGAAGCTTTTATATTATTGTGACCTTATGAATATATTTATAATATTGTATGTACTTTATAGTAGATATTTTCATTATAAATATGTTGTTTTGTAATTATTTTTATTGTAGGTATGAGAGGTGTCCATTCAGCAAGGAGCAGAGCTAATTCTGCAGGTCAGGGGGCAATTGAACTATTTGCACCAGCCATCCTACCTACAAGCACTACCCCACCAGCTATAGGTTTGACACCTACCTTCAATGTGGAGAACTTACCACCACCTGTCCTACAAACTAATCTGGAGTCTTCTACCGCATCAACACCAGTCGGGTCATCAACCACATGTGGTACCACACGGAGAAAGAATATAGAAATAGTTGACAAGGAGATCACATATGCTTAAAATGTTTATTATGCCACTTATTATTTTTTGGTTAATTGCTATACAAGATAATTTATTTTCATATGAAATTTAATATTTAATATTCTTTTGTAATTTTTTGAATATATTTCTTCAAAGTACTTAACTGACATTACTAAGATTTTCAAGCATAGACTAGAAATGGAGGGTGCAACATGGAGGTTGGTGTCTGCCAACACTAAGGAGTTCTATTGGGATGAATTTAAGGTATTTCATATATACTTGTTCTCTTGTTGTATTGCACACTTGACAAGATTCTTTTAATGTATCTATGTGAACTAACTACTATTTTGGTGGGTTGTTGTATGTATATTGAATCACCTTTCAAATGTAGTGAAAGCGTACGTGTTTGAGGAAGATGGAAATTTTGTTGTGTTTTTTGCATCCTATGTTATGTTGGTTTTTGGTAGCTAAGCTTAAAAAAATGCAGTGTAAGTTCAGTTCTAAATTACTATGAATCCATATACATTCTAAAACGTGAATGAATAGTTTTTAGTTTCATTTGATACAATATTAAGCAAGCATTTAATAGGCAGTGTAGTATTCATTTAATAAAATATTGAAAAACCAATATGTGGTCTAGGCAATAAAAGGATATAAAATAGTAAAATTTTTATAAACATGAGCAAAAAGATACACATATCTTGATAAGGTAACCTAAATGCTCTAAGGAGCTGAACTTGTGTTGTGCTTAATAAGATCGCATAAATATTAGAAAAGAGATTCTATAGATATTTGGTATTATGGTGTAGTTTTCTCATTTGAATTTGCTCCCTTTTTCTTTATTTTTTTCAGACTAGTTACATTGGGGTATTAACATGAAACAGAATATATTGCTTCCATTTATTATTCTACTCTCCCTTTGAAAGTTATGATACATGATAATGTTATTGCTTATAAAGTTTAATTATTTGATTATTTTTTGATCTATTGGTCTAAGATTAGAAAGAAAATGATTTTAGTGGCAATAAAAAAAGTAACTAAATCTTTATATTTCAATATTTTAAGCTACTTGTCATTTTTTCGTGTGCTGCATACAAAAGAAAAGATAGTTTAAGATTATTCAAACTTGTTAATATTGTGTTATTTCAAAATCACATTGTGCTACTAGTACTATATGTGGTTATTCATTTTTATTTGTTAAAATGTTATGTTTTTTAGAAAGCATGTAACTGGAACAATTCAAATGATGCATTAGTCAAGAGAATATTTAATATGATGGCAAGAAAGTGATATGGGGATTGGTTGTGCAAGATGCGAATCAAATGGAAAAAAGAAGATAATATACTAGAAGATGTATGGGAAAGCTAGCATCAATATTGGAATACTCCTGGATATAAAAAGAAACATGAACAAGCTGCTAAAAATTACCATGCAAAAAAGGGAGGACCTGGCACCAATACTTCCATACATACAGGTGGCTCTAGATCCACAATTACATTGTAATGATTTGGTAAGAATTTTAAGAATAATTTTTTAAATAACATTTCCTCATCATCTTATTCGAACTAATTAATTTGATAATTAATTTTTATAGGAAAAGGAATCACAATTCAACATTGTAAGATGGTGTTTACAATGACAAAAGATCTAAGGACATCAATGAATGATTTCAATTTTACTTTATTAAAATAACTCAACAATTATTCTTAAATAATTATTAAATATAAGATGTTGTGGAAACAATGGTTGCCTATGCTTCCCAGTTTGAGGAGGATTTAAAGGAGCCTGTGGAGGTTAACATGAGCCAGTTATATCTACAAGCGGTTGAAGGTGAGAAAAAAGGCGAGTGTATGGCCTTGGCTCTCAGGTGTCCATATTTTACCCCGAGGCTATCAACAGTTCCTCGACCACTTCGTTCTATGATTTTACATCTGATGAATGTTTCACACAACATGTGAATGAAGTTTTGGGCAGAGAGGGTGAGAGTAGAAGTTCAAGAACTTCAACTCAAAATGAATGAAGATGTGAGATTATATAAAGAGTAATTAGAACAACAATTTCAATAAAATATAGAGCTCTTTGAATGAATGTTTAATGCACAGTCTCTTTCCAATTCCCAACATCCAGATCCTACTAATCCAGCTTCTACACCCTCATAACCATCTCCAGGTCATGATCATAATCTTCAGATTATGAGCTAGTTTTTTTAGATGATGATATGAACTATTTATTGTGTTAAGAGTTTTTTTAATTGGTGCAATATAATTAATGTAAGTTATTTGTATTGCTTTTATTTTCAATGATATACTAAATTAATATTTGTTTTTCCAATGAATGTGTGCTTTTTATTATTATGGTTTTTAATTATTTAAAAATTAAATATATTGCAGTATAAAAAAAATTTTAAATCAAAATGGATTTTAGCGACGGAAATTAAATTTTAGCGACAGAAAATTTCTTCGCTAAAATGACTCGAAAAGTGTACAAGAAATTAAATTAGCGATGTAAAATTAAAATTCATCTCAAAAATACGAGACAGAAAATCAGATTACGTCCCTAAACTTGGCCACGAAAAATTTAAATACATCACTAATATAGCGACAGACTAAAATTTTCATCTCTAAATTTAGCGAGGAGCATTTTACTGACTAAATTTTTTCCGTCGCTAATGTATTTAGCGATGGATTTTTTGATTTAGCATCGGAAAAATTCGTCGCTAAATTGCTAGAATCTTGTCACGATTCAGATATCATATAGAATTGAAATTTATAATTTTTGCTAAATCATATGTTTATGCATGAGAGTCATGGCAGATAGTGATAGGTAACTCAGATAATACACTCATGTGGAACGGAAAGAAGATAATCTTGATGTGTTAGAGAATTTTGTATATGAAAATCTAGGGTCAAGATAAGTTTAATCATTATGACGATGACACTCATAAAGTGATAAGTATAAAAGTAATAATGACCAATCTAGTAATCATATTCTAGAAGAATTCATTGGAATTAGTTTATGCTAAGCAATTTATGATTATTTTCTTGATATATATTTCTTGTTATTTTAATAAAAAATTTTATAATAAAATGAATTTAAAAAAATGAATATGTTCTTTATTCTTTAAGTAGATGATTCAGTGCATAAAGATTGTATTACATATAAAAATCAAATCATTTGTTCTTATAGAATATAAGGTTGTTGTTCGTAATCTAGATAGGACTAGACAAGCTTTTGATAAGATTATAGAACTAGATTTAGTAGGTCTATCTTGACTTTTGTGAATGGTGAAGTTTTAACTTCTAGTACTAATATACTCAAGTTTATTGAATGGATCAATATTGTGTAATTATTTTGTACTAAGTTGTAAAATAAAATATATCATAGTTATTATAAATATTATTACTCTTATTCTTGTGGTCATTATTTATGTATGCTTGTTGATAGTTATTTTTATTTATAAAAAGTGAGGTTCTAGAAATAGGTTTAAGAATTTTATGAATTAGATAACTTTATTAAGCATATGATAATTTTTGATTACTGAGAGAATTTATGTCCAATAAAAAGGATTAATGATACCTCCTTAAGAAAGCTTATAAGTTTTGATATTGTCAACCCATAAATCAAACAAGTTAAGTAATAAAAATCAAACAAATAAATCAAACAAATAAATTAAATGAATCAAACAAGTTAAGTAGAAAGTATCAATAATAATTAAAGATTGATTGAAATGGATTATCAGTGATCTGATTCAATCAATGGCTATATGTTTAATTAGTGTTAAGTAATAAAAATCATAAAATATTTTGAATAAGTGATAGAGTGTAATTATAATTCTTTAGTTGTATATATTATAATAAATATAAATTATAGTGTTAAATAATTTACATTGGAAACCAAAGATTTAAGATTTTTGAAGGCTATAAATTATTTATAGCCTTTTCTGAATGTCATAAAAGTATTTAAGATTTTTGTTTATTTATTTAGTATATATGTGTAGAAATATAATCAAAATAATTAGTTAAATTATAATTGAATAATTTTATTTTGTCAAATTAATTAATTATTATTAAATTAATTTTGATTATATACATATATAATCTTTAATAACATATTTCATTTAATAATAAACCGATATGCTTGTTTTAATGCATTAATAATTTTGTTTTGTTATTTTTAAATATAAATGAATAATTGCTTGATGTTGCTACACCACTATAGACTCGCCATCTTTGAATGTGATGCTGGGGGAGGTAATATGGGGGATGACCTAAGCCATATGTCAACCTAAAACTAAGTATTTTCTTACTAAAATTTATTCGAAATATAAAAATAACACTTACATGAGTATCATCACTATGATTAAATAATAAATTTTTTGGATTACGAATTCTCCAACAATGGTATTAGAAAAAAAATGGTTTTAATATGCGTGTATATATTATGGTTTTAAGAATATTAAAAAGTCTAACTAAAATAGAGGGGTTCTAATCTCTATTGACTTACTTAAACATAGAGTTTGTTTATTTTTGTATTGTGGTAATGTGTTTGGATGAATTTTAATAATTGGGTAAAAATTTTATGTTTAAATTTTTGATTAAGATATCAATTTTTTTTGGTAAATCTTATGAAAACTAGCACCGATGATAGCACCCATGATAGTTGTCATGGTGATCAGCAATATCATATGTGGTTGTTGACTAGTGATCAGGAGAGCCAAAGAAGATGATTATCACTAGTGATACTATCAATGGTAGTTGTCATGGTGATCAGCAATATCAAAAAATATGACTATCACTAGCAATGCCATTCTTGGTGGGTGTCGAGGTGATTGACAATATTGGAGAAGATGATTGTCATTGGCAATGCCATCTATGATGATTTTCACAGTGATCGATAATGCTGGATAAGATAACTATTATTGGTGATGCTTTTAAAGGTGGTTATTGTGGTGATCGGTAGTACCAAAGAAGATGACTGTCAATAGTTACACTATCTATGGTGATTGTCATGGTGATCGACAGTACTGAAGAAGATGATTATCACCAACGAGTCCATATGTGATCATTGTCACGACATTCAAAAATAATGGACAAGGCGACTATTCATCAGTAAAGGTATCAACAATGCTAGGTGACCCGGGCCTGGCCATGAACCCGACTTGGCACGACACGATTCAGAAATGTGCTTGGGCATGTGCTAGGCGTACTCTTGGCATGGGTCATGTCGTGTCATGCTAAGGGAAATTGGCTCGTGTGTCATGCCAGGCATGACTCGTGCTGTATATGTAATTTATTTTTTAATAATTTGTTTGTATAACCAAATATTTTTTCTATTTTAATATTTTCATGAAGTGCAGGAAATAAAATATTAAGAGGCCGGGGATGTAGTAGTAGCATAATAACGGAGGTCTCGCTGTCCAGTCAGTGGGCCGAAATTTATGGAGCAGGGTCTGATCCGTTCCATGATCTGACCCACTCCGGTTAAATGAACTGAGAGATTTTTTTTATATAAATGTTCTGTAATTTTATTTTCGGGCGGCTGTTTTTGGACCCGTGGAACTGTTCATCGTCTCTCTCTCTTCTCTCTGCATGATTTATCATGACTGCTATGTGTGCTGCATACTGTAAGACTTTTTTGTCGATTTAATCTGTAATGCATCAGTATTTTCTGGTAGATGTAGCTAGTCGTACTAAGTGACTAGCGAACCACGTTATTTTTGGTGTTTATTTTTTATTTTTTTGATTATGTCATGGATGCTTGCTGGATTGGGATATACATATTGTTTGTTTTATGTGTTTCAGTTATTTCTACATCTTAATCTCACTACCGTGGAAGTGCAATTTCCCAACAACTCGAGTGCCAGACACTTGGGCATGACGCGATGCGACAACATGTGACACCTGTCAAGCGACATGGCAACGGTGCGACATGGCAATGGATGATGCCCAACAGGTGACACAACGAACCTAGCAGGCCAACAGGAATGCTCACTCCATTCTGGGGTGCACCCGTATCCCCAAATTTTGGCATGAACTAGCCCAAAACTAGGCTAATTTTGGGTGGAGGGCCATGCCGACCCTACCCTTTAGTGAATCATGCCATGCTTGGCAAGACACGATTACTGTATCATGTCATGCTGTGCACGAAATGAGGGCCTAAAAAATGGGTTGTGCCTGGCCGGCACATCCAATTGACACTAATATTCATCAGTGATATCACCTATGAAGGTTATCATGGTGCACAACCAATATTGAAAGTGATGATTGTAACTAACAATATTAACTAGTGGTGGATATAGCCAACAATGATGGATTTTATGGTAACCTTGAATTAATAAAGATAGACAAGGTAGAATCCATGGTGGCAGAAGTAGGAGGCAACTTAGTTCATGGTAGTAGACGTAGAGGACATCATAGTTCATGCCAATTGTAGCATAATGCATGGTCAATGTCTGAAACTAAAATAGATTTCATATCTATTTTATTATGGACACTACCGCAAAACATTATGATTGGTAAACTAGGTAGGTTATGCCTAATTTAGGGCAATGACTTTTAATTTTTGAAAAGTATTAAGTTGTAAGTCCTAAAACCTTAACAACTGAGATGTTCAATAATCATATATACATGATGCCTAGTTATTACATATTTGTGGCATTCAATTATTTTTGGCATGGAAATATGTATTACATGGAAATATGTATGTTGTAGCATGAGAATATGTTTGGCATGAAATTGTATCTATTATGGAATGGATACATACATACATACACATATATATATGTTGTCATGGCATGCATATATAAGAATGACAACTAGTATGATAGTTTTGGGCCAAAAGAAAATACACAATTTAAAATAAAAATCCTCAAATTTTAAAGATTTACTTGAGAGGGAATTCATAAAATGAATCATATGGTCTCCATCACTAGTTTTAAAGTTATGCAAGTTATTTCACATGTTGTTCTTAATACATTTCATAAGCTAATTCTATAGATGATTAAATGAATCACATCTCCATATGAAGGATTCATTTAAGAATCAATCAGTTTAGAAATATGTAATTATTTATACTTAGCTATAAATAATAGCATCCTCTATATCTAAGTCACTACCATGATTTGTATGTTCATAGATAAGTTATCAATTTAATCTTGTTTGACACAACTAATATTTAGATAACACGATTAACATAAATTGACTTGTTTGAATAAATAATGAATAGTAGACATCCTCCTATTGAGGCATATTATTCATTTTGTGTCAGACTAATGATGAATTCATTGAAGGTAATCAATTCTTGTTTTAGAATTCAAAATAATAATCTCATTATAAAATTTTTTAGAAAAATAGCTTTCAACCCACTCACCACCATTTTCAAAGAGAATAAACATGATGGAACCAATTATATTGATTGGAAAATAAATCTTGGCTTTTTCAAGATTATTGATAACTACAAATTTGTAGCCATGGATCTATGTCCAAAACGTCAACTTGGGGAAACCGATGAGGAGGCCAAGCTCCATGTGAAATGGGTAGAGGCTGATGAAATGTTTAGATATTTTATTTTGGCTTCCATGTCAAATATACTCTAATATCAACATTAGTTCATGACTAATGCTTATGACATGATATCTAATCTCAAACAATTATTTGGAAATCAAATTTATTCCACTAGGTAGAAAGCCATGAGGGATCTGATGAATATTATAATGAATGTAAGTATCAAAGTGAGAGATCATGTTCTCAAGATGATTAGTCTTTTGAATGAACTAGAGATCCTATGAGCTAAGATTGATATAATTTCTCAGATTGATATTATTCTTAAATCCCTGTTAGACTCTTATAAGCAATTATACCTAAATTATAATATTAGACCTGATAGTACTTTGGTATAATTGCAGAAAAAATTGGTATTAGCTGATTGTTTATGGCTTAAATAACTTCAGAATAAACTCGAGTTCCACCTATAGCTCCTAAGTCACGAGTGGGAGTTAAAAATTTAAAAGAAAAATATTTTTTTGCAAGTAGTCAGAACACTAAAAGAAGTGTCTGATTTAGTAGTGGTATTTATGATTACCTAGTTTGTAGATATTAGTGTCATTAATAATGTTTGTAATTCTTTATAATGGTTTTGAAAAACCAAATTACTAAGTGATTGAAAGATAGATCATCACGTATGAAACAATACCAAAGTGGCGGAAATTGCAATGAGTGATTGCATGCTTCATTTTGAGAGAAATAATTAAAATTTAAAAGATTATTTTTTATGTACATTCGATCAGAAAAAACTTGATATTAGTTTCTAGTTTAGTTATAGATGAATTCATCTTTTTATTCAATAATTTTGTAATAATTTACTTGAATAAAAAAATTGTCTATTCTAGTATATTAAAAGATAACCTTTATGTTATTAAAAATGTTTATGTTCTACTATAATAATGTGAGTCGAAAGTATTAATACTTTACCACATAAAAGAAAGTAGCATTCTAATATGAATTAAACTTATCTTTGGCATTTATTCTTATGTCATATAAATCTAAAATAGATTTCAAAATTGGTTAAAGATTAACCTTTGGGTTCATTAAATGGGAAAATATCTCAACATGTGAGTCTTACTTCGAAAGAAAAATAAGTAAACTACCTCTTATGGCCAAAGGCCATTGTGCCAAAATAATACAAGAATTAGTTCATTTTGATTTATGTGGCCAATGATTATCTAAGAAAGTTGTAGTTTTGAGTATTTCATTACTTTCATTAATGATTACTTAAGATGTGGATACATTTATTTGATATGGTGTAAGTCCAGTATCTTTGAGAAATTCATGATGGAGATTACCTCTTTGAAGAGTTTAGAGACTGCTTATTGGATCAAGGGATTACATTCCACTTGTCCACACCTAGTACTCAGTAGTAGAATTGTGTGGAAGAAAGAAGAAATATTACTCTTATGGACATAGTAAGGTCAATAATGAGTTATTCAAATATATTTGATTCCTTTTGGGGATATGCATTAGAAATAGTAATGTAGTATATAATTTGTTTTGTTTTCTATTTAATCATTTGTTTTATTGTTTTTCTATTTTTTTAAAGGTCCAAGTACTAATATGTTGAGAGATTGGTCACGTGGCACTGAGATAATAATAGAGGTCTCACTGCTTGGTCAGTAGACCGAAGAAATTTTTTGAGTGTGACTTGGTCTGCTCTGTTGATCTGACTCATTCTGTTTATAGAACCCTATTTATTTTTTATATGAATTCATTGGATGTGTAATTTTTTTAGCATGCTTTGTCCTTCATCTTTTTCTTTCTCTCTATGTGATTTTATACTATAACATTTTATTAATCTGTAAGTGCTAAGAATTTTTATGGTAGACATAATTAGTCATGTTGAATGGTAGTGAACCACATTAAAATTGGTGTTTGATTATTGTGGTGTGCATTATTTATATTTCTCCACAATCTAATAGTTTTGCATATTCACTATCGAGAGATAAGAAATTCTAACAAGTATCAAAAAGATAGATAAGTTGACAACAAAAATAGAAATTTATTTTTTCGTGGGATATCCTATGGGGACTAAAGGTGGTTTGTTTTATAGTCAAAAGGATCAAAAGATTATTATTATCATTAATGCATGATTTCTAGAATAGGACTGTATAGCAAATCTCAAGCCAAGGAGTTGAATTGTTCTTGAGATTTTAAAAGGAGATAAGCTAGTCCACACTCCTTCAATACATGAAGGAACACAACAAGGAGACATCGTCAATATCTCATTGTCTTATTGTAATGAGAGAACTTTTCATGATAGTATTAATACTAAACCTTGTAAGCCTATCATTAATGTGCTAGTAGTACAACTAAAAGGTAATAATCATACTAGTTTATATGGATCAGTATCTATACAACATGTCACTAAAAGTATACAATTAAGTGGAATGTTTCATCATAGTGAGAGGGTAATTTATCAACCTACATGGTATATATTCTTGGGAGAATATTATAAAAAAAAATCCTTGATGAGCAAGATATTTATCCTAGAATCTATGATGAAGCACTTCAAGATAGAGATGTAGAACATTGGCAAAGAGCTATGGAATCAGAAATGCAATTAATGCAATATAATCAAGTTTGGGATCTTATGGAATCACCTGAAGGGATAAAACACATAAAGTGCAGGTGGATCTATAAAAAATAGAGAGAGACAATAATATTGAGATATATAACGCTAAGCTTGATGTAAAGGATTTTACTCATAAAAAAGAAATTGATTATAAGGAAATCTTTTCACTAGAAGTCTTGCTGAAGTCAATCTAGATTCATTTATCTATTGCAACTCATTATGACTAGAGGTGTCAAATGGGCCGGGTAGCCTAGGTGGTTTGGGCCTGACCTGAAGCCTAACATGGTTCAAGCATGCCTGGCTCAGGATGGCATGCTGATATAGTGTGCCCGGGGCCATGCTGGGTTAACCCTTGGCACAAATTGTGCATTGCCGTGCCGAGGGTCTTAGGCCCATGTGCAGTGCAAAGCACAACTCAGGTGCATGGTACATGCGCATGGCACGAGCAATGATGCATCGACCGATGTAGTGATGCCCAATGGGGGACAAACGACGATGCCCAATGGGTGATGACTTGGCATGTTCAACGAGCACAGAGGCACGATAGCACGAAGGGGAAACCCTAATTTAATTTTTACCTAGAATGGCCCGACTCGAATCGGCCCATGTACTTGAGCTTATTTTGGGCCATATTATAACTATGAAATTTGGAAAATAGATGTAAAAACTACATTTTTGAATAGACATATTGAATAAAGTATTTATATGATTCAATTAGATGGTTTCATAGAAATGGCTTAGAGCACAAATTTTGTAAGTTGAATAAGTCCATTTATGCCTAAAGCAAGTATATAGATCTTGGAATACTCACTTTGATCAAGTCATTAAGTCTTATGGCTTTGATTAATATCAAGATGAGTATTATATATATATATAAAGTGAGGTAATAATATTGTGGTATCCTTGGTAGTATACGTTGATTATATATTGCTTATTGGTAAAAATGTGGGCTCATAATATTTGATTAAGGCCTATTTGTCCAATCAATTAAATATGACAAACTTAGGAGAAACAATTCATATTCTTGGGATTATCTTGTTGTGAGATCACAGAAAAATAATATTTGGTTTGTTTCAAGCTATTTATATCGATAAGATATTAATTCAATTTAGCATTCAATATTCTAAGAAAGGTTTTATTCCTTTCAACATGAAATCACTCTATCAAAAAAATAAATCTCCAAAATACTTAATGACATTGAGGAAATGAAGATAGTTCTTTTTGCATCCATAGTAAGAAGCCTCATGTATATAATATTTTGCACTAGACCTAATATTTATTATGCTATAGGTATAGTAAGTAGATATCCATCTAACTTAAAACAAGAATATTGGACAATAGTAAAATATAAAGTCAAGTACCTAAAATGACTCTAGATTACGTGTTAGTGTATCAAGTGGACAATCATGTGCCCATGAGGTATACAGACTCAAATTCTAATTAGATGAAGATTTTAAAAAAATTCACCAAGGGTTGTGTTTGTCATGGGAAATAGAGCAATAAGTTGGTGAAATATCAAGTAATCTTGTATTGATGATTTCACCATAGAAGTCAAGTATGTGGTAGCTTTAGAGGAAGCCACATAAACTATATGCCTTAGAAACTTTCTAATAGGCCTAGGGGTTATTCCTTCTAAGCAATTCTATTACTTTATGTGGTGATAATAGTATAGTAGTTGTAAATTCAAAGGAACCTAGAACCTACAAGAAAGCAAAAGACTTTGAGCATAAATAAAAATTAATAAAAGATATTATGAAAAGAAAAGATGTGGTGGTGAGGAAAGTAGCATCAGAAAACAATTTGATAAATTTTTTTATGAAGAGCCTTTCAGCTAAACATTTGATAGACATTTGAAAGGGTTGAGAGTGACGTGGAATCATGGCTTAAGTCTAAGAGGGAGATTGTAGGAACTGGTTTATCCTAAAAGCCATTTATGATTGTTTTCTTGGTTTATATCTTCTTGTTATTTTAATAAAAAAATTTATAATGAGCTATATTTATAAAAATGTTTGTCTTTTATTTTATATGTATATGCTTCTATGCAATGAGATTGGCTTAAGCATAGAAGATCAAATCATTGGTTCTCATGGAATATAAGTTTATAGTTCGCAATCTAGATGAATTGGATTACCTATCAGTAAGATTGTAGCATTATATTTTAGTAAATATATCTTGATTATGATAAATGGTAATATTTTAACTTCTAGTATTAGTTCGCTTGAGTGTATTGAACAAAACTAATATAGTATAATTATTTTGTATAGACTTGTAAAATAAAATATATTATAGTTATTATAAATATTATTATTAGTATTCTTAAAGTAATTAATATTTATATATTTTTATAATAGTTATTTTGATTCATAAAAAGTGAAATCTAGAAATAGATTTTACAACTCCATGAATTAGATAACTTTATTAAGCATATGGTAAATAGTAATTACTGATAGAATCTATGTCTTATCAGAAGGATTGGTGATACCACCTTGAAGCTTATAAATTTTGATATTATCAAATCCTACAAGTAAATTTTATTCAGACAATTCAAATAAGTTAAGTGGAAAGTATCAATTAAATAATTAATGCTTGATTGAATTGGATTATTAGTAATTTAATTCAATCAATAGGTATCCATCATTTTAACATGATAAGTTTATTTAGTGTTAAGTAAGAATAGACAAAATATTTTGAATAAATGAGAGAGTATAATTATAATTAACATGATAATATTAAAATATAAATTTTTGTACAAAATAATTTACTTTGGAAGCTCAAGATCTTGTTTAGGCTGATGTCCCTTCCATAGCCTAATGTCATAAAAGTATTAAAGTTATTTGTTTCTTTATTTAGTATATATGTGCATTTATTTTATTAGAATAATTACTTTAATTATAATTAATTAATTTGATTTTGTCAAATTAATTGATTATTATTAAATTAATTTTGGTTATATATATATATATATATATATATATTAAATATATTAAATCTTTAATAGCATATGTAATTTAATAATAAATCAAAATGCTTGATTTTAATGGATTAATGAATTGGTTTTATATTTTTTAAAATATAAATGAATAGTGGCTTTGTGAGGCTACACCACGATAGCATTGCCATATTATAATTTTGAACACGGGGCTGGTGGAGATAATACAAGAGATGATCAAAGCCATCTATTGACCTAAATTTAGGTATTTCTTTGCTAAAATTAATTCTAAATATAAAAATAACACTTCCATGAGTATTATCAACATGATTAAATCATAAATTTCTTGGATTACAAATTATTCAATAGAATTTACCTAAAGTATGTGAGATTTAAAAAGAATATATAATCTAGGAGTTTCACCATAGTATTAGAGTTGTGTTTTAGCTATGATAGATTATGATAAGTAAGTTATAAGACATGTAAGAAAAGGTAAGCCATATAATGGAGATAGCCCTACTAATCAAATATTCTTATAGGTTAGATTCATATGAAGATATATGTTAAATATCATATGTATGACTTTTACAAAGCTGAAAGTATAAATGTATTTATTACCACATTATCTTATATATTTAGGATATTAAATGTTCGAGAATAAAAATACACATTCAAAGTAATTACTAGGAATAGTTATTTATTTGCTTAAAAAGAGTAGAAGTGTGAAGGACCTACAAATAGTATATTGTGTTGCTTCTATGGTGATATACCAATGAAATAACTACAAGAGAATAATCATTGATAATTATAGTCCAAGGATGGTAACCATCTTGTATGCAAAGAGGGCACCACGACATTTTCAAACTAATTAATACTTCATTAAATAATTAGACACAATATTGATTGAATACTAGAGAAGTATTATCACACACAAGGAAGTGAACCAACTCTAGAGTCTAAGTATCTTGTTGAAAACTCATATTTTTGACTAAACTTGAGTTGTAGTTGATTCACTTTGATTTCTCAAGCTACCAACTCAATCCCAGTGGGAATGATATATGGACTTACATCTATTTTATTATTTGTATGACTCATATACTTGTGGAGACTCAAAAAATCTTTGACACCATTGCTATGAATGAACAAGTTTCTAGTTTTCAATGTATCGAACAATTGTGGTAAAAAAAAAAAGACAATGACTTTGCACTTTGTCGTGGCTTTTCTTTAAAAGTATAGTCATTACTGGATTTTAGTGTCATGACTTCTTTTTTCTAGGTAGAAATTCATGATTAGGTTTGAGTACCATGACTTATTTTGTTGCATATCTAAGTGTTTGAGTGAAATAAAAAAATAATGAAAAAAATTATAACACACACCACACAAATAAATCTTGGATTGTCTCTTAAGTAGTGCAAAGTTTAACATTTTTAGCTAGATTAATTTTTTTAGGTAACTTCAACATACCATGTTATTTTCTCGGTATAATATTTCTCCTTAGCATGTATTCCAAACTTTTCCTTCAATTTCTGGTCATTTAATAGGTTCCTTCATTCAAGATATTCTTTGGAACATATCATGATTTTATTAATTGTTAACATTTTTAGCTAGATTAATTTTTTTATCTCCATTTCAATCGGTAACTTCAACATACCATGTTATTTTCTTAGTATAATATTTCTCCTTATCATGTATTTCAAACTTCTTTAATTTTTGGCCATCTACCAGGTTCCTTCATTCAAGATATTCTTTGGAGCATATCATGATTTTATTAATTATTAACATTTTTATCTAGATTAGTTTTTTTATGTCCATCCAATCGGTAACTTCAAAATACCATGTTAATTTCTCAGTATAATATTTCTCCTTAGCATGTATTCCAAACTTCTCTTTCAATTTCTCTCCACCTACTAGGTTCCTTCATTCAAGATAATCTTTTGAACATATCATGATTTTATTAATTGTTGTGGCATCATTATGTGTGATCTCCTTAACTAATGTCATGACTTTTTGTGAAGTCATGCCATCAACATTTGTTCTATGGAGGAATTATTTCGTGGCAATGGAATATCATTCACTTCTCATATATTTCTTCCATGTTATGGCTTTTCTTTTGTCATGAATTTTTTGTTCATCAATCGCACTTGTATATTCATGATATTTTGAAAAGTCGTGATTTCTTTCTACATGGAAACTTCATCCACTTGTTCATTCTTATATTCAATGATAATGGTCTCTATTTCATCTTTCACTCCTAGGACATCATATATCGGTAGTAGAATTTTTTCCTATTGTAATTTTTCTTTGATCTCCTCCCTCATTGATTTTTCTATGTTCTTTAGTTGGAAATTTTGTTGTCTCAACCACTTTTTAACAACTTCAACACAGTTTGTGTTTGATGCTTCTTTCATCATTATTTTGAGGTTTATTACAATCTCAAAATAATTTTTTTTATCACGACTTATTGCAACCGTTTCTTCTTCCATAATTTCTTCTATTTCATTAGCTTTTTCTTCTTATTTAGGTCAACAATCTTACATTAAATCCTTCCATCTACAATCTATATATTGTCTTTCAGTTATGCATATGAGGCTATCTATTTTCTAACAATTTTTTTCATCATTATCTAGAATTTGTTTGTTTTTTAATAGGTTTAACTTTATTTGCTTTTTGTTCACACAAAGTGCAAATTTACCATTCTTTGTGTCAATCATTGCATATTTATTCGTCAAGAATGATCATCCCAAGATCAATGGGACATACGAATCTTCCTTCATATCCATCATGATAAAGTTAGTAGAGAAACTAAATTATATAATCTTGACTAGCATGTCATTGATAATCTCCCACAAAAGCTTAATTGATTGGTCTGCTATCTATAGTCAGATAGAAGCTAGATTTTATCTCACCAATATTCTACATTCATACTATATATAATGACATCGAGTTTATACTTTCTCCTAAATCGAATAATACCTTCTGGAAGATGTACTCCTTAGTAATGCATAAGATTACTAAGCTCCTTAAAATCACTGAGCTTTCTAAGAAGTTTATGTTAAATAATTGTGTAGCAATTCTTAGTCAAGCTTACGATTCTATACATCTCCAATTTCTTTATTCTATTCATAATATTATTCATAAATTTTATGTAGCTTTAGTGAAATGTATGTTGATTTCTAGATTTTGAAATATATTGAAGAAACAATTAAATTATTAATCTAACTTTCATTTTCTATATGTAAAAATAAGATTAGGTTAGAGAGTTTGTTTACTATCTACATAATCATTATTGGCCATATCATCCTTTTATTAATTGCTTCAATTCATCTATATCTCTTCCTCTAATTCTACTTGTTCATGTGTGACATCAAGTGGCAAAAGTTGGATAATGAGATTTGTAGTGCCATGAATTTGGAAATGTCATGGCATCAAATGTTAGGATGTTGGGTAGCACAACTTTTGAAAAAGTAATGATATTGTTTGTCATAGCTTAATCTTCTACATTAGTATTCCTTTTGATTTCTCTTCTATTCCTATCCTTTTAATTATTTACCTCTTTTGAGTATTATGGATGACACCTCTCTGGATTCATCTTGGTATTATTTGGTAGTTAATTGATGCTCTTCTCCTTCATTACTAGTGCTAGTTGCTCAATTTAATTTTCAATGGTTTTCATCATCACATCCATGTGATCTAACCTTGTTTCTATCCACTCTAATTGGCTTTCTTATACATTATTTTTTTTCTGTCTCCATGAGTAGAACAAGAATACTCTTTTCACATGATGACTTTTCTGCTCTCTTTGGGTTATTGTAGTTGAAATTAAAAGCTCCTTACATTTGGTTTATAGTTGAGTTGCTACAAATTTTTTTTTTGATATTATCCCATGTTCTACTACACATTCCAAGTATCTTTCAAGAGCATTGTTGTTGGGTCTAAAAATATATTATCTTTTCTACAAAATATTGATTTTTTGATAAAATTTTCACTTTTTACTATTGAAAAATGGTCATTTTCTTTTACCTGGCCTTTTGTCGTGTTGTGCACTAAATTTTTTGTAAAATATGTCAAGTTTTGACTCCATTACTATTAGTCTTTTCAAATTCAATACAATAGTTTGCTTCCTTTCACTTGTACTTTTATTTGGAGTTTGGTAGTTATTTATGACATTTTCAAATAAGAAATAGGCATCCTCAAGTAATTTGTTCATAATGGAACCACTTAAGGTTACATCAATTATATACCTTATCATGTAGTATAAATGCTATTATAGAATGCCTGAGCTTAAAATGATAATTCAAATCCATGTAATGAGAACCTCATTCATAGATCTTTGAATTGGTCCCTACTATCATAAATATCTTCTACTTCTCTTATCTAAATTAGTTTATCTCTCCCAATAGTTAAGATATAATTTGAGGTTTGAAAAACTTGATTAAGAAAAGTTAGTTCAAATTTTCTCAACTCTAAATGGATCATCTAGATAAGTATTGGAACTAGCTTCTAGTTTTATCTCTCAATAAAAATGTGAAAAATCATAACTTTATCACATTCTAGCTAACTTCAATCATCTTCACGGTGTCACACAACTCCAAGAAAGTTGTGATATGACAATTCAAATCTTCGAAAACTTATCAACCATACTGATGTTGTCATACTATGACTATAATACTAGGCTTCAATTCAAAATAGTTCACATACATTGGTTAGATTTGAATCCCGAAGTAGTTGTTCATCAATGTTGACCTTCAATAGTCTACTTGGTCATGTGAGGAAAGAGCTATTGGAAAGCTTATTTTACACTTGCTTGGTTATTTCCATTACTGTCATTATCCTCCATTCGTTATCTCTCATTCATTTTTCTCAATATGTTATTTTTCATTCTCTTAATTTTTGGGTATGTAGTATTGGCTCAATCTCAGCTCTTCAATTCATAAAGTGTGATGGCTACAAAATAAAAAAAAAACTTCAAAACAAATACTAAGCAAAATATTTATCCAACCAACTATAAATAGAATAATCTTTTATTAAAGATAGTTATGTAAGCTCAAGTTGAATAATAAACTAAAACAATCTCCAAAAATACTACCAAAAACTTATTGTAGATTTGTTATAGTGTCAAAACTATATGTTTGTGATATTGCTCCAAAAGCTTATATGATTGATTTCATTTGATGGAGATTTATGAGTATATATATTGTACAAGTAATAAAGATGATAAAAGTCTAGATATCAAACTCACAAAAATTGTATGAGAAATTTAATCAACTAATAGTGAATTAATTATTTCTCAAGTTGAGAAGATAAACTTGAGTCTCAGATTGATACTCAATCTCTAAGATTAGTTTACTTCCTTGTGTATAATGAGTTTTCTTTACCATTGAGCCAATATTATGCTTTATTTTTTGATGAAAAGCAGGATGATGTAAATTTTTTTATTTTCCCTCTTAGCATATCCATTAATTGTCAACCTTTTCCTATTACTACTAATGATGGTATTCCTATAGTTGTTCTTTTGATATTTTAACTTTGAAATCACACTTACTTTATTTGTGATTCATTCATACTTCTACCTATTTTAGGTAATATATCAACTACCCTTGATGAATGATTTGATTATGTATTTTTATTCTCCAATCTCATACATAAAAAAATATGGTATTAATTGTATTTGAGCATTCAAGTTTGTAAATTTCATACTCGCATCAATAAACAGACATTTTCCTAATAATTTCATATATAAAAGTCATATAAGAATAAATAATTATATGATTATTACCATTTTATGAAGCATATCTTTTTGTGTATTCTATGGATTACCTATCACCTTCTACCATGACCAACATTGACTCTCACACTATAGTAAATTTTCTAAGTTAAATATTGTTTTATTCTTCACAACATTTAAAGGCTAGTTTCTTTAGAATATGTACAATGGAATGGTCATAAACTCATTTGTACTTTTATTTTTTTGAGCATCATACTTACATCAATTAAACATACATAAATTCATGGATTTCACTCATATGTTTATCTCATGAGGTAAGAATGAAATGAATTTCACTTCCTATATATACACTCTTTTATGAGCGTGTTTGTAACTTACCTCTCACTATTTGCCATGGCTAAATGTATAAATTTATTTGGTATTAAATCCTAAATATTTGTTATAATTAATATCCGTATCCATTACTATTCAAATCATAATATTTACATTATAAAATATTATACAAATATAATCATCATACACATACATATAAATCAACCTTAGATCCCAACATAATATGACATTGAGAAAGATTTCATTACTGATTAGGTCCTCTAACTAGGAGTTGGTGATTCATTTTATAAAACTCAAGGTTCCCAATGACAATGAACATGAGTAACTATGTCTCAAATCTAATTCCAAATCAATCATTGCTTGCACTCAGCTTGAATTTATCCCTAGCTAGTAGTTGGAATTTTCACCCATTTAGGGTTGACATGACCTAGAGTTCTATTAAATTATTGTACGTATCTTCAAGTTAAAAATCATGACTTTAGGTTGAGGTTACAATCATAGGCATTCTTTGAATACCATCTAGAGCATAAAGTCACAATATTACAGAAATGTTATAACCAAGATTATTCCTCTCTAAAATACAAAGTCAATGTAGTAAGAATAGCTAAGATGGTGGAAGTTTCTTTATGGAGCATTTGGTCATGGTGACAATAATGTCGTGACTAAAGTAATTATTTTTTGAAGAAAAAAGTCACATTATTAAGAATGAGCGTAACCAATGTAATTTTTCTAGAATATATAGTCATAGCAAAAAAGAACTTTTGTAACTAAAAATTGTAAGGTGTTGTGTGATTTTTAGCTTTGAAATAAATATATTAATACAATAGAAAATATTGTGACTTTGTGTACCTTATTAGAACTTGGTTACTACATTGTTAAAATAATATCAAAGTTAAATTTGCATTCTAGAACTAATGTGGGCATAACTCAAAGATAATGTCATGCCCATACAAAATCTTTTGCATAATAAAAGATTATGACAACAAAGTGATAAAGTTATAACATACAAATATTATCATGCTTTATTTGTAGAGTTGTAGCTAAGAAAGTCTACCTTAACTTCTTAACATATATGAGCTAGTATAAATAAGTCATGATAATGAAAATCTCATTAGTTGTCCTTATTATTCTACCCTTTAATTTGGCTTTCCACCATGTCTACAAATTATATTCAATTTAGATATGATTTCACTATTATTCATGTAATTATATAAAAATCATAATTTGGTGAAATTTTTTTTAGTAGAATATTCATCCAATTGATCATATATTAATTTTAATGGTTTAAACATATTCGAGTAAAACTAACTTGGGTTTTCCAATAACCAAGATTTAATATAATTGTGGTTCATACCTTATTAATGGAAGAGATTAACCTTAATCTTGTTTAATTAATGAGTTTCTTAATTTATGCCTCATCATATTACTAAGCATAAATCTATAACTATTCATCATATGAATCACATACAAAGATTGTTCCCTTACTATATGGCATGATTATATTATTATAGAATTAATTTATTGAGCCAAAAGGAATTGATTAGGTCATATCCAGAAAAAAGCATGAATTAAACCCCAAGGAAACAAAATTCATTTTCTTAGTCTTCTTTTCCATGGTATCTCATTTTTGGTTATTGCTTCTTTGCATCTCTAATCTAACCTAATCATATACAATCTATTTACATATATTTAAGAAATCCTCAAGATACATTTGAGGGGAATTGAGATGAGAATATATTACATAGAGAGAAAAATAGAGAGAAAAAAAACAAGGACATACATACCATATTTTAGTCTTAAAAATCATGTAAATGCTCAATCACATTGGATTCAATCCATAAATATCATGCTCATTTTAAAAACTTTAATAATGCATATAATGCATAAATAAAACATTGTTTCAACTTCCAAAAATAAAATATCCTAGCTCAATACTTTGTCTAAAGGTCTGATCCAACTCTTTGAACCAAGATTACCTTGTATATAATTTTAACCAATTGGGCTTTACATACAAATCTCATAATATTTTTGAATTTTGTCACATTAGATTTGAACTATATGTTCTAGAATTAATTCATAAATAATTTTTCCTCTAAAACTATTTTAATTAGTATCTTTTGAACTTCAAAATTTTAAAGTTATTTACACATTTTGGTTGGCACAAAATAAAATTTTAAAACCAAGTTGCAAGGTTCACTCAGCAACCAAGCCTAGTGTGTGTATCCATTTTAATATTTTTTTAAAAATTCATGTTAAATCCATTTCATATAATTCTAGTGCCCATGTTTATAGTGGCCATGTTTATAGTACCCAAAATATAAGGAGGCTAGATAATCATACAATTTATAATTTTTTTGAAAAAAATAAATAATGGATAAATAATTTTAATATCAAAATTTTAGAATATATCCAAAAACATCTAGAAACAACAATTATGGGTTTCATGAATTCTTTGAATTTTTTAGTGAATGATATGATCACCACATTGTATGAGAACTCTTCATGTATGAGTATAGTTTGTAATTTCATGATCAAATCATGAGAAGAATTAAAATTCATAAATCATCAATACGTGAAAAACACACATTTGGGTTCCAAAACCCTAGATTTTGACAATAAAAAGGTTCAATGTTTATGTTTAATATTCATATTATACAAGGAATTATCATATAAAAAACTTTTACATAAAAAGGAATTTTAAAAATGAAAACCTTAGAATACTGAAATCAACAATTGGCCTAGCAAGTTTTGAATTTGGAAAATTCAAGAACCCTCTGATATCACTGTTTAGAGTTTGCATGACATACATCATGGATTGGTACAATGTAAAAAAAAATTGTGTCAATAATTCTTTTATGAATCTCTTGGATCATCAAAAACAATCAAGAGCAAAGATGAGGAAGGAAATGTGATACATTTGCTTAGTTATAAATCTTATTTAGTATAATTTTTTATATTTGGGGTAGATCTACAGAAAACCAAGTGTTCCATGGTATGAACACCTCTAATATTATATACATGATGATTGAAGATGAAACCTCTATGAAAATGACTAAGGTTTTTGATCTTGATGCTAGCCAAAATCAAACATTGTAGAGAGAAGATGAAGAAGAAAGAGAAAATTTTTTCTCTTAAATTATAGCTAGTAACTTACAAAGTAAAATTCTGAAACTTCCTAAGATTTCATTTTCAGCTTATTAAGACACAAAAGGACTAACAAGGCACTCATTAAAGAACATAGTAATGGTTATTTGTTAACTTTTACTATACTAAACACCATCTAGTACATGTAATATTTTTATTGTCTAAGACTCATTACTCAATTGGACATGCCACTAAAGATTTTTTCTTCATGGTACTTACACTTTGGAAAGATATTCCAATAAATAAAATCAACAAGTGGCCTTGGGTATTCACTTCTTCTATTAGGGGTGGTGAATCATTTGTCATCTACTTAGTTACATCTTAACAAATCTAATTGTATCCAATCATAATCCTAGAATCAATCTTTGAAAAGTGACAAGGAATAAAATCAAATTACATGATCAATATTTAAAATATTTTTGTGTACCTCAAGTCTAATGATGCATGTTTTATTGCTATGATGAGACTATCACTAATATATGAATAGGTAATTCATATAATTATCTCAGAGTAGTTCTCTAATATACTTGATTATTCTTAGTAAGTATCAACATGTTAACTTTAATCATCGCCATGATTTCAACATATGAGAATCACTATTTGATCCAATCAAGAAGTATACTATTATCTAGTATATCCAGATTAATAATATCTAATTTTATTGATTTATGACTAGAGATAATTTTGATACTATGATAAGTATACTTGATAGGACTCTCATTATCAATATTAAATCATGAATACCTTCATGCTATATTTATGGATCATAAAATTCATTAATTAATTTTAGATCATCATCAATTAAAAGTAGAAATATCAAATTATTGAAGAAATATTTTTTAATTAGAGTAAGTCATACAATAAGTGCTAAAATTGATTGTATTTAGAGAACTTCTATAAAAGAAACTCATAATTGAATATGAATCAACTGATTATTAAGTTATTTTCAATCTCCTAGCATCTATAAGTTTCCAAAACTCTTCATTTATGTCACTTTTATGCTATCACAATAATTTTACCAAAGTTATGCCACAAACACATAATTTTATTTATGGTGCATTTTACTTGTAGAAGTGCACTGTATTTACTAAAGCTTACCCAAGTAGTGATTTTACCAATCTTCAAATATGACACTTTATTCTAATGTAAATAATCTAGGCATACTCGACCAAGTTAAAATTTATCTGTCAAGTAGAAACTAAGCGACATGGTCGTGCCATTACCATGCTATTGTGTGACCCATTTTATTGGGTTGCCAAGTATTGCTCAGCCATGATGACAAAATTCTATGCCTACTCACTTGGTTGTGCCATGACAATTTACTGGCATGAATTATTAGATGCAAAAGAGATACCACGACTATAATTCATGACTTACAACTTTATACCAATGAAATATCAAATGCATAGTTTCAATGTTATACAACAAGCATGAATTACTACTCATATATATATTGAGACCATATGTGGGTCAACTAATTGAGTTTATCATAAGCTTAAAACACAATAATAAAGTTTTTTTTTAATCAAAACTCATAAGTTTTTTTTCTAAAACATATCAAACTTAAAATGATTCTTTAATCTACTTAATTTTTAAATTCCAAATATACTTAACATTAATTAAATTTTCAAAAAGGATACTAATCATGTGATATGTTTCTATAAATAATACTTCATTTAATTTTTCTTGGTTGCTTGCTTTTATGGATACTTTTTCATGCCCTAAGTATTAGCTTCAGTAAGTCCTACATCATTCTTCTAAAGTATTTGTAATGAAAATGTAAATTTTTATCCCCACAATTACACATACATGTGTACTTATAATTTTGTAATTATCTTCATTTATATGTATTTTTAAATATACCCAAATATAAACTTGTGTGTATATGTGCCTTTGTATTGTTTGTTTTTATTTATAATTACATACACACACACACACACACACACACACACACATTATCACATATATATACATATATAAAAATACATGTGTAACAAAATGGTTACACATATACTCTTTTATATATACTATTCTTTAGCCTACCACACACACTCACACAAGTACATCAATGCATTTATTTATATAAACATAAAAAACATATACATCACTTTATCCTACATAAAAAACATTTATATAAACTATTATTTAGCCTACATAAAAAACATACATACATATAGTTGACATAAATGTTCATATAACTTAAAATATGTATATATAACTTTTATACACACACACACACACACACACACACACATTTGTAACTGAATTATTACCTATACATCACTTCACATATAAATTTTTAAGGGTTAAATTTAACACTTTTATGACTTGCCACACACACACACAAACAAACAAACAAATATATATATATATATATATATATATATTAGTACTAAGTTTTCACATCTATATTTTTTGTGTTTTAATGTGTGTATTATTGAATGCTTGTAGTTATGTGAGTATTGAAATGTAAAAAAAAAGTTGCATCACGCATGTCCATTCCTTCTTAAATGTACCTTACATTTTATCATTTATTTACTTTATTTTTTAATGGTTATTATTGTGTGCTCACAAGTATATGTGACATACAAGTAGTAAAATACATGTAAGCCTATATATCTATCCCAAAGGGTTTGAGTTGATAGTTTGAGCAATCAATAGTAAATTAACTACTACTCGATTTAATTTAATAAACATGCATTAAAGATAATTGATGAGTTGTCTAAAATAAGTAGATGTGTAGATAACTCACAAATAGAATGACATATTACTTTAGTGGTGAGATACTAAGTGGACAATTATGAGAGAGTCATCATTAGTAGTGATAGTTCAAGGATAATAACTATCTTGAATGCCAAGAAGACACTTGAGTATTTTCACACTAATCAACCAGTTATTCAGCAATCATATATAATATTAACTAAAGACTAGAAAAATATCCTTACACATAAGAAAGTAAGCTAAAGAATAATCATGACTGAGAAAATTTCTCTCAAAGATAAATTATCACAATACTGAGAATAATCATTAATTTCTCTCAAAGAAATTGAGAGAAATACTGAGACAATTTCTCTCAAAGATAAATTATCACAATACTGAGAATAATCATGACTAATATATTTACTCAATGTGATTCAAAGTAGCAACACTAGGAATAGTTATGATTTGATGATTTCTCTTAGGAACACAAGGTTACAATATTGAAAAAGGCTATGACTAGAGTAAATGCTCTTTGAAATGAAATATTATGGTGGAAAAAAAATAATATTATGACTCTAAACCCTTAGTGTTTTGGCTCTGTAACAAATAAGTCATAACATTGGACTTTATCATGATTAATTGTACGAGTGAAAAACTTGATTGCCAAAATAAGAAATTAATGTCACAATCATTAAATTATTTTAGAGATAGTGTAGCTACAACTCAAAAATAATACCATGGCCATAAATATTATATAACATAGTGCAAATATTATATCAACCTGATGATAGGGTCATAGTATACAATGATTATCATGACTAGTTTTATAGAATTATAGCTAAGAAATGATATCATAACTATTTGGTAAGAAGGAAGATTAAATTAAGTCATGATATGGTAAATTCCATGACTCTCCATCACTCATCTCTCCCCTCCAAACCTTTGCTCAACCAAGCCTAATAATTTCCACCCAAATAGATGTGATTTCACTATTATTCATTAAAATCCTACAAAACATAAAGTTAGAGAAATGTCTTCAATAAAACACTAATGTGCGTAAACACTCCAATAAATACACACTAAATCAACCACCAAAAAGTTGGTACATAGAGTACTGAATAGTCAGCAAACATTTTATACAAAAAACATTCACATGCTTCACATAAGTAATATTATGAAGTTAATAAATGCACCATTTTTATCATTAATACTCACTTTATTCTGATGATGCATATATACATGCATAATCAAACATTATGATGCATATACACACCCTTAACCCTAAATATTTGGCTTAAGCCATTTTACATGGATGTTTTACCCTTATCAATTTGTTTATCAATTTTTGACATGAGTTTTCTTCTTGATTTTTCTATAAATATTTAAAAGAAGGACAAGATGAGATTATCTAATTCATAACCAACATTTACATGGCCTAGGTGATAATTTTTTTTTCAAGGCTTTGGATGAGAGAGAGAGAGGGAGAGAATATGATGTAAGTGTGAGATGATGAAAAGAAAAGAAGGTGAGAGATAGGAAGACATAAGGAAAGGTGGTTTTTGAAATGGTGAATGTGACAATGAATTTTCTGCTTAGGATGTTGAAAACATGTTTGTGTGTGTGTGTTGGGGTGGGTGGGTGGGTGTACGTGTATTACTTGTGTTTTGAAATTAAGTGAGGTGATGGATGACTTATTAACCCGAAGTTTTCCATGAAAATATTTGAATTGTTTTCCAAAAACTTACTTTTAAAATTTTCTGATCAAAATACAAATATCTTCACAAAAAAAGGATGTCACACACACCTACCAATGTTTAAAAACTTAGAATTAGACTATTATCTAAAATATTTAAAAGCAATTAATTTCTAACATTTACTTCGAATTTTTTTTAATTACATTTTTTCTTACTAAATTGTAACTACACCTAAGTGTTTCCATCCATCCAAATCAATTATTGTAAAAAGAAACATTTTTCATACAACATAAAATGTTGATTCTTATAAATTTATAATTATATTCATAATCCATAAATGCAAACATTTATGTTAAATTTTTGTGGGTTTTACATTACAATGCATCAAAAATAGTAATATATCATTTATTTGACTAAAATTTGCAAAATTGGATTGAACTCATTGATATTCTGATTCGGTCCAGCATCGTGAACTAGAAATGGAACAAGTTGAACATGGATTGTCCTTACTAGTGGTTGTACCTATCAACCATAAAACCAAGCTAGTCTAGAGCAACTCGAATGTTTTTATAACTGAATTTTTCTCCTTGATAGCATAAAAAGTATACATGATTTTGATGCTTTTTGCATCAATATGCCTCCATTTTGATCATATATAAAATCTCCCTCTTATCCCTTTTCTAAACCAAACCTCTTGCATTTTTCATCATATGCATGTCACCCACTCACCACTAGCGAATTATTAAAATCCACTTGCAAGCTTGAAAGTATCAGAATAAATTTATCATTTTGATTTTTGTTTATTTTAAATTTGAATTAGAATATGAATATTATAAAATTAGATTAATGTAGTCATTATCTTGTTGAATATTGATGATACCATTTTTTTTTATTTTTTACATTTGTAAAAAAATGTAATCAAATGTTACTTGGACTTCAACCCAAGATTCTAAGTATAAAATAAGGAGTTCATTATTGTAAATTTATAAATTATAATTACTAATTTGTATTGATGTCACTATTATCTTGTTAAATATTGATTTTAAATTTTTATTTTTATTTTTTGAAATTGATAGAAAAATGGAAGCAAACATTACTCCAAACTCAACCCATGATTCTATCTCAAATTCACAATGAATTAGATATAAAATTAAACATGCTTGTGAACATGTTGTTTAAGAAAGATATGCAAATAAAATGAAGACTCTCTTTTTCTTATATTGGAATAAGTTGTTAAAGGTTTGTGGGATTCATTGAATGAAACAATATCAAGTTGGAGTGAAATAGGATATTCAATGCAAAGTGGTTCTTCCTGATGTTTGATTCTAAATAGAATTTTTTTTTGAAGCAATATGTAAAATCAAGTACAACTAAAGAAGCTTATAATCATAAGAATCTATATGGCCCAAATGTATCACAATTTGAAGGGGATATGTCATAATATGAAGATGAAGCTGAAGGAATAACAAGTCTTAAAGTAGGTAGTTGTGGAGACAAAAAAAATTAATATTTGAACAAGTATTTTTCATCAAAGACCATTCCAAGTCCTCAACCTTTCATTAGTAGCGTATTAGTTGGGAAAGAAGTCATTTAAAAGAAAACATGGTTATTGAAAGAATTTTTTTATGATGCATGTAATTCTATTTAAGATATGAACTTTTCCTATTTCAAGTCAATGTTAGATGTTATATCTAAAATTTCTCATAAATATAAGGGTCAAAGTTACTACCAGTTATGGGCTAATCTTTTGAAAAATGACAACAATGAGGTTCTGTTAATTGTGAATTCTTATCATGATATTTGGATAAAAGTTAGGTGTACAATAATAGATGATGGCTAGATAGATAACAAATAAATAATATTCATCCATTTCCATATTTATTGTCCTTTAATAATTTATTATTTGTAAAATAAATTAATGTTTGTTATATTATGAATGATGAAAGTACTATGGTTTGACTATTTCTAAGGTAATTGAATGGGTTATCCTAGGAAATAATGAACGTATGGTTTTTGATAATGCAACAAATTAAGTAGATTTAAAGACAAATGGTTTATGAGAAATATAAATGCATCAATTAGTTTTCTTGTCTAGCTCATTTTCCTAATTTGATATTCAAACATGCTGGGAAGTTAGATAATACAAGGATAATAAAAGCAAGGGTTGTAGTTTATATCATCATGGATTATACATTTTGGAATGATTATTTGATAGTTGTTAATCTCATAATTCTACTTGTGTGATTATTGCATATTTGTGATTGTGATGATAGGCATTCAATGGGATACACCAATGAAGGCTTGTATAGGGCTCATTTGAGCAATAAAAAGCTTTTTAATAAAAAAAAGATAATACAACACTTAAACAAATATTATAAAGCAATATTGGGATCAACAACTATTCAAAAGCATTCATGTAGTAACATAATGCTTGAATCCTTATTTCCAATATGACTATTAACCCCTTATAAAAAAATTAAAGGTTATTGGAGATATCAATGATGTTGTTGATCAGAAAAGTATTCAAATGCATACATAAAGTGACGAACCAATTGAAGTTATTTTCGTGATCAATTGGAGAGCTTTGGAAGAGAAGCTTATTATTCACATGAGGTACTTCAACTAGGTAGAAGATATTTATTATTTTATTTTCTATTATTTATTAGTGGCAATTTAATATTGAGTTATTAGAAAGTGTACTAGTTTAAAATATAAAAATATATCTTAAAATTTGTTTTCCTTACTTTCTCTAAAATTAATAACTAGAAGAATGATGGAGGTTAATTGGATACAATGCACCAAATATGCAAATGTAATTTAAATCATGAGCCAAACTTAATCATTTTCCAAATATGAGAGGAATTTTGTTGTGTGTGAACATATACATATGAATAAGAGGAATAGATTAGAACATCAATAATATAATGATCTTGTATATATTCATTACAACATGCAACAACAAAAACTAGTATAAATGTTGTCTATGTTGTTTTGCATATACATATTTATTTTGAAATAAAAAATAATTATATGTTTTTCATTTTTTAGGTTTTATTGTAATAAGAAGAGTTTTGAACCTATCAATTATGATTTATGCATGCATTGATAAAACTGACTTTTGGATAGCCAAAAGAGCAAGGACTTCAATAAATGAATACTCTTCTTTATGAGGAAGTGTCATTTTAATTAGATGAAGTTGAAGGTTCGAGTTCAACTACTAATATTGGTTAGCATAAGAATATAAAAATTTGACAATTTTTTATCTTTCTAGTATTTTTTTTATATTTATTTATTTATTCAATATATATTAATTCAATGTGGAAAAAGTTGGTGTGCCACTTTAATATGCTAAGTTTGAATATCTATATCCATGCAGACATATCCCAATTTGAAAAATCAATGAAGACATGATATTTGAATTATGTAATCTATTTTATATTTGTGTCATGAATGATATTTTGTGCTATGCTTTGATAATTTATTCATTCTTAGTTCGATAGTTTATTGATTGACAATTATATTATGAATTATATTTTTACTACTCTTTGATAATTTGGTCATTATTCGTTTCAGAATTTATTTCTCAAATGTGGATCTAAAAGTCTAATGTTTTGATAAATACTACATATATTTATAATATAATACATGATTACTTCTACAAATAAAAAATCACTAAGAAAAGCTCAACAAATAAAGTATATGCTATCAACTTGTTTTTAGACATAATCATGTTTATTTATTAATAATTTATAATTATTTAATAATATATAAATTATTAAAATAAATATTTAATTATTTATGACAATACATGACATGTTTGACCATGGTTCAACCATCAATCTGACTAATGAATTATGAACTAATATTTTTTTTTAGTTTAGTGACCGGTCTAGTTTTTAAAACATTGGTTAAGATTGAGATATACCCTCGATGCAACATTAAGCATAAATCATGTAACTTAAAATAAAAAAATATTGACAAGCACATAGATTGAAGTAGGATATTAAAAAGTAGAAGTAAATTCAACATTTTGTTCCATGGAGAAATGGTTCTCTAAATTTTAATTTCATGGATTAATTTAATAACAAGTGTTCTAATTTTTCTGATTGGTGTCCTTAGGTGGTTGAATGTATAAGTAAATTGAAGAAATACAACATATATTGATCAATAACAAGAAAATAACATAAGTACATGAATGATGAACAAAAACTTTGAAGAATTTTGGATAAAACATTTTCTATGCTCAGATGTTTACCACTTAGATAAGGTAGTTCATTGAAGTGTAGATCAAAAGGTTTGCTTTTATAAAATTAAAATGGATTTTATGCTTGCTATGAATGCCTTTTTGAGTAACCCTAGGCAAACTGATCATAAAAGTAATTAACCTTTAATTTTTATAGCTAATGTGATTCATAATAATTAACCTTTAATTTTTAATCTTTATAGCTAATTAACCTTTAATTTAGTTTTGCAATGTGATTCAAAATCCATCTATATGTAACCTTGTGTTATAGGTCATCCATTAATAATTTACAATGTATTATTAATTATTATGGATTAAAGATCATATTTTCAGTATTAGTAAGAGATGATGGGTTGAGAGACAGACAAAGGCTCATGCCTTGTCCAACTAAAATTAATAAACCGTGTCAGCATGCATAAACTTTATGCCAATATTATCTAGAAGCATTTCTAAACAATGTAAGAAAAACATACAAAGCAAGAAACATGAGCATTTCAATGCAACAAAAGTTTCACCAAGAAAACTCATATCACACATTTTGAGGAACTATGTACCAATCACCAATATCCAAATAGAAAATTTGTTTTGGCCTAATAAGACTCTTGTTTCTTTAGCCTTGATATTATATTGGTCTATTCTCTAATGGACTCGGCTCCATACTTTAACTATCCTTATCACTATGAAACCAGCTTTTCATCAATTATTCATCATGAATATTAGTACTCGCATTATATTTGTGGCACACTCAAGTTTAGTAGGAGTGAACTTGGGTACATTTGAAGATACTTAGAGAGTTTCTTTTAGTACATTTAAGAAATGATCTTCTAGTTATCTCTCAACCCCTTAAAAAAAATCTCCAAGAAGAATAATCATGGGTCAAACCATGTAAAAAGAAACTCTCTACCTATGTAAAATCCTTGATGTTCACCTTTATTTTTTAAAAAAAATGAGGGATGACTTATTGATAAAATCATTTAAATAAAGGGTCACCTCAACGTAAGAGACCCAATTTGCATGACCACATACAAGAAAATTAACTTAAGAATAATATTGCAACACATTTGAAACCATGTTCATATGAATGCATTTTACTGAATTAGCTCAAAAACTTTCCAAACAACTTCTAAAACTCCTCTCATTCCAGAAGGTGCAAACGAATTACTATTTAACATTTTAGATCATTTTGAGGACATAGCTCAATTAAAACACATTGAATTGAACATAAAGTGAACATTCAAGAATCATTCTCATTTGAGTGAAACTAAAACAAAAAATAAAACCATAACAATTATAGAACTAATCACATATAAAAATATTTGAACAAACAACTCAAAAAAAAAGTTTTAGATCACATCTTTGAATCATCTCAATCAAATACATTTGAATAACAATAAATCAGAAGTTTTCAAAATACTTCCTAAACTAATCGATTTGAAATACATTTGAACAAGAAACATAGAAATATACCAAACTAGCTATGGAATTCATCTCATCTGAATATTTTTGAATGATAATGACTAAAAATATTTCAGGTCATGTTTGGAATTCATCTCATTTGAACTAATTTAAATAAGAAACTTGAAAATATGTCAGACCACTCATAGAACTTATCTCTTTAAAATCCAACTAAACAAGGAAACTTAAGATGATTCAAGAACTCATTTTATTTGAACTCGTTCGAATAAGGAGTAACAAGTATTATAAATAAATACATTTAGATACTTATTGAACTCATCTTATTCAAACATATATGAATAAGAAATACAACTCAAAATAACTAAGTTAGAAATAAATTATTATACATTTTAGAAAAATCTTTTCTTTACGATACTTAGAGTAATATCTTGATCAAGTTTTCTATATTACATAACAGGTGTGTTTCACAAAAAGACTAGCCAACTCATACTCATGTGATATATAATCTTCTCATTTGACATTGTTTCTGGATAATAGATGCAACTCATGATAGATATGATGTATTTTCACATACATGTATCCTAAACACTTAATACTATACATAGAAAACTTGAAACTAGACTTACTCACTAGATTTGCTCACATGCATCTTTAGGGATCTTTGGTTCCTATTATTTTTATACATACACAACCAACCCCAAAAGAAAGATAAAGCATAATATTAGTGGAAAACAATAGTTTCCAAAAAAATATGGCTGATGAAAACAAGTGAAAATCTATAGTTAATAGGAAAAAAAAAGATTGAGTTGGCCTCATAAATAAAATATGCAAAATGAATCACAGAACATGTCTTTAAAAAACAAATCAAAAAGGCATCAAAATATTTTTGAAATAAATAATATTAAGATTCACTATGTGTGTGTGCGTGTGTGTGTGTGAAGAATATAGTTTATTGCTCAATAGAGGAACAACAAAATAGAACTTAAACTTCAAATCATAAGCATTTTTCAATGAAGTGCAAGAAATATTAGATCAAATAAAAAATAGATACTAGAAAACCTATAATGCATGTAACATGGAGTATAATAAAAACTATCAAAGTTGCTTTAGATGCCTTTACAATATGTTAATATGACTTTAGATTCTACAGCTTTTTATCAATCCAAAGAATAATCTTCTTCATTAGTCACACTATGGAATATAATTTTTAAATGCATTAATTCATTGATTGTCTACTCCAATGATGAGATGATCTACTCTTTAGAGGGTAGAATCCTAACAACCACTTTTTCTAGCCCAAGTACTCTCACTCAAAGAGAAATGTCTCTAATTTGAGCACTTACTTTATGAAACAAATATAAAAGTAATTTTAATGTGAGGAAAATTGTTGCTAGCATAATGGAGCCAAGGTAGGACAACATTAAACATTTAAGGTAGCTAGTGTGATACTAATGAAAGCTAGTAGACAATAAATGAGATTTTGAAAAATTAAACTATCAATTAGAGACAATTTGTAGCACTTTATCTTGAATATAGTGAAAAATAATATGAAAGAGATATATAGATTTTCACTAAGGAAAAACAAATCAAAGAACACAAAGGCAAGTCATCAAAAGTTTGTTGTTGTTTTATAAAATGTAGATAATGACAAAAGGTAAGGTATAGGAAAAGAAAGTCAAGTCTAAGATTTCATTTTATAAAAGGTGTAGGAGAGACAAAGAAGTTCAAAGTTAATAAATAAGACTTACGATCAACTATCTATTGATGAAAAAGATAGGAAAACTTGTATTCAACATGTGGCACACTGGATATGTTAGAAATAAGGCTACTAATGGAAGAAAATGAGGCTACACTTAATCCTGAGTCAAGTTCACACTTTGATATATTTCCCAATGGATAGACACAAATAGAATATCTATACATAAGTAATCAAGAAACAATGGGCTAAATATGGATTTCATCCTCTCAACTTAAGTAAAGTATGAGTGAACTCATATAGATGGGGTTCTATGCTAGAAAACTAACAAACTTCTCAATACACACAAATCAATGACGAAACCCATTCATAAGTTAGACCCTAATGAAAAATATGTCATGGAGAAGGAATATCTTATTTTAAAATATCATGTGATATTAATAATTAAGGAACTACCTTTAGGATAGTCATAAAGGTTGGCAGAGCTTTATTTATTATAGTTGTACATAATGATAGTTGTTTGGTACTCCAAGTATAAATTTTTTTGGGAAGTTTATAGTATATTTATTGATATGTTTGCAAGTATCAGTACTTTTATTGGAGAGAATTTACTTAAGTTTATATTTTGAGAGATTTTAATGAATGTTAGTGAAATCATATTTATATAGATAAAAATTGATAGAATTGATGGAGCAAGAGCTTCATAAGGAGAGAGAAGTGATGTAGCAAGAGCTTCATATAGAGAGAGAAGTGATGGAGAGTTATAACTTTTATTGTGTCATGATTTAAGTTCATCTTTTACCATCTTACCAAGTAGTTTAAGTATCATTTCTTGACCAAAACTCTACAAAACTAGTCATGATCATCTTTGAATATCATAATTCTACCACCAAGTTGACATAATATTTCTATTATACAACACAATCTTCATGGCTATGATATTATTTTAGAGTCGTGGTTGTACTATGATAGTAGTCACGACATATTGTAGTACCTTGATTTATTCATTATAGAGCCAAAATAATAAGTGTTTGATTCATTATATAATTCTCTACTAAGATATTTTTCTTCAATGAGTAATTATTATGGTCATGACTTTTTTTAGTACAAGATCTTGTGCTCTAGAAAGAAATCAACAAAGAAATAGTCATTCCTAGTATCACAACTAGAAATATAAGAGGTAAATGTTTCTATCATTACTACTCATAGTGTCATGATATTCTATTCGAGAGAAAATTTATTATTAGTCATGGTCCTTATCAATGTCATGCTATTGTGCTATAAAGCGGAGATACTTAAGTTAGAATATTCATTTCACTACAACTTTTATATTCTAGAGAAGATTCTATCTGACATGAAAGTAACAATGTCAAGCTAATGCTAAGGTTTCCAAATGAAAACATCACATGAATGCCTCGAAGTATTTAAATAATGATGAGAAGAAAAGAAGGATAAAGTGTAGTTGAATTTGAGTCAAGAGTCACTACAATTCCTAGGTGGCATGATTCCAACTCCCACTTAGGGATAAATTTTTGGCTAATATAATAATATCTGTGAGTTTTAAGTTTTGATGCTTAGATTCACATTTGGGTTTGCATTAGGAATCCTTGATTCACATGAGATGTCTTTCAACATATCTCATATAAAATTCTTTTTAATATTAGGCTAAATTAATATTTATGGTTGGTTTGTGTACTTATATGTGATTGATACATCATTATTATATTATTAATGGATATAAAAATATTATAGAATTTAAATTAAAATGTTCATTGTGTCATAATTTTATGCATGTGAGTCATGGAAAATGATGATAACTAAGTCATTAGACATACTCACACAATATGATAATAAGGAATTGATAGTCATGCTAAACTTTATGTGTAAGATAAATCTATGTATAAAAACATAAGATTGAAAAAATTTTAATGATTATAGATATGTTGCCGATAAAAACAAAAGTATTAATGTACTTATGATCGATTAATTATGCATATTCTATAAGAACAAATCTTGAGTAATCCATGGGCTAAGTAGAATATATAACTTATGAATTTAACCATAATGTGTTGAGTTGTGTGTATTGGGCATGATGGATATTGGTAGGTAAGTCATATAGCACATGCAAGAGGAGGTAATCTATATGGTGGTGACAACCTCAGGAATCAAATTCTCATGTATGATTTCCATAGATAAGATTCATATGAATATGTATGTTAATTTTTATGAGCATAATGCTTATGAAGCTGAAAATATAAATGTATTTATTATCAAATTTTATTATACCTTTAAGATATTAGAATTTAGAGAATAAGAGTACAAATTCAAAGAAATCATCAAGGGAAGTTAATGATTCGCCTAAAAGGAGTAGATGTGTAGATGATCAATGAATAATATAATGTCTTGCTTTCATGGTGAAATAGTGATAGGACAATTATAAGAGGATGAGCCTTGGTAGTAATAGACTAAAAATGAAATCCATTTTGTATGCCAAAAGTGCATTTAAACATGTTTATACTAAATTAGTCTTAGTTTAACAATCAAATATAATATTGGCGAAATGCTAAAGAAATATTCTAACACACAAAGAATTGAGCCAACCATAGAGTCTGAGTATCTTACAGAAAGGTTAAGTTTATTGACTTAACTAAAGTATTTGTTGATTCACTATTGATTGATGGAACTACTAACTCAATCCTAGTGGGATTGACATATGAACTTATGTCCATTTTACTACTTGTATGCCTCGTATAATTGTAAATAGACAATCATTTTTTTGTATTATTTTTGAGGACTGATAGTTTGATTTTAGTTCGAATAATCAACTTGAGTTGAGATAAATATCCTTTTAAAAGGATAATAATGTTTCTAGTTGATTGGATATATTTATTGATAGTATTTTTTTTGTATTTTTTTTTGTTTTGTTTTTTTTATTTTGTAGATACCACACTTATATGAGCACAAGTTTTGTGACTTAGTTAACATCTCTATACTTATAAATTGAGAGAACAATAAGAACACTGCTAAGACAAAGAGCTGAGAGAAAACATGTAAAAGGAACTAACAACAATGATAACTCCCAAGGTGGTAAAGCATAAGTTGTACCTTGGGTTATTTTTGGTAGTCCACTATGATAGATAACTACTTTGGGATTCAAATGTTACATATGCAAGTAAATTATTTTCAGTTGAATATGAGTCTGATAGCTATAGCGTAATAATATTAGTATATTAAAAAAATTTTAAAAGATCTAAAGAGCTTCACATCAGCACTTTATTGGAGTTGTGTGACATGGTGAAGATGAATAAAGTTTGACCGAATATGATATGATTATGCCTTTTTCCATTTTCTTCGAAGAAAAAAACCTAGTATTGGTTTAAATGCTTATATACGGGTTTGATTGAAAGTTAGGAATAAATTATACAAGTCTTCCTCTCTAAGTTTTCTCTGCCTCAAATTACCTCTCGATTAATGGAAAAGAAAAGGTAATTCCAACAATAAAAGTATAAGACCTTGTATGATGTTTGGGACTACTTCAATGAGCTTTTGAAAAAATAGCCACAACATGGATTTGAACTATGATTCAAAGATCAAAACTTTTATGATGGTTTGAACAATATGAAGAGGTGTATTATTGATTTGGTCTCGAGTTCTTCTATCTTGAACAAGTCAACTAAATAAGCACATTGCCTATTAAAAGAGCTAGTAAAGAATAGCTTCCAAACTCTAAATGATAGAGCATTTGGAAGAAGAGAAACTAAGATATTAGAGTTGGATAGATTAATCGCTAGGAAAAAAAAATATGTTTTTCAAAAAGTTTGGTGCCCAAAATAAGAAGTGACTAAGTATTGGAGAAATTTATGTTTCCTGACAACAAGAAACATGAAAATTTGATTCCATGTATCAAGTAGAGGAAGCTAATATTTTGCAAAAAAAGAAGTATTTATTTCGATCCAACAACCATGCCCTAATATACTACAATTTGAACATCAGATATCATAGAAGCTTAGCATATAAGATTTAAGGGAATCACTAGTAAAATTGTTAAAAATTTTCAGAAGAACTTTGTAAACAACTCAAAGGATTATCAATTACTAGGAACTTCTAGCTCAAATTTCAATCACCCAAAAAAAATAAAAAAGTCGTCAACAGAAGATAATATATCTATCTTGCTCACGTAGACCAAGAAAAAAGAGAAATTCAAGAAAACTAGATAGATTAAATTGAAACAAAGATCACATGAACAAGGAAATAAAAATCATTGAGAATTAAATTGGACAACTAGCACTATAAATGAATGAAAAGACCATTAAAGGAATACCCAGCCACACAAAGAAAAATCTCAAAAATTTTCTTTTCATTACTCTTAGAAGCAGAAGAGAATTGGAGGAGCAATACGTAGATTTGGAAGTAGATATGAGACATAAAATAGAAGAGTAAGTTGTAAATGAAGAAGTCATGACTTTTCTAAAGTCATGACACGAACCATAAATACAAATAAATATGCAATGACATTTTCCAAAATCATGGTACCCATAGAACCAATTTCCCAGCTCCCACTCTAAGTTGTGATATATAAAATAGTGGAGGAGGAAAAAATACAAATGACTCGAAGAATTAGTCCAAAATATGTGTAAGAGAAAGATTATGCAAAAGGTAAACCTCTTCTTTCTTATATTCTTTTCCACGGCATTTTAGAAAGAAAAAGATGAATAGTAATTTGAAAATTTTATCAATATTTTCTAGAAGTTGGAAATCAACATTTAATTTTCCAAAGCATTGGAGCATATGTTAAACTAGATGAAGTTCTTAAATGATATAATGAGTAGAAAGAAGAAGTTAGAGACATATGAGATGGTAAATTTGATTGAGAGGCATAATACTATTATTCGTTGTAAAATTTTGAGAAAGTTGAAGTATCCAAGCAAGTTTTTTGATTTCATGTATTATTGTGGAGTGCACTTGGGATTGAGTATAAATTAGATGTCATCATCAGATTATCTATAGTGTGGAGGTTATACTTAGGTGACTTTACTCTAACTAGTCTCTCATTTTAAATGACCGATTGTTTTGTATAGTTTTTGAATGGCGTTATTAAAGATATATTAGTCAAAGTTGACAAGTTTATTTTCCTAGTGAATTTTATTGTAATTCTTATGGAAGAAGATCAATATATTCTATTGATTTGGGGCAGCCATTTTCAGTTATTTTGAAGACATTAATTGATATAAAAAAAGGAAGATTTATACTTTGTGTGAGTAAAGAATAAGTGAAGTTCAATATTTACAAAAAGTTATAGAATCTAGAATATGATGATAAAAAATATTGGAAGATAGTTAACATCGTATGCATGGAAATAAGACAAAGGATGGACTTTAGCGAGAAATATTTTATAGAATACTATTGGCCCAAGGAAAATAAAAAATATGACAAATTAGATGCAATGTGGATTGAAAAAAAATGGTTTAAGTAATAAGGAAGAAGAATATTGTTATTAAGTTATGACATTTTTCTAAGTAATGACTTCAGGAGAATCTAATTTAGACTACTACGAGGATACAAATGAAGAGGCAAAACTGATAGAATTATTAATTCAACAACATAGAAAAGTTCTTAAGAAAAATTTTGCTATTTTAGATGAAGTATATGTACAATACATTTTATACCTGATGGTTAGGTTGTTATAAGATAAATAAAAAGGAAAAATGGTCAGAGATGTGACATTTGAATGCTTATGAAGATATAGTAGATATAATAAATAAAAGTATCTACACGATGCTACCAAAAAAGATTGTAGATAATGACAATGCAATTTCTTACAAAGTCACGACATCCATAAAAGTATACCCTGAAGAAAATATTCTAGAAGATTACTAGATGCTTGAAGAGAAATCTAGAAGATGAGAAGAAGAAATAAATTATACTAAGAAGTTACATGGACCATTGAGATCATATACCAAATTGGAGGTCCAAGGAAGGTCTAGAAAATAACATTAAATGTAGTATTGCTTGGAAGGCAACCCAAACATTATTTTATGCATTTTTATTGAATAAACACGACACTTTATTCTTGCAAAAAATGACTAATCCTAAGATTCCATCCCCTAATTCCCAAAAAAAAATAATTCACTATGATATTCAAACTCAATCATAGTAATGTCTTGGTAGTGGTATGTTGTTTTAAAAAAAAATAAAGAGAGATTTAATGTTTGAGGATGAGAAAAACTTTTAGTATAAGAGCTTTTTCAACACTTCGTATATTAACGTTTTTGAGTGGTTTAGAGTATATTTATTATTATGTTTATATGTATTAGTACTTTTATCAGACAGATGTCACTAACTTTATGTTTTAAAGAATTTTAATGAATATTAATGAATTAATATATATATGGGTAGAAATTAGTAGTTTTGATAGAGCAAAGGCTTGGATAAGATATTTAAGTGATGAAGATTTATGATATTTCTCATGTCACAACTTAAAGTTCACCTTCCACCATATTACCAAGTAGTTATGATATCTTTTCTTAAGCATAATTATTGTGACATTTCTCATGTCACAATAATCATATCAAAGATCATGATATTATATTAGAATCATGGTTATAGTATCTCTAAAATAATATAATGATCATGATATTATTTCTATGTTGTGCCAACTATGTACCCATTGAAATTATTAGTAGTGATAATTTTCAATGTTATAACTTATTATAAAGCCAACACAACAAGTATTTAGAGTTATGATATTAATTTTTTGTCAAGAAATTTTGTTCAAAAGTGCATTTACTCTGGTCATGGTCTTTTTCAGTATATGACTTTGTGCTCTAGAGAGAAATCACCCACATCATGATTATTCTTAGTGCTATGAATTTGAGTTATAAAGAGTAAATATATCAGTCATGCATATTCTCAATGCTATGATTTTGAGTTTTAGAGAGTAAATATTTTAGTCATGATCATTCCTAGAGCCATGATATTTTGTTCCAGAAAGAAGTTATAGATCGCAACCCTTTCCAGTGCCATGACATTGTGTTCTAGAAAGGAGTTGCCTAAGTAGCTGTATTCATTTCTACCACAACTTTGGTACTTTAGGGAATATCTGAATAGACATTAAAGTCATGAACTCAAACTAGATAACTACTTCCGATTGAAAGGACCACATGGATGTCCAGAAGCATTTAAGCAATACTAAGGAAAAAAAAGGAGAAAAGAGGATTTTGATTTAAAACCAAGAACCACTACAAACCCTATGCAACATGATCCCAACCCCTACTTAGAAACAAATCCAAGGCAAAATGGATATATTAAATTGTGCTTTATGTTTTGATACTTTGATTCATGTTTGAGTTTGCATTGAGATGCCTCGATTTATCAAAGATGACTTTCAACATATTTGATATTTCATATGAAATCTTTCTGAATGTTAAGCTAAATTGATATAGAGTTGGGTTATATTTCTGTATGTGATTGATACATTATTATTATATTATTGAATATTTTTGTTAAAGTTATTTTGTGGAATATTGATGGATATGGATATCTTAGAGAATTGACATATATAATTTTTGTATCATAGTTTTATGCATGTTATTCATGGTAGATAGTAACTGGTATGCCATATGACACACCATACGATAAGAAGCAAATAACAACCCTTTTAATCTTAAAGCATTAAAAAATATATATGCAAAACCCCAAGATTGATGTAAGTTTAATCATTGTAAGTATGATGCTCACAAAGACAAAGCTGAAAGATTAAGTATAATATTTTAACCTATGAGTTTCATCATAATATGAGAGTCATGTGTCAGTCATGATAGATGATGATAGTTAAGTTGTCGGGAACACCAAGAAGTTATGACCCATATGGTAGTGATAGCCATATAAATCAAAATATATTGTATGATTTCTATATGTGAGATTCATAGGAAGATATGTTAATTATCATGAGTATGGTGCTTATGAAAATGAAAGCATAAATATATTTATTGTCATATATCTCATGTTTTTAAGATATTAGAGCATGGATAATAAGGGTGCATATTCTAACTAATCATTAAGAGAAGTTGATACTTTTTCTAAAACTACTAAATGTTTGAATAATCCATAAACAAAACAATGTGTTGTTTTGATGGTGAAATATTGAAGGGACAACAATGTGGATAATCCTTGGTAGGGATAGTCCTTGGATATCAACCATCTTGCATACCAAGAGTGCACTTTGGTTTTTTCACACTAATCTACCTTTTGTTTAACAATCAAATATAATATTGACCAAACATTAGAAAAATATCTTCATACACAAGGAAGAGAATCAAATCTAGAGTCTAAGTATCTTGCTGAAAGTTTATCAAGTCAACTCGAGAAGTAGATGATTCATTATAGATTACCCGAACCACCAACTCAATCCATGTGAGATTGATATCTAGACTTATGTCTATTTTACTACTTTTATGACTCATATACTTGTAAGGACACCACAATAATCTATTATATCTCTAAAATGATATGATTTATAATAAATTAAATGAGAAAATATCATAGAATAAAAAGCTCATCTCAAAGAAATGAAATATATATATATATATAAGAAAAATATGATGATGATCATCATCATCAAACAACATTACCAAAACAATTAAGATAGATGAAAAACATAGAAAATATATGTTAGTTTAATTTATCTAAGAATTAATTTGTGTAGTGATTGAATTACTTAGAAAATTGAAATGCATATAGACTAATTTTTAAAAGTTTACCTTATCTCCTATATCCTCTACTAACTTGATAATGTAAATAATTTTTAATTGAAGCTCAATGTTGTTTCCTCTTCACATGTCCAAGTCATGGGGGGTGTTTATTTATTTTTACACTACATAGGCGTGATACCTAGATAATTTCTAATTGTCTATTTCTATCTTTATTCTTACGAGTTTTTCTACCCATCCATCTCAACAAATGAATCAAGGCAAAGAGTGAGTACTTGCTACATTATTATTATATATATCCTTAATAAGATCAATATGATAAAAAAGTACTCTTCTAAGTATGCACCAAATCAACTCTCGTGGAACTTTATCTCATGTCTTATCTAAATTGAAAATGACCATATGAAAATATATCTAATTTTCTTTATATGTTTTTAAAACTTATCTGCTCAAGAAAATATCCATAGTAGAAAACCCATCTAGCATAAAAACAAATCGATTGCATGATATAGAGGCTAAACTTGTTAATATATTTTTTATTTTTTTTCCAATAACATCATGACAGGCCTTATGAATTTTATTCCTATATAATTTTATTTGTCTTGTATATGACTTATATTTTTATATATTAGAACAACCAAATTTTCTCAAGTGTAAAATTGTTTCTATTATCGATAGAATGTTATTAAATAACATAGCTAACTAATGAATCTCAATGTCTTCTGGGCATTTCTAGGCATTAATTAGAATAACATCTAGTTCAAATTCAACTTCTTTTCCTATTTTCATTCTTTAAAAAAAATTCAATCTCTTTAGCACAACTTTGTGATGAACAATCTAATATTTTCTATCCAAAGAAGCAGATCCCTATAAGCATAATTGTTCAATATTTGTTTTATTGAGTAAGTTTTCTAAATAATCTCTCAATCCTTCTAAAATTATATTATTCTGCATCAATATCATACTAATCCTTAATATACCTAATATGACTTAATTCTATAACTTTCCATTTTCTTGTTTATCTAATTTAGATGTATTTTGATTCCATACTTTAGTATCTAGCTTATTATATAAATCATCATATGATATTCTTTTACAGCTTTGACTACTTTTACCGCATAATATCTTGGTATCATTATGAAGAATATGAGACTGGATGATTTTTATCTTTTTTTCAAATTTTTTAATAATTTTTCTTTTCAATAATGATTTATTACACCGTAGCATTCCATCTTCATTACTCTCGTTTATAATCACCTCTTTCTTTATCTTTCATGATTATTTGTTTTTTTTTTCCATTTTTCCTCATTAGATTTTCTAGAAATTTAAAATGATGTATTATATTTATTTTATCTTTATGTCCAAGATATTTGTGACTATCTATGCTTGATTGGCTATCCAAAACTAAAATTTTTAAAATTTGGCATATTACTCCCTTTAATAAGGACCACTTAATTCTTAATTTGACTTGATATTGAGCTACATAAGAAATTCTAATTTCACTAGAATAAAATTTAAGAATTTACAATTTATGTTAATTTGTGAAGTATTCTCATGGAATACCCATGTGCTTTTTGTATTTACTAACATATATTATTTCCAAACTAAAAAAAAGTGTATAGGTGAGAAGTGATAAAATTTTTTTTTGATTGGTTAACACATGCATAACACTATCTTCTTTATTTTATTCGAGCCTGGGACCAACTACCACAACATCTTCTTTATTCGAGCTACATAAGAAATTCTTAGGGAATGGAAATAATTGGTGTAGAAGCCATTATTTTTGAAAACACAATCATAAAAAAAATATAATAAACTACTCATTTGAACCATTTCAGATGACCCAAAATATTAACTTCGAGTCGATCATATTTCATTATAACATGTTTGATTAAAATATAATCATGTCATCACTAGAAGAATTCTATATAGTTTATTTGAATGGGTTCAAGCTAAAAGATCTAAAACTTATTGAAATAATAATGAAGTGGTTTCATTTTATAAACAAGCTAATCCAAAGAGTTTGAATAGTAAAATAAATATTTAATAAGCAAACTAAGAGTGCTACTTTTGTTCAAATATGTTTCAAGCAAGATTTTCCAAATTTATCTAGAAAATGTATTAGCTAGTGTGATATATGCCCAAATTAAACCAAAAATAATGATTTCAATAATATAAAAACTTATTGAACAAAACACTAATAGCAATTTAAAAAGTAAAATATGAGTTACCATTAAGAAGTACAGGTAATGTAAATTAATATATAACATTATCTCGGATGTTGCACCCTAAAACTAATGTAAACACATTGCGTGTCATCCAAGAAAAATGTAAATCAATTTCAAATCAACTATATATTAAATGAAACTTTTGTTGGGTTAGAAATTTTGAATAGAACTGCCCGATTTAAAAATTTCTCATTTTCATTAATTTGATGATTAATTTTTCTAGTAATTTAAATCTTTTAATTTAATCTTTTTAAATGATTATCAAACACAATGATTCCATTCAATACTTTTCAGGTTCCCAACATATTTTTTTAATATTTTCTTAAAATTAAATTTTTATTTATCAAAAAAAATTAATTTTAAATTCGGTGGCAAAATTAATTTTCAATTTAGCCTAATTTAATTTTGCTAAATATTGTGAATTAAATTTTATCAATCTAAATTCTCAATTTTTTCAAAAATTAATTTTTAGTTTAAAATCAAAACTTTAATTTTTCAAGCTTTACAAAATATTCCACCATACAAAAACTTGTATTTTGGCAAAATAACAAGCTAACCACGAAGTAAAAACATAGTAATTTACAAATCAAAATCCATTACAATCACTAAGGGCCTATTTGATAAACTAAAAAACTTATGTGTTGAAAAATAAATACTAAAAAAATTAAGCACTGAATTTTATAAGTATTAAATTTATATTATAATTGATTAGTTACTAACAATTGAATGCTGAAGATAAATATATTATTTGATAACTATTAATTTTAAATACTAAAATTTATGTTTTTTACATATTTACTATTATTATCATTACATTATATATTATCCAAAATAAATAGAATTTCTAATAATATTTTATTTTTCACTACAATTATTAATTATTATTTAGAAGAAAATCATTAGAAACATATCAATAAATAAATCATAATATCCAAAAAAAGACATAAATATTTTTAAAAATTAACGAATAGAATTGAAACTTTTTAAAATTATCAAAACCTTTAATATAAAGAAAAATTAATGAGTAACTAGTTGATTTGATATTTCCTCTCTTAAATTAATCATGAAAGATGGTTAAGGTTAGAGTTTATGGTGGTAGATAAAGGAGAAGAAGAAGACTAATTCAAAAATTGAACTGTAGTGTGAATCAGAAATTGAAAAAGAAAGAAAAAAATGGACAAAACGGTCACTTTATAAAAAATTTGTTGAACATTTTCTACATTCAATGATATGTAGGCCTCTACCTGCTTATTATTTTCAATGGTTTTTAATTTAAAATTTTTTATTAAGAGATCCCTATAATTTTTTATCAAACATATTGAAAAAATGAAACTATTGAAATTTTTCATTTTCAATGGTTAGAAAATTTTCAATGGTTAGAAAATTTTCAATGGTTAGAAAATTTTCAATGATTTATCAAACAGGCTCTAAGTTAAATTCAAACATAAAGTATAATTATAAATATATGTAATTTATAAATAAATAATAACTTGATAAGCTTTGCTTTTGATTAGATGTTGCTCCACACATTCTGACGAATAATCCAATTACCCCAATCACTGCACGTCCACCACACAACCCCAAGAAGTGTGAAGAAATGTCTAAAAGGTTATCTAGATTGTTCAAAAAAAATTAGGAGAAAAAGAGATTTTCCAAAAATAGTAATGTTTTAAATAAAGAGTTATTCTTCAAGAGCTTCTTCACATCACGCATTAGATTTTCTAAAAATGACTCTCTGCTTTCTTTATTGATACAGCATACATGTTGTAACTTGTAACTTGAAAATTAAAATTAGAAATTTGAGTTGAGATAAAAAGTTGTGTAGTGCAAATGAAAAAACTTTACAACATAGAAGCTATAGTTTTTTTTTGTTTTTTTTAAGTTTTTAATTAGTTTTATTTATAAAATGGGAATATTTAAAAAAAATAACAAATAGTGTATATAATTCTAATGAATTTGAAATTGACATATATGTATAAAATAACAAAAACCTTATAAGGTGCATTAGATCAAGAGGCATACTGATCAATACATCAAAAAATATGGTGTATTAGATCCTAGACAAACCCAACTGAGTGGTGGAGTCTTTCAAGTTGGATATAATTCAAGTTTAGCTTTATTGACCCCCTTCATATACCATAATAATTTTGGTAGGAAATGTATAATCAAACTTATTACAATATTGGGTCTTCCTCTTCCCATTAGATTTTCAAGGATCCAAAGATAGTCAATATTATGCAGACCTAATTTCAGCCAGCTTATTGATCGTCAGGTCTATAAATAAGAATGACATAATAAAATATTATAAGTTAGGATTCATGTCTAATATCTTGACATGATTTTTATGATGCATCATTTACATGTCTTACCACCTACTATGTATATTCAAAATGGAAACTTATAAAAAAATTAGAATTTTTGAGATTCACTAGCCTGATGATGACCCTACCATATATAAGTGTATTATATAGATCTTTATGGAATGCGATATTCAGAATAAAATATTTAGTATTACTTTTGATAAAACTTCAAATAATAGAGTATATATTTGTATATTTGTTAAGACTATTAGAGATGGTCCTTTATGTGAGTTTTTCATAAATATTTAGGTGCATGTGTCTTGTAATTGACCTGAAAGTATAGGAAATAATTAAAGTAGTTTTTCCCACATTAGATAAAATAAGAAATTCACTAAAATACCTTAAGATACTTAGCAAATAATAGAAGTTTATCGACCTATATTTGACTACAAGCCTAATAAAGAAAAATTTCTAAATGGATGTGAGACATCATTGAAATTATACATATCTTATATTTGAGTTATGTGTTGCTTATCAATATATGATATCAGACTATATGAATAGTAAGAATGACAAACTTATTATTTATGATTTAGACTAGGATATAATAATTTTATTTATGAAATTCCTTAAAATTCTTTATGATAATATGAACTTGTATATATATGTGTACACTCCCACCACTTGTTTTGCATTTAGGTACATATACAATATTAGTAGTATGTTTAGCAAGCATAGAGGTCACCCTACATTTAGTATCATGGATGTTGATATGGAAACCAAGTATTTTAAAATATTATTCTTTCATTCCTAATCTATATTATTTGGGTGCCCATATGGATCATAGGGTTAAGGTAGAATAGGTAGAAAATATTTTGACAAACATATTCATGTGCATGAACCATGAACACCAACCTGATGGTTTCATTCATAAAAAAGTAACTAACTTGTTTACATATTATAATACAAAGTATGATAATAGTTGTAGTAAAACTCTGAGTATGAACATGGACACCATATTAAGAGATGATAACTTATCCATTTAGTTAGGTAGGAGCAAATGACATGGTGGTCTATCGGATAGGAGCTAGTATATCAGTACTTAGATACTAAATACTACTTCATCCTATCACATGATGCTGATAAATATTTCAATATTTTTTTATGGTAAAAATCATATGAATCTACCTATCACATGTTATCTAGGATCAAAAATGATCTATTAACCCCTCCAGTGTCTAACATAGCATCACAGTCTACTTTATCTATGATAGCTAATATTATTTCAGATAGAAGATCGAGACTATAACTAGATGCCATAAAGGCACTTGCATGTATGAAAGAATAGAAAGATTCTAGATTAAGCCTTTAGGTTAAGACATAAGAGATGATGGAAGATGTTGATTTATGAGACATGGAGATTGAGGATATTGGGATCACTATTAGTTTTATTTTATGATACATACATGATGATAATGATGATTTATGTATGCATCTACACTACCAATTACTGATACTAATTGATTTGATGAATCATTTGATTTTTGATTTTTTATATGATTATGACAAAACGATAGTAAGACATTGTAATTGTTTGTTTTATTTCAACCATTTGATTCTTTTAGTATGATTTATTCATTATTGATGTATTGCATTTACTATTTTATGATCATGTTTCAGTTTAACTTCATAGTATTTTAATTTTATAAATATATATAATTCATATTTAAGTGTGTATTGTAATGTATATGTACCATATTAAGATTTTGATTCTGAAATGGAAATATAGAATGAATATTTTATTAATTTATTTGAGCCAAGCATATCACATGATCATGAGATGTAAATGCAGAATGTAAATGTCAATTTTTTTATAATTTTGTATTTTTAAATTTATTTAAGATTTTAAGTGTTATTTTTAAAAAATGATTTAATATTATAATTAAAAAAAAGTTTACATTTTATTTGAATTAAATATATTAACCTTAAAGGCCTAAACAATACCATCTGGTTTGTGTCAACACAATCTGGCATGAACCAACATGGCCTAGCATTTTGCAAGCCAAATTAGTCATGCCAAACCAGGCTAATGGAACTCATGTTGTGCCTAGAATGACTTGAGTTCCATGTCATGCCATGCTTGGCACGACATGATTGCATGGCTAGGGGCCACCTTGAAATGGGTCATGCCTTGTGTCATGTCAGGGCATCCCTACCCACTTGACACCTCTATCATAACCTAGGCATTTCTCATTCTCTATCCATACAAAGCAATATCTAATTCATTTTATAATAATATATCCAAATCAAAGAATAAATTCATAGAATCTCCTATCTCTAATAAATCTTTTTTAGACAACATGGAATTCATCCATCTATCATTTTCTTCTTGTGACTTGCTTCTGTGACATTTTTATTTTATGATCATCTCATTTCTATTGATGAGTCAGCAAGCTAAAAAAATTTTGTTGGATTATCATGATGTTGGTAGGAATTTAGTGATTTTTGTGGAGGACATACGAGGATCAAGCATTTATTGTCATGAATTGGTAATTGAAAGTCATGACTCTATAAATTTGTATTTCTTCTGTAAATGAAAATTCATGGCATCATGATAAGTAGTTCCGTCAAAGTCATGGTGTCATATCAAATTCATGGCTTTTCCATATAGCATCTATAATACTCTTCCTTCTATAGCTCAAAAGTCATGATTTTAAAAAATTGTCATGGCCTTTTTATGTACCTTTTATGATGCTTTTCCTTCTATATCACCAAAGTCATGGCTCTAAAAAACTATTGTAGATTTTTAATGTAGCTTATCTTGTGATGGGTAATTTCTTTCTAAAATAGTAAAATCATAGCTCTTATAAAACTATTGTGGCTTTAAAAAATTTTTGGAAAGCTATTGGTTTGTATTTGTTATTCTTTCGTGTGTGTGTGTGTGTGTGGGTGGGGGGGGGGGGGGGGGGGGGGGGAGGGGGGGGGGGGGTGGTGGTTTAAGTGTAAATATGTACATTTTTCAGTTTTCAAGTTTCTAAACATTCTAGTGTATTCTAGTAGTTTATAATGATGTGTAAACATGTAAATGAAGATAATATGTATTGATTTCATGATTTTGGTATTTTGGAGAGTTTTGTTGAATTGTTATGAAATCAATAAATTTTTGGATGTGTTTGGTAGAGGAGACAAGTTATTCAGTCAAGCATAATTTTGGTGTACAATTTTGGCCAAAAATTTACCTAATAAATCTATAATTTTTGTACACCATGATCCTACAAACTCATTAACATAACTATTCTATTATCTGACACATTTTTAATAGATATCATATTATCATAAAATCACAATCGTACTTAGTTTGTAAAATTAAAATGGCTACAACATTAATTCTCTATCACAAAAATACCTCACTAGTACTAAAGGTTTCTTCCAAGTTCAAGCATCATGACTTTATCTTTAATATGACATAGTCTCAAGTCAAAGCAGCATATTTGTTGCAAGCTATAAATTATAAGTTATAGAAAATTACATAGCAACAATTACTCATGCCAAAGACATGGCATTTATTCAAATTTAAAAATTTTGGGACACTAGATATTACAGAGGATATTACTCGAGTATGATCATTTCAAATGACATAACTCTTATTCTCAAAGGAAGACATAGTCATGACTTATATGCTCAAACTAAGTATCAATGTCATGGCATCATAGCAGTGTCATAGAAACATGATATATGAAAAAAAAGAAGGCTAGTACCATGCCCACACTTAGTGCAATAAACATTTAAGAGATATGAACAAAAACTTTTGCTCCATGGTTATTTCATAGTGTCGTGATCACATCCAACACACAAAAAACCTTCTTAGTATCATGGCTATTTCTTAGTACCATGACCATATAAAACTTAAGAAGGACCATTACCTAAATCATAGCCTCTATATGGTACCATGGATATATAACAAAATGAGAAGTTCTCACCACTTCATGGTCACTTCCCAGTGATGCGGCCCTTTATGAACAACAAAATAAAAAAGGTAGAAGTCATGGCCATTTCATAGTAATGCAACTATATATAATAGAAATATTATAGTCAAATCATCTATTATGCAGAATAAATGACACTTGTATGTCCACAAATTTAGCTCATTTTATATTTGTTCATTAAAAAAAGAAAATGATTCAAACTAATCACAAGAAAAACAATAATAAATAGCTCTGAGACATAAATTTGTTCCAATAATCTCCCACTTTGACATAAAGCCATGATGCCATATCTGTGACTCTCATTTCTTATACATGTAACTTAATAGTTTTAGCTAGAAGGCTATTCATAAAAGGATCTACAAAGTTGTTTGTCAATGCTACTTTTGCTATGACCATATCTTCTTTTTTTATAATATCTTTTATCAGATGATATTATGTTCAATGTATTCTACCTTTTTATGTGTTCTAGGTTCCTTTGAGTTAGCAACTCCTATACTATTATCACAATAAAGTATAATAGGTAGTTTCATAAAATTATTAACTTCTAGATCTATCAAAAAGTTCCTAAGCCGTAGAGCCTCCTTGGCTGCCTCTAAAGCTGCCGCATGCTTGGTCTTCATGATACAATTAACAATGCAAGATTAATTGTTACTCCTCCAACATATGGTTCTACTTTTCCAAGGTAAACAAATAACTTGAGATGAATTTTCTCAAATCCTCATCTAATTAGAAATCCAAGTCTATATACTTTATAGTTACAAGATCAAGATTGTTTACTTGGTACAACATATAATCTCCAGTCCTTTTTAGGTACTTAATAATGTGTTTTATTATTGTCCAAAATTTTTGTCCTTAGTTAGATTAATATATTCTTATCATTATTACAACAAAACAAATATTAGGTCTAGTACAAAGTATTGCATACATCAGGTTTCCTACTACTGATGCATAAGGAACTATCTTTATTTTTTCTATCTAACTAGCTATTTTGGGATACTAATCTTTTGATAGAGAAATTCTATCTCTGAAAGGAAAAAAAACTTTCTTGGAATCTTGCATACTAAAATGAGTTAATATCTAATTGATATAATTAGCTTGAGACAAGCCCAATATTTTTTGCAAGTGATCTTGCTAAACCTTAATCCTAAGAATATGAGTAGCTTCTCTTAAGTCTATCATATCGAATTAACCATACAACCAGACCTTGATCAAAGATTGAAAACTCACATCTTTACCAATGAGTAATATATCATCAATATATAACACCAAGAATACCATCATGTTATTATATTATTTCATATACATATAATACTCATCAAGAAAATATCGATTTACTTATTGATTTACTTGCACTTGATGCACTACAAGAAAATATCAATTTAGCTATGAAATTTTAGCTGGGGATCAATCCCAAGCTAAATTGTGAGGGATTAGCTAGGGAATAGCAAGAGATTTATGATTTTTTTTTGAAAAAAAAAATAGCAACGGATTAGCGACAGATTAGCGATAGAAAATTTTTCGTAAATACCGCTAAAGAAAAGTAGAGGATTTAGCTATGGATTTAGTGATGAATTAGAGACAAAATTTTCGTAAATTCCACTCAAGAAAAGCGAGGATTTTAGCGACGGATTTAGCAATGAATTATCGACGGAAAATTTTTGTATATCCCGCTCAAGAAAAGCGGGGATTTTAGCGACCGAATTAGCAACTGAAAATTTTCGTAAGTTCCACTCGAATAAAGTGGGGAATATAGCGACGGATTTAGCGATGGAATATCGCTCGCTAAAAAAGCCTGAAATTAGTGACAGATATTTCCTAGCTTATAAAATTAGTGATTTTAGCAACTGATTTAACGATGGAATTCCCTAGCTAATAAAATTCATAAATTAGCGAGGGATTTAGCGAGAATATTTCCCTAGCTAATAAAATCCATAATTTAGCGACGGATTTAGCGATAGAATTTCACTAGTTAATAAAAACCGGAATATCGAGATGGATTTAGCAACAGATATTCTCTAACTAATAAACACAGTGATTTAGTGACAGATTTAGTGACAAAATTCCCTAGCTAATAAAATCATGAATATATCGACAAATTTAGAGATGGAATTTTTCTAGATAATAAAATTCGGAATTTAGCGATAGATTTAGCGATATAATTTTCCTAGCTAATAAAATCCAGAATATAGCGAAGGACTTAGTGACAGAAATTCCTTGGCTAATAAAATCCAGAATTTAGCAACAGAATTCCCCTAGCTAATAAAATCTAGAAATTAGCGAAAGATTTAGCGAAGTAATTTCACTACCTAATAAAATCTGGAAATTTTCGATAGATTTAGTGACGAAATTTCTCTAGCTATTAAAATCTGGACTTAGTAACGGATTTAGCGATTGAATTTCTCTAGCTAATTACATCCATAACATAGCAACAGATTTCAGCAACTAAATTCCCTAAATAATTACATATTGAACATAGCAACGGATTTTATCCACGTAATTTTCCTAGCAATTACATCCCGAAAATATAGCTACGGATTTAGTGACTAAATTTCACTTGCTAATTACATACTTAATATAGTGGTGGATTTTAGCGACGGAACTTTCCTAGCCAATTACTTCCTAAATATAGTGACGGATTTTAGTGACGTAACTTCCTTAGCGAATAAAATCCAAAATATATCGACGAATTTAGCAAGAGAATTTCTCTAGCTAATTAAATTCGGAATATAGCAACGGATTTAGTGACTGAATTTCCCTAGCTAATTAAATTCCGAATATAGCGATGAAATTTTTCTAGCCAATATTTAATTATTTATTTTTTTAATTTATTATTAGTTTTAATATTTTATTTAATTTTGTTTATTAAATGTATATGTTATTGGTCTATATATATGAGCGATCCTTGAGAGTTACATTCTCCTAGTAAAATCATAAAAAAATATTATAAATAAATAATTTAAAAAATATAAAAATACAAAAAAAAAATTAATTATTAAGGACTAAAATATCTATTTTTATGATGTATTAATTTTTTAAAAACTTATACAAAAAAATTTTCTAAAATTTTTAATTAAGAAACTTAAAATTTTGTATTAAAGTAACATTAAATAATTAATTCAATAAGTAAAATAATTGATTTTGATATTTTAAAAATTAAATTAACAAAAATAAAATTTCTACAAATATAGATGTAAATTAATTCATTGTATGATAAAATATAAAATATTTTTAAAAATATCTGAATTGATGAATAAACTAGTAAATTTTAATATGATTATTAGTATAAAAAAATTTTATGATTATAGGAAACTTTTAAAAAAAATAATTAATACAAAATTTGAAATTTTTGCAATATAATAAAAATAGAAATTTTTTTATTGAAGTTAAAAGAAAATAAAATAATATTTAAAAATAAATACATAGATGTTTGCCCCTACTAAAATTTATAAGAATTAAACAATTATGTAATATTGTTTCTATTAACTTTTAACATTTAGTCTTTGTTAAAATAATTAATATAACTCTTTTTAATTATCTTATCACTTTAAATAATTTTTTGAATTTTTAAAATTATAATTGATATCAAATAATATGAAATTTTATGCCTTTTAAATTATTACATATTATCTTCATAAAAATTAAAATGATGATTTCTTAAAAATATATAACCATAAAATATAAATTTTATATATTTTTTAACATCAAGAGTATTTTATAACTCTTGGGAGAGTGGCTAGAAGAAAAATCATCTTTTCATGTGTGTCTTATTATATGAAGTTTGTTAATTTTGTAGCTATTTATTTTTTTTATAAGGCGAAACATATATATTTTTTTAAATTATTTATATATTTATTGTTTAATTAATATTATAATAAAAAATTGAGTATTTTTTTAATTTGTACCTTACTACATGCACATTAATCTAGTTAAAAATATTTTGATAGTAAATAAAATAAATGAGTCATTTTGTATTTTATATATATATATATATATTATTTATTTAATGTTTTTATAATTTAAAATATAAATATTTTGGAAATATATATAATTTTTTATTTAATGTTTATTTTGTCGAGACTAAGTCCTCCATCTTTCTATTGATATTTTCGAAGAAAACCCGACTCAACTCCTCCGCAACCCTCCATCTTCTCACGACACCGACGCAACATAAACATATTCGAATTAAGCAATAATTTGTTATTGATTTGAGGTACGTTTTCTACCCTGATTCTTCATCGATTATCTTAATGCGTACTAATTATGTTAATTTTTTTTCCAAAATTCTTTTTCTTTAATCGTATACATTAATTCAATTATACTTATTGTGATACATACCTAATGCATTTGTGTTGTGTTGGGCAGTAGGTATGCTTAAATAAACTTAATTTAATTATACTTTTTTTGATACATATTATGTTAATTTAATTATACTTTTTTTAATACATATTTTATTAATTTAATTATACTTGGATTGCTTATATAAATTTAATCGTATATAACACAAAATGGGTATTTTGTGTTGGGCAGTAGGTATGCTTATATAAACTAAATTTAATTATACTTTTTTTAATACATATTTTGTTAATTTAATTATACTTTTTTTTAAATACATATCCTGTTAATTTAATTATACTTGGATTGCTTATATAAACGTAATCGTATATAACACAAAATGGGTGTTTTGTGTTGGGCAAAGTGTATATAACACATAAATATATAAGTGTATTTTATTATATATATAACTATAAAAATAGTTTACATAAACATAACTATATATAAATATAACAACATATATTTAATATATATATATATATATCATAATTTTATATCTGATACATTCAACATACATGTCATGTATTTCGGATTTAATTAGTATTATACATATAACATTATATACATATTTTACACAAATAAAGTTATTCTGACTTTATGATAGGATTTTAATATTGTATATTTGAAATTTGTAAGTCATCATTATGAAATATACGTCTAATAAATTTGCATTATGAAAATATCTATTATTCCATAATGTCATGCCTACCCAATAAGTATAATTAAATTAATATCTGTAAACTATATTTTATACGTGGCTTTATGTATAGGGAAAAACACACACTCTTATAAAATGTAAGAGTGTATTTAATATATGTAAATTTAAAGTAAAGTCACATTAATATCTGTTAATGTCAAATTAATATCTGTAAATATTTATTGACCGGTTTTCAATTAGTTCAAATAAAAATGTAATAGGCTTTATGTACACTGATACTAATTTACAAGATATTTAGTTACATGTATATATTTGACTATATTTTAATTACTATGTTTAATTAAATGCTGCATAGGCTCCCTTATAAATACCCTAGCATTTACTATCAATATGATTCATACTAGATTAAAATATATAAGATATCCAGCTCATCTGACATACATTATTTTCTACATGAATTGATGTCGATGACTTTTTGATGGGTTTGAGAAGTTCCACCTATATGGATGAATAGATCTCACATATTTTATCACCGCTATAGCCATTAACTCATAAGATGCATACCCATGGACTTGATACTACTTACTTATTGTAAGCTAACCATAGAATTGTTTACTTGAGTAAACACCAGAAACTATTTACTTATTGTAAGCTTAGATAATGAAGAAACTTTGATAATTAATCCAAATAATCAATATCTATGAAATGATAATCCAGATTCATAGTGTTAACTTTATTATTTGTTAAACTCATATACTTGTGATACATTTTATCGTGCTATAAAATAACTAACACTTGCATTGATTTTTGTAGTGTCTTGTCTCTCTATAATTTCGATACTTAATTGTCTTTGAGCTATTTTACTTACAATGATTCGTAGATTTATACCTCTTATTTTTTGATTTGCTTTGACATTTTTCTTGGTTGAATTTCTTTCAATTAACTTTGTATATAATTCTAAAGAGGTTGATGTTTCACTTGTCTATCTCTGTTGAATCTCCTTGTTGAGAATTAGATCATGAACATCATCGAATTTCAATTTATTAGTTCTTGATGAACTATGCACAACTATAATTGTAATACGTTAATTTTTGATAGAAAACACAGAAGTATCAATACACATACTTCATCATTGACTTCAATACCAAACAAACTTAATTGGGTTGTGATTGTGTTGACTTCATTGAGTTGTTGGGTCACTCATGTACTTTCTGTCAACTTCAGATTGAAAAAACACCTCATCAGGTGCACTTTTTTAGCATCAATTAGTTTTTTGTATATAATAGCAAGAGCATTCGTAAGCCTTACTATGCTCTTCTCATTTTTTTATATTGAAAGTAAGTTGGTAGGATATCATATTTCAGATGAATTCAAGTGCTAGTACGTGCTATTCTTTCTTCATAGACTCTATCATTTTCCTCAAAAGGGGTTGATATAGATTTTTATGGTATATATAATCCTCCATCTATATTTTCTAGAATCCAAATTTCGTTCATTTTTTTTATTTTCACTTTTCCTTCATATGCAGTCATTACTGTCTACAAAATATGAATTTTTTTAGACAATTCTTGCAAAACACTGTGTATGAGAATTGAGAACACCTCTTTTAACTTGCTGATATTATCAGCAAAATTTTTACTATTTATTAAATTCATTATTATCATCAATAGTAACTTCTTCCAACAGTGCATTATAATGCACAACCTAAACCTCCAATACCAATTGTTGAGAATAACTTGATTTCCTATTTGTCAGATATATGAAAGAGAACAAATATATATATATATATATATATATATTAAATGAATCACAAAATTTACATTGTTCGACACATTCTTACCTATATTATGGGCTCTTCTCTTTTCCTCTCTTATTCAATATGAATTAGGCGAATGCAAAAGATGTAAGAAATATATACTTTTCCTCTCTCCATCTCTCTCTCTCCATCTCTCTCTCTCTCTCCATCTCTCTCTCTCCATCTCTCTCTCTCTCTCCATCTCTCTCTCTCCATCTCTCTTTCTCTCTCTCCATCTCTCCCTCTCCATCTCTTTCTCTCAATCTCTTTCTCATTCTCTCTAATTCTCTCTCTCTCTCTCTCTCCATCTCTCTCCATCTCTACTCATCTCTCTCTCTCTCTCTCCATCTCTATCTCTCTCCATATATATATATCTCTCTCTCTCCATCTCTATCTATCTCTCTCTCCATCTCTCTCTCCATCTCTCTCTCCATGTCTCTCTCTCCATCTCTTTCTCTCTCTCTCTCTCCATCTCTCTCTCTCTCCAATTCTCTCTCTCTCTCTCTCTCTCCAATTCGCTCTCTCTTCATCTCTCTCTCGCTCTCTCCATATCTCTCTAACTCTTTCTCTCCCTCCCATCTCTCTCTCTCTCTTTCTCTCTCCCTCACTCTCTCTCCTCTCTTTCTCTCTCTCTCTCTCTCTCCATCTCTCTCTCTCGCTCTCTCCATCTCTCTCTAACTCTCTCTCTCTCCCTCCCCTCTCTCTCCCTCCCCTCTCTCTCCCTCTTTCTCTCTCCCTCACACTCTCTCTTCTCTCTCTCTGTCTCTCTCTCCCTCCCTCCCTCTCTCTCTCTCAACTTTTCCTATGCCACAATAATGAGACGTCTTCTTTTCATTATTTATTTTGATCATATTATAGGTTTACATTATTTTCTCTTTAAATATGACTAGCTTTTTATTATTCATGTGTTGGGTGAAATCATTTCAGATTTCTAATAATTTTTTCATAGTATTTCATGAGAAACATCACCATATAAATTGAAATCAAATTTCCTTATGTATTATTTAGGAGTAAAATAAAATCAAACATTAAAAAATAATAATAAAATGATATATTTATTCGATCAAACTCGAATAAATATATCAAATCAAACACAATTTTAATCAAACTAGTTAGATCAAATTAGTTTTAACCTCTCTCTCATTCTTTTTGACATAGAATTTGTCAAATTCTATGGCTGAATATTTGAGACCTTGGAAGAAGTTGATATTAAGAGACTGTGGAATATGGTGATGACAATGTGCCACTAGGTGAGCTCCATGTCAAGGCACTTGGTGTATTTTTCCAAGCATAGATATGATTAATCCAATGTCATTTCTATATTTAGCTTATTTTTCCAACAAGAGTCTCTTGTTGGCCAAAAATAATGACAGAGAGTGATCTTTTGTTTGTTTTTGTTACATTTAACCACTTCTTCACACAATTATATCTACCTTTATGCAGTCACTTTCCAAAATGTAACAATAAAAGTAAGGTGTCTATCATCAATTAAATTCATACATAGATACATACATATATGTGTGTGTGTGTGTATATTAAATATATGTTGTTATATTTATACATAGTTATGTTTATGTATACTATTTTTATAGTTATAAATATAGTAAAATATATTTATATAAGAAATTCGAATTATATCACACATGCATATTGATGTATAGCTATGTTTAAATACACTTATTGATTTAAAGAACTTAAATGTATAAAGATTTATACATTTTTATATAACTATATATAAATGTATTTATCTACATCAATAACTATACATAGCCATATGTCTAAATATATATAATTACATGAAAAACTAAATATAACTACATCTATAACATGTATAACTACATGTTTCATAAACTTAATATCCATTCATATCATTCATCTCATTCATATATATATTTTTTTGATATTGAATAAATCTTTAGCATTTTTTCATATATTTTAGGAACTTAAATTTAATTTTTTCAACCTTAAATATATTTTTAATGTATTTTTATATGTTTTTATAAATCATTATGATTTAATTTGTTTAGGGTTTGTATTTTTGTTTCACTTAATATCATTTAACTAAAATTGTTTTCTAATAAAATGTATATTTGTTAAAATTCATGTTGTAAATTTCAAAACAAATAACAATATGTGTGTGTAATAAATATTATAAAAAATTCCTAAAATATATATGTGATGCAGTTTCAATTTACAAAGATAAAACTTTAAAAATAAAATTTATTTACAAAACAAAATTTGCACCTCATAATATGCAATATGTTATATTTATTATAAATAAACAATGTTTAAAATGGATCTATTAATTACAAATAAAAACATTGTCGTGTATTCAATTTAAAAAAAAATTAAAAATAATTATTAAAAAAAACAAATTCATATATTTATAAGGTCATTTATATATTTTGAATAAAAAAATAATTTGTAGAAAAATTTACTCATATATTTATATGGTAACCTATTTTGTTTGAACATAATTAATGAAATAATTGATTTTTTACAAAACATTAAAGGTATGTAATTATATGCACTACATTATAATTATTTGAATTTTAAAGTTTCTAAAAATTTAATAATAATAATAAATAATAGGTATAAATTTGTCATTGACATTAATATTTTAATTAAAAAATTTTATAGAAAAACAAAAACAATATTATCTATTTATGACCAATATGTTAATTTTTAACATAATTGTAAAATCAACATAATTTACAAATATGTCATTTTCATTTATTTATATGAGTATAATGATAGTAATTTTAATATAAATATTAAAAAAACAACTATTTGAATAAAATAGAAGCTCATATAGTTAATTCATAATTTTATTTTACGCATTAATATGCTTCACACACACACACACACACGAATTTATTTTAAATATAAAGAATTTATAATATTTTATAAATTGTGTACAGTATATAATATTTTATTTTAATTAAATTTTCAAAATCATAAAATTGTAAATATATTTACACACACACACACACACACCCATATAATAGTTTCATGTGTAACTTTAAAAATACATTACATATATAGGTATATGTGTGTGTTTGTGTGGGTGTTCAGTAGTATATGCATGCATTCAAGTATATACACACTACTTTGAAGATGTAGATACATGTGTGAATATATACAAAAGTACAAAAATGTGTATTGTGATATATAATATATAGTAATGTATATGGATGTATAAATGTGTGTGTGTGTAGGTCAGTGCATATAATACATATATATTTATGCATATATATGTAAATATCAACATTATTTTTGAGAAGAAAATTACTTAAGCACATAATTATTAACATGTTCCACAAATTCGTGAGAGCACAAGCAAAAAGTGACATTATTACAATATACAACTAATCTCCCATCTATAATACTTTTCCTAAAAATTTGACCAGAGTAATACTTGCAATGATAAAGGTTTATTCAATACTAAATACCATGGTGTTACATTTTCATTCAATACTTTAATTTGTTCAAATAAAAAAATTAATCTAATATCTTCTTAAACAACTCTTCTATCTTCTTTTTCTAGTCTTGATAAGCTATTTTCATTTTTGATTATATGTACATTTCTTATCTAATATCTCTAGTCATAACTATTGTAATAGTTAAATATATCAAATCAATCTAAGGCTGGCATCTTACTTTTTTAAAAATATTCTTATGACTTTGGTCCCCACTAAATATGATATTAATTTGCCAAAAGAAAAGATTGTTGATATAAGTTCTTTCTCTATAGTGGTGTAATTCAATTGGGCATTTTAGAGTGTATAAATATTTGTATAATTATATAAAACTCTTAATAATTATTTTTAACTATATTTGTAATGTAAACTATTTTTTTAACTATATTAATAACTATACATAACTATTTTTAAACTATATAATATTTTATAACTATATGAGTAATTCTATATAACTATATTTTAACAAAATATATAATATGTATAATAATATAAAACTATAATAATTGTATTTTACTTTACGTATAACTATAAAAATATTATATATAACTATATCTTTAACTACATACATATTTATAACTATATGTGTATAACTATATATAAATATTTGTATAACTATGCAACACTATATAATTTAATATAATTATATTTGTATCTATGTATACATATATGTATTCATATAATTAAATCTATATATTTATTTATAACTATGTATATATATATGTATAACTACTTATAACTACTTGTATGAATATATCTATATATATTTATATGTTTAACTATATATAACTCTTTTTTTAATTATGTATACTATAGGTATAAGAACATATAGAGGTTGACTTCCCTCTCTGGTGACTATTACTTGAGGTCTATTGATTATGTTTCTTTCTCTCATCAAATGTCTTTACTGCCATACGACAAAGGATTTGAGATTTAGTGGAATGTATGGGATTTACATTCACAAAGCAATTCAGCAGGATGTTTGCCAACAATGAGATGAGGATTTTGATGCTAGGTCTTGATGCTGATAGAAAGACAACCATTTGGTATAAGTTGAAGCTTGGTGAAATTGTCACCACAATTCCTACTATTGTCTTCAATGTAGAGACTATCAAATACAAAAATATCAATTTCACTGTGTGGGATGTTGGGGGTCAAGACAAGATTCACCCTTTTTGGAGGGATTACGTCCAAAATACCCAAGGTCTCATATTTGTGGTGAATATCAATGACAAAGATTGAGTAGATGAAGCCAAAGATGAGTTGCATAGGATGCTAAACGCAAAAAAGCTTCGAGATGCAGTTTTGCTGGTCCTTGCCAATAAGCAAGATCTTCCCAAAGTAATGAATGCAGCTGAAATTACCGACAAGCTAGGACTTCACTCTCTTCTCCAATGCCATTGTCACATTCAGAGCACCTGTGCTACTTCTGGCAAGAGCCTGTATGAGGCTCTTGATTGGCTTTCCAATTACATTGCTAGTAAATCATAAACAATTTAAGCAGGATGAGGCAAACTTTGTTGACATATCTAGATGTGAATCTAATCTTTGCCTATTTTGCTTGAGTTTTGTTCTGTTATGTGGATGACATCATCTTTTTCTAGGGGGATTCAAATTATATTTATATTTATATATTGCACATCTGAAATACAAGACCGCATTTACTTTGTTCTGATTTGTTGTAAGCCGAACTTGTTTGTTTTTTATTTTGTCTTTTTACCATTGGATCCCAAAGGTATAAGAACATATAATTATAAATAATTGACTTTGACTATATGTATTACTATAAAAGCTTTATACTTAACTATATTTAAATATATAATTTACAACTTATATTTAATATACATTTGTATATATTAGTATTAAAAAAATATATTTTACTATATATATACACCTGTACATAACTATATGTATAGATATATAAAATTATATAAATAAATATATATACCTACATGTATAAATATAAGTAGAACTATATGTGTAACTATATGTATAACGACATGTAACTATATTTATAATTACATCTATAATAACATACAACATTATATTTGACTATATGAGTATAACTATATATAAATATTTGTATAACTATATATAAATAATTGTATAACTATATAACACTTTATATAATTAAATATAACTATATTTGTAAGTCTGTATACATATATGTAAATCTATATATTTATTTATAACTTTATATATTTATGTATAACTATTGGTATGAATATATCTAAAAATAACTATATGTTTAACTATATAAAAATATTTATAGCTATATATACTATATGTATAATAACATATAACTATAAATAATTATATTTTATTATATGTATTATATAAAAGCTTTATACATAACTATATTTAAATATATAATTTACAACTTATATTTAATATACATTTGTATATATTAGTATTCAAAAATGTATTTTACTATATCTATACCTATACATAACTATATGCATAGATATATAAAATTATATAAATAAATATATATATACCTACATGTATAAATATAAGTTTAACTATATGTGTAACTATATGTATAACCACATGTAACTATATTTATAATTACATGTATAAAACATACAACATTATGTTTAATAATATGTGTATAACTATATATAAATATTTTTAAAACTTAATAAAAATTTATATAATTAAATATAATTATATTTTTAACTATGTATACATATATGTAAATCTGTATATTTGTTTATAACTTTGTATATATTTATGTATAACTAAATATAACTACTCATATGAATATATATATATATATATATATATATATATGACAATGTTTAATGATATATATTTTTTTATATAATTAACAATATAACAACATTTTATTTAATTAATGATATATATTTATAACTTTATACATAACTATATATATATATATAATTAACAACATTTATTTAATATACATTTTTATATATTAGTATAAAAAATATATTTTAGTATATCCATACCTATACATAACTATATGTATAAATATATGAAATTATATGATAAAATATATATACATACATGTATAAATATAAGTTTAACTATACGTGTAACAATATGTAAAGCTACATCTAACAATATTTATAATTATGTGTATAAAAACATACTACACAATGTTTAACTATATGTGTATAACTATATATATTCTTATAACTATAAATAACTTTATAAATAAATATAACTTTATTTTTAATTATGTATACATATATGTAAATCTATATAATTTTTTATAACTTTGTATACATTTATTTATATTTACTTATAACTACTTGTATGCACACACACACACACACACACACACATACACACACACACACACACACACACACATATATATATATATATAATTATATGTTTAACTATATGTAACTATTTATGACTACATTTACTATATGTATCCTAACATATAATTATATATGGGATAATACTAATTTGTTGCACTAATTTGAAATTAAAAGGCAAAAGATATAATATCAACAATATGTAAGCACATAACATGAGAGTGTCCGTTGATTAGGCTTATAAATGGTATAATACAAATAAGGGTCGTACTCTTACCTAATCCCAGCTCTCGGGCCTCAGGCTTAAATATAAACTTATGTATGACAAAAGATATAATATCTGATATCTTTATACAAAAGAAATTTTTTTTCTTTTATATAATTTTTCATTCTAACACTGCACTCTCTATGTGTCTCTCTCTCTCTCTCTCTAATTCTTTATGTCACTCTATTCCTCTTTTTCTTTGTGTCACACACTCTCTCTTTTTATTTATTTTCTCTCTCTCCATTCTTGCTTGTTCTCTCTCTCTCTCTCTCTCCCCCCCCTTTCTCTCCCTCTCTCTCCCTTTTCTCTCTATTTCCATCTCTCCCTCTCTCCCTCTCTCTTCCTCTCTCTCTCTCTCTCTCTCTCTCCCTTTCACCATTTCTCTCCCCCTCTTTATTTTCTCCTTCTCTCTCCCCCCTCTCTCCTCTCCTTCTCTCTCTCTCTCCTCTCTCTCTCCTATCCTCTCTCTCTCCTATCCTCTCTCCTCTCTCTCCCCTCTCTCTCTTCCCTTGTCTCCCCATTTCTCTACCCCTCTCTATCTCCCCACCTTTTCTCTCTCTCGCTCTCTCTCTATCTCTCTCTCCCTCTACCCCTTCAAACTTTAAATGTCTTTCTTTTTTGTTTTCAATTCTTGTGCATTATCGTATTTTGCTCCATTTATCTAGTATTGCAGTGATATCTATTAATATTTATTGTGCTAAAAATGGCTTTATCTATTCATATAGATTATGCAAATGCATTGCCTCGATATTCATGATATTTAATTTTTAAATATTCATCTGTAAGTAATTTTATTTAATTATTAGTATATTTTGAAGTAATAGAATGTTTAATTCAAAATAATGATTGAACATTATTTTTTTGTAAATAAAATATGGCAAAATGAGTTCGGATCATCAGTGGATGTACATAAGGTTTACTAATGGATTTTTGTATAAAGATTTTTTGAGTGGTCTTGAAACTCTCATCAATTTTGCATATAGTAAATTGAGATGGATGGATGGAGAAAAAATAATGTGTCAATGTAATCATCACATAATAATTTGATCATTAACAATATTTATAACACTAAGAAGTTACTACGAGGAATGGGTCTACCGGTCAAAAAAATTGATTGTTGTTTAAATGGATGTATGTTATATTGGGGTGGTGATAGTGAGTTAATTAGCTGTAAGTTTTGTAATCATATTCGATTTAAGAAGGCACCTCATGTTGTAGATATGCCACAAAAATTGAATGTTGTATTTAAGAAGATATATTATTTTCCATTAATTCCTTGATTATAGAAACTATATGCATCAAATGCTACAATAAATGATATGAGGTGACATTCTAAGCATGAGGTTGAAGAAGGAATAATGCCTCTCCATCAGATTCACTTGCTTGGAAGCATTTTAATTACATACATCAAGATTTTGCAGCTAAAAGTCAAAATGTGAGATTGGGTCTCTGCACTGATGGGTTTCAGCCATTTGGGCAATCTAGACAACAGTATTCAACATGACCAGTGATAGTGACACCTTATAACTTGCCTCCGTGGTTGTGTATGAAAGTGTAGTATATGTTTTTGTCAATATTGGTTCTAGGACCAAAAAATCTAAAAGATATGCTGGATGTTTTCTTACAGCATCTTATTGCAGAGTTAAATCATTTGTGGGAATTTGGCGTTGATACATATGATATCTCAAAGAAGTAAATTTTCATTATACGGGCAACCCTTATATGGACGGTAAGTGACTTTACTGCATATTCAATATTGTCTCGCAAGAGTACTACAGGACGATTCACATGCTCGTATTACATAATAAATTCTGATACATTTACCCTCAAATTTAGTGGTAAACAGTAATGGTTTGATAACCATCATAAGTTTCTACCTACGAATCATCCATTTCGAAGAAATAGAACTACATTTCGAAAAAATAAAACTATGATGACAGTTGCACCAGCAATTCATTCAGGAGATGATATTATTATAGAGATTCAGAGATTGGGTTTGAAGAATGTAACTGAAAAGGATGCTACTGGAAGTAATGGACCAATAGGCAACATATTTGGCTGGAAGAATCATAGTATATTTTGGGACTTGCCCTATTGGAAGTCCAATTTAATTCGTCATAACTTAGATATAATTCATATTGAAAAAATGTGTTAGATAATGATTTCAACACTATCCTTAATATAGACGGAAAAATAAAAGACACTTTAAAATCAAAACAAGAGCTAAATGATTATTGTTGGCATCCTAGATTGAAACTGAATGAGGCATCAAAAAAATTTCCTAAAGCTTGTTACACACTTGATAAGAAGGCAAGGTATATATTGTGTGAATGGGTTAAAAATTTGAAATTCCCTGATGGATATGTGACAATTATGGGTAGATGCGTGGATATGAAAAATCTTAAATTATTTGGAATGAAAAGTCATGACTGTCATGTATTTATATAAAGATTAATACTAATTACATTCCGTGAATTACTTCCCCTATGTGTTTGGAAAGTCCTTACAGAACTTAGTTTGTTTTTCAAATAAATAATTGCAACCACAACAAAATAGATGACATGGTGAGGCTGAAGAATGACATTCCACTTATTATTTGTAAGCTTGAATGAATATTCCTACCAAGTTTTTTTAATTCAATGGAGCATTAGCCGGTCCATTTGGTATATGAAGCTAGGATAGCAGAGCTAGTTCAATACAGGTAAATGTATCCTTTTGAAAGGTAAATACATATAATTTGCTAGGTTTTATTATTTTATACATAAAGTAATATTGTAATTTAAAATAATTGAAACCTAACATTTTGGTTGTAGGTATCTTCGTAAGTTGAAATTGAATGTTAGAAACAATGCAAAAGTTAAAGGTTCAATTTGCAAAGCATATTTAGTAGAAGAAGCATCATCATTTTGTACTTATTATTTTGAGGATCATGTCAATACAAAGAATAGAAATGTGCCTCTAAATTATGAAGGTAATGTGATGGTAGAAGATGATTCTGTGAATAAACTATTTATCTTCAAGCACTCTAGAAGAGCATTTGGAAGAGTAATGAAAAGATGTATGACAGATGAAGAGTACAAAGCAACCCGAAGCTATGTTTTTCTTAATTGTGAGGAGGTTGAAACATACATTGAGTATGTATACATAAAATGGTTGCAGGTTTAATCATAGTTTAATTTTATCTTTAAAAGGAATTATTAAAAATTGATATATATTTTTCTCTCTCTTTTTATATTTGTGCAGTATTTATGTTGAGAAGTTAAAATATAGGCAACCAGCAATTTACAGTAATGATGTCGATTATATGCTAGAAACTGAATTTGCAAATTGGTTCAAACATTATGTGAGAATTATTAAGTTTAAAATTTTTGAATTATTTAATTTATTATTATCCTTTATTTGTTAATATCAAATTTTTAATTTATGTCACAGGTAATTCATCCTTCAAATGGTGATTCAAATATTTTATTTAGAATCTAAGTAAAGGCCCATTTAGATATGTGACAACTTATCCTGGATATTTTGTTAATAGATATAAATTTCACACAATCAGGCATGATTCTTCTAAAATAACAATGAATAGTTGTGTGTGCATTAAAGGCACCGGGTATATTGCAGATGAGATTGATTATTATGGTCAAATTAAAGAAGTTATTGAGTTGGAGTTTCCTGGACACGAAAATAACAAGATTGTATTATTTAAGTGTGAGTGGTTTGATCCTACACGAAATGTGGGCACAAAGATTCGTTCAGATTATAAACTAGTGGATATTAACCATAAATGCAATTATAATCAATATGAGCCATTTATTATAGTAGTTCAAGCTACTCAAGTATATTATTGTACATATCCGAGTTTATCTCATGATAAGAGTGATTGGTGAGTGATTTGCAAAATCAAAGCTCGATAAAAATTTGAAGTACCAACATCATAACAAAGAAGTGCATATTTAGATATTTCACCGGCATTCCAGGAAGATGACATAAATAATATTGAGCCAATGAATGTAGATGAAGATCCAGAAAATTTATGTGACTCTAAAGGTGGCATAATAGAATTTGAAGATGATCAATTTCTATCTGAAGATGAGTTCAAAATTTTATCAAAATCAGACGAAATATCAGAAGATCCATTGGAGGATGACAGTAATGTCGATAATTAAATTGGTATAATTTTATTATAATATTAAACTATCAAAGACTTTTTATATTTTATTCAAATCTATTAGTGTGTTTTATTCTAAAATGCATGCTTGTTCTTCATATCTCTATTATTTGTTCTATGTTTTATTTTTTACAATATATTATGCCTAAAGAACATGGTCATGGTGGAGGAAGACGTAGACACAGAAATGAACCAAATTCATCTAGTATACTACATCATGTTGCAAAATCAGTACCATCTCATAGCCACCATATCCATACTTTAACATCACAATCACCATCTTCGTTTCTATCACCATCATTATCTATATCAGAGATAAGCCCACCACCCATTGTGCTTCCTGCACACACTTTTGATCCATCTATATCTTCTATATCACATTTTACACTGATAGTTTCTCAATTTACAAAACCAATGACATCATCAAATGATGTGCTTTCCTCTGTAGTCAGTGCAAAGTTAGAAATTAAGATTGTAGATGGGAGGTAAAAGAAATATGTAAAAATGACATGAAAAAAAAATTTTGATGTTTCTGTTAGTGGTTTTTTTATATTGTTATGATTTGCTTGTTTTCAATGTTATTTATTTATTTGTACAGTTTTATTCCATCTCACAAGTATTCGATTATAATTACAAAGTCTTTTAAGAAAATGGCTGATTCAAAAGCATTCTCTTAGAAGAATGTTTCTAAATCGACAAAGGAGTCCTATTTTAAAGACTTTCGGGTAAAAATAATAAAACAAAAGCATTGAAAAATAATCATCAAATTACTTAACTATTATGTTGGTTATTATTTAAGTAGTAAATAATTACATTATTATTGTTAATATAAATTCTTTTGTGATTTTTCTATATATAGAATCAGTGCACTTGGGCACCTAAATTTGATGGAAAGATAGTCATTATGGGAGATCAAAGCTGCTCAACGATATTCTAATTTTATCCATAAATTGAAGAATATGAAAGAAAGACCTGATTTTATATCCGAAGATGACTGGCCCGAGTGGATTAAGTATTGGGAGGAACTAGATGTGAAGACAAAAATCAGATATTTCCAGCAAAAATTGACGAAGTGAGGTAGCTGGACTAGGTACAAGATTTTGTCGACACATAGGAGGGTCAAAGTCGAGCATTGAGCACGCTCGAGATATGGTACAATTTTAAAATTTTAAATATTTATATATTTAGTGGTTGTTCTAATAGTCCAATAAATCAGATTTCTGCATGATTTTATTAATTTTGTTAAATTTTTTGATCATTTGTTTTTTAATGACTTAATAAAAACATATTCTAGGCTGGAGAATTGGGTCGAGATCTAAATTTTTATGAAATTTTCAGGAAGATACATGTGAAGAAAGTAGATGGTGAATTTGTTGACAACGAGTCTCAAATGATTACTATAAGAACTTGCTATATTAATAAGATTTTATAATACTACAGTACATTTTGAAAATTATTTGGAATCCAAAATATTTATTTTATTTTTGTATATCTAGAATAGTTTTTTCTCTATTTTATCTTAGGACCTAATGGAGGAAAGTGTGACAACTATTCATCAACAAGTTGAGGGTTCTATGAATATTCAACCAAGAGACTATGATCTTATTTATTTGGAGACCATAGAACTTCGTGAGAAGTAGAGAGTGTATAGAATCAACTCGAAGGCAGTAGTATTTTGTTGTAGCAGTCATGCTTCTAATTCATCTATCTCAGTAATGGTGGATGAGGTAGTCGAACAAAAAGCAATGGAAACAAATGAACGTATTGTAGTTATGGAGACCAAAATGAAAAAGAATGATGAGCAGATATCTCATTTGAAGGAAGAAATATATGAAATTAAAGAATAGAAGGATTAGCAGATATCTCATTTGAAGGAATAAATATATGAAATTAAAGAATATAAGGATGAGCAGTATAATAATATGATTGAAGAAATGCAAGAAATTAAAGAAATGAACGATGAGATGAAAGGAATTAAGAATGTAATGCAATAGAAAATGTTTTATATGGAGCACAGTTAGTGGCATTAGCGCAACAGATAGCATTCCAAGATCCAGCTACAAAATCTCGCAGGAGAAGCTAGCATTCCCTACAAATTATGAGGATGATTTTGTATGAGAATTATTTCTGAACTATTATTTATTTTTATCTATTTGTATCAAATAATGATGATATTTTTTGGTAGGTTTCAATTTTTTTTATTCTGGTTTAGTTCTTTATCTTTCTAATTAACCTATTTATGAATTTTTTGCAGACCACATTATCTGAGACACTTGAAAAATTTCTAATTCAGAGCATTTAGACATTGCCATTGTCCTTCCAATGCATGGGTCCCATATTTACTGATTTCAATTTTATCAAAAGGAGGGCTAATTTATTTTATCTTTATTATTCCTAAAACATTTTATTTTTGCATTCTCTTTCTCTCTAAACATAATTGCTCGATATCTTTTGGATTTTTGTTAAAGTTGTATGACAATTAACTTTAATTTGCATTTGTTCATGCCTATAATAATTATTTTTATATATTTGTGAATATTATTGTGTGTCTCCGAAGTTCTTGGGTAGAGTTTTAGCCTAATATAGGTAAGTTAAAGCATATATTTTGTAGCAGAAGCAACGTCAGTGGCAATAGTGGCGGCGACAGTGGCAGCGGCGACAGCAGCGACAACGGCTTCAAACTACAACAAAAAACATATTCAATAATGATTAAAATGCGTCATTAATGATATTTCATGTCGCTTATCAAAAGTGTCATCCGCTAGCCTGTCATAATAAGTATTTGCTTATAATGTTATTTTTTAGAAGTGTCATTGAAAATAACCTTGACGCTAAAAAAACTGTCATTGTTTATTATACCAATCTACCTTGACACTCAGAGAAATGTCATTATTTGTTGTATCGATCTTAAATTATTTGAATATAATGACACTTAGTAAAAGTGTCAAGGAAGCTAATGATTTAATTATATATCGATTTAATAATTGTTGTAAATAAATTTTCACCTGTTATTGTAATAATGCGTGCACATAAGAAAAATTTACGTTCCAATCCATACCAAGATTTTTGTTTTTAATTACAATGGGGAACTTGTACTTCTTATATTTCATAAACAAAAAAAATATCACAATTTCAACATTCATTTCTTTATTAAATTCAAATTTTCTTATCATGCAACCCAATTGTCTCTTATCTCCAAGAAACTACTTCATTCTAGCTTGGCTAAGTTGAAAGTTAATTTCCTAAAAAGGCAACCAACATACAAAAAGATGAACTATAATCAATTACACTTGCAGAAATAAAAAATATTATAGAGCATTGGAAACTAAAAATGAAGGAATGATAACAAGATATCATGAAAATAATTTATATAACAATTGACGTATATGATTAAAAAAATTTAACAACAACAAAAACAAATTTAGTAGTAATGGGTAAAATAGAAAGTAAGAGATTTATCAATTATGACATAAAAGTTGATCAATTATGGTAAAATACAAACAATAATAATCCATTAAAAACATATATATGCGTGTGTAGTGAGTTGAAAGATCAATAGTCACAAACTACTTGAAGAAACACTACAAAAACTAATTAAATTTAATAAAATGAAAAGTTAAATTACAAGTCATCTTACCAATACTTTAAAAAAACTCGATTATATGCTATGTAATGTAATTTCAAGTTCTATTGATTACACATATATAGTAATCCATCAACTTATAGTTTTAGATTCATTAATAAAATAAAAGGCTATGTAATAAAAAAAATTGTGCCTTGAAAAAATCATTGTGTTTTATAAGGGTGACAATGTAACTTACAATGTTGTGGTAAAGTATTGAAACCAAAAGTTAAAATCTCCATGTTTTCCATAGCCAATCAACAAAAAAAATCTATAGTTGACAAAGAAAACAAAAGATAATATGATAACAATAAAGTTCTAAGTGCATATTCCATTTTAAAATATTTAATAGAAAGAAAGAATTAATAAACTTGATATCATTATCAAAAATACCTTTATTATCACAATAGTTGCACCCCATGAAATACTCATAAAATTGGCATACCTTACCATCTATTTCTACATAAATAGAGTTGGTGACGAACCAAAAAGGCCTCCGAACCTACCGACAGCAAAACTAACCAATTGAATAAAGAGGCGTACAACTCTTCTAACAACTAGTACCTAGAAATAAGGAGTAATTAAGAACTTGATTTAGTTGAGTTAAAGACAAGGTAATAAGCTTGAATTTTACTTTTAAAGCAACAGTAATAAGTTATAAAATCATTGAATCCAAATAATGTAAAAAAAATTACAGCTTGATTGAATTCACTTTACGTAAGTCTTACCAAAAACAATTCAGAACCCATTGGATCCGTTACGTAAGCAACAAAAGGCCGCCTTGTGCGAAGGAACTGCAAGATGATATGTATGTTAAGATGTATGTTAAGATGAGTGCGAGCAAATCTCGTAAGAAAAATATTAAAATAAAATATAAAAAAATACATAGATGGTATGATTTAGTGGTCTACAAAAAAAATAAAGAAAACTATTATTAATACTATATTTAAGTTAACAAATTACAAAATAATAATATGTTATTAAACATTGAATAAAAATAACAAATGACAATAATAAAAATAGATATCTAATTTTTTTTTACTATTAAAAGATATTACTTAGTAAAAGATATTAATTTTTATCAAAAGATATAGATATTACTTAGTAAAATTAATGGCTTATTTTATTTTATTTTAATTTTTCTTGATTTATACATAGGTTACACAAATCTCTTAAAATGTTTATTATTTTTTAATATACATGTATCTGTTATAAAATATTATGTTGCAAGAATATAATAGGGAGAATAGAGAAAGATTAAGAAGAGAAAGTAGTAGATAAACACCAAAAATAATAAAAAAAATCAGAAGAGCATAGATAAATACCAAAACTATTTATTATTAGTCCTTAAAATGACTAATAATTTTCTCAGAGTTTGCATGTGCTTCCGGCAATACTTTTGAACCAGCACGTCTAAGATCATGATTTTTGAGCAGCAATTCATTAGTTTGCTCAGCAGTGAGAAACACATAAATTAAATCAAAGTAAATGACAAATTGATGTTGCCGATATTACTATTGCAATACAATATTCAAAGTATGAAAGGTGGAGAAAGATTTTCTAACAATTCCACATCAATGAGTTTGATACCACATATCTCAAGCCGGAAATAATATCAAATAAATCGAAATTATTGTAAGACACTGATTTAAAATCTTGTAGTCTAAGATTTTGCCAGTCATATTGTGCTTGAGGAATGATAACAATTTTGGTATGATCATACCTATCATTCAACCTCTTCTACAAGGTTTGAGAATCTCGAACGGATAAATATTGAGTATGAAGCCTCTTATGCAAATAACGACATATAAAAATTAGTGTATCTTTTGCATTTGAAATACCGTCTTCTGTAATTGCATTAGTAGGATATTGCCCTTGGAGTTGCATTTAAAAATTAGTGAATTGAGATTTGTTATATTTTATTATTTATTGTTTGTTTTTCTTCACTAGTAAGGGAGCACTCAAGATCTAGATTGCCCTAACCCTAGTCATATATATATATATATATAGTATGACTTATTTTATGTGTGAGAATAAATATTTTTCATTTTTATCAATAATAATGATCATGAAAAATGATAATACTCTTGAATATATAATAATAATAATAATCATGATATCTCATGTTCATGTACACAACTCATAAATAAAATTATTACAAAATATATATTTTTTATCAAAACTATTAGGAAGTTCCAAGTATATTAAACTAATCCTCAATGTTTTGGAAAAAAATAAATTTAATATCAAATTACTTGATCAACAATTTTTTTTTCCAATCCTGAGAATTAACATCAAAGTGCCTACCCATAATAAAATGTATTTTATTAGAGTATTCCAAGACTATTAAGACTTCTTTCCTTAATGAGATAATATTTCATTGACTATCATGAATAATTCAAAGAGACCTTCAAAACCTCTCTCTTTTATCTCTTAATAAAGTATTTGTATGCACTATAGCATATAATTCTTGTTAGTATTTTACCTCAAAGGTTATTGGATCTTATTAGCAAAAGACATCCATTCATAAATATTCTCATACCCCTATAGCCTCATAAAAAGGGTAATAGAATCTGAATGAGGTTGATCAAGTTTTTTATTGGGAAGCATCACTCAAGCTTCACAAGAACAATTGTACGTGATGAGGGTGTTCCTAATTGAGACAACTTTATCCTCAAGTCCCATTAAAGTAATTTGAAATGGTAAAATGATTCCCCATCATGAGACTTCACTCAAAGGACCCTAAATTACTTTTTTTCGAACATGTTGCACAAGATATATAAACATCAACTTAAGGAGCGTTGATGTGTAATTTTTTTTTTCTTATTTTATTTTCTTTTTTTCTGTCTGTGTTTAATATGCACTTATTGTTCGCAAGTATTAATGTGAGATTACACAAACATTGATATGTCAAATCTCATAAGAACCCTAAATTAAAATTATTTGAACGAGAATAATACTAAGATGGTTGCGAAAAAATTCTCACACTTATATACTTATATACTTGTATTGAAATTCTTACACTTATATACTTGTATTGAAATTCTTTTAACAATCTCAATTAACCCAAAAAATACGAATATTTTTTTCACAAAATTAAAATATTAATATGCGCATATTTGCACACAATTAAAATTAAAATAAGAAGGAATAAGTATAAATGGCACAAAATTACAAAAAAAATATATATGTTCAAAAGAGAATATAACAAGTCAGTACAAAAAAAGCTATATAATTCACAATTTCGCATTGTTTTGGAAATAGTGCGATGGAAATAACTACTTGCGCACATGCCAACCACAAGGATACCATAATGATTAATGAATGAGAGATCCTAGCCTAAGACCTTGTGATGAAAAGGTTGAATCTCATCTCCCTCCACTACTCTAATATGTGTATAAATTAATATGTGTGTGTGACTATGTATATATACAACACAAGTATATGTGTGGCTACATGTGATAGTATATATAGTTATGTGAGAGAAATGAGGATTGAAGCACCCCCAATTCTATCATGTTGGCACTAGCACACAAACGAAACCAATTTATTTAATAGTTTTTCTAAATTTACACATTAGTAAGAGAGAAAGAGAATGGTGTAGAGGAGAGGAACCACAAAATCATTATACCTGTCTAAAAATTACATTGCTATGCTCACGAATAAAACCTATAGGCTGCAAGCATGTATATCTCATAAGAGTAGGAATACAAACCATATGACACAATGGCTAGGTAAACTTCTGCATGACGAAGTATACGAAAAAAAAATGAAAGCCACAAGAAAGTGAAGCAAATGTACTTACAGTCTTTGCATGGCACAAGTCTAAAACAACATACCGGTTCTCCTGAATTCTTGGCAAATACAATTTAAAAAGAAAAGTTGTAAAGCTGAATCATGTAGCAGGTGGACATTATATTTTGAGAACTAAGCCAAATTAAAAAACCATAGACAAGAAAGCAGGGACACCCACATCTAGTCTATCACACCAATATGCACTACCAATTTAATTAATCAATATTTCCAAAAATTATTTTATTTTTCCATTATTAAAGATCCGAGCATGTAAATTTTATTGGAAAAAATAATTAAAAATATAATATTTTCCCAAAGCATGGAACCAACATGTATAAAATGGAACGAGATCAAAAAAAAAATGGATAATCACATGCTCAAAGCCAACAACAAGATTTGCCTACTCTATATCATTTGTAATGAGCAAATTGGACCTTGCAAGAAGAACTGCAGACTAAGCCTGAAAATGAGATATTAATAAAATTTATTATTACTCTTTGGCAGAATAGTAGCAACTAGCAAATGGCAAGTTGGTGGAACCTTATGCCAACACTAGCTCATATGCAAGGTAGAACAAATAGAACAAAGCATGACACTTAGCCACTTCTAAACATGTGGCCCATAGAAAACTATATTTTTAACATCAAGAAGAAAACTGCTTTAAACTACACAAACAATAGGTCATTCCAATCCATTCTTACTCACTCCAGTATGCCAAAATAAAAATCATATCTATGAAAAATGAAAGATTAAACTACACAAAAGGGTGAGACTATCATGTGAGGTGGCAAAAATGAAAAATGTGGTGAGCTAGTTGGAATTTCAAATCAAGGGGCTAGCGGTGAGTCACTCGGAGTAGGTAACATGGAGGATTCCGGTGCTAGTGGTGACGAGCAGACACGACAAGCATCCGCAATCCAAATCATAGACATAAGACAAAATGATAATGCATAAAAAAATGGAAGCAGATGCTTGAACAGTCCATTAGTTTCCATCTTGTTCTTGATGCAAGAGTATCGCAGAGAAAGGTTCCGCGCTGGTAATAGCCGTGAAGGCCGAAGGAGACGAGACCGAGCATCAGCCGGTGCCTAGACCAGGTGGGAAGATCATCGAGTCCCTACTTTTTTTTATTAAACTAGTTTCATGAATTGAATTGGGCGTTGGACTGCCATGTGTTGTTAGGTTTTTTTTATTGGATTAATTATGGTCGAGCAAAAAAAAAGCAAAGGGAATTCAATCAACGAAGAAATGGAAAACGAAGCCATAGAGAAGCAGGCCGAGACACTTCCAATCAACTCTTCCAGTTTGTTGCCAGCGCCATTTTAAAATCTATTACTTATTTTACCAATAAAAAATACAAAACTAATTAGTTCCAAATCAATAAATTTAAAATTAATATTTTCATAGCCATGACACTTATAAAAGTGACAAGGTTTTTAATTTTCAGCCCCTTATTCCTTGGCATTTTTTAAGGAGTCAAGAAATTTCCTAACCTATTAGTATTAACAATGACACTTCTAGTAAATGCCATAAAAATAGAAAACATGTTCCAAATAATGATGTTTTTAGAAAAATGTCATGACATGTCTAATTACAAATAGAATAATGACATTTTCTGAAAACGTCAAAGAACAAAATGTCATAAATTTGAAGTTTTGTTGTAGTGTCAGTGGAGGCAGCAACGACATCAGTGGCAGCGGCACCAGCAATGGCAGTGGCTGCATCAGCGGCAACAGTGACATCGAAGGCAGCATCGGCATCAGTGCTAGCGGCGGCAATGGTGGCAGCACCGGCAGCACTAGTAGTGGTGGCAGCAGCTACAGCACCGGAAACGGCAGCAGCACCGGTAGTAGCGGCAGCACCGACAGCATTAGCAGCAGCAGCGGCAGCATTGGCAGGAGCGGCATAAATAGTGTGTGCAATAGCAACGGTAACAAATTTAGCATATACATACGTATATAATCATTATATATGTACACATAATACTACAATATTTAATGCGCATATATACTGAGTATATATGTGCTCAGTATATATGTATGCATAATATTATAGTTTATATGTACGTACACTTCAATAATATATTTAAGAGTGAAAAGCTTGTATATATGTATATTTTTACAGCAGTAATATATATTTATCAAAATATAGTTTTATTTATTTATTTTGATTTTATTGAGTGGAATAAATTTCTTACAGATATAGTACCACATAGTTTCCCATATGAAGATTGTATAAGTGAATGGATTTTTCAATAGATATGACGTATCATGACTTGGACAATTTTTTCGTAGAAGAAAGTTGGTAGTCGAAGGAGCAGAGGAAGAGAAATTAACATCAATGCATGGATAGATTATACTTTATGCATAGTCAATAGATATATTGATTAATGAGATGTAATATAATTTTGTTATTTTTTTATTTTAGTTAATTAATATATTGTATTAGAATAAGTTATTAAATGAATTTTTTTTTTGTTTAATACAAAATTTTCATTTATAATTTTTATTTTTATTCAATTTAATATAAAAATATTAAATTATTTAATTAAATTTTTGTAGGAGCTGTATGACAATCAACTTTAATTTGTGTTTGTTCATGTCTATAATAATTGTTTTTATATAGCTGTGAATATGTTTGTATGTCTTTGAATTTTTTGGGTAGATTTTTAGCATATTATAGGTATGTAAAAGCCTATTATCATTAGCAATAGTAGTGGCAGCAGTGGTAGTAAAGACAATAGTGGTAGCAACGATGGCAGTAGTGGCAGCAGTGGTAGTAAAGACAATAGTGGTAGCAACGATGGCAGTAGTGGCAGCAGCAGCGGCAATGGTAGCAGCAACGACAGCAGTGACAGGAGCGGCAGTGACAGCTGGAGCAGCATCAATGGCAACAAATGTGGTATATACGTACGTATATAGTTAGTATATACATACATATAATTCTGTAGTATTTTATGTACATATATACTGAGTATATATGTACTCAGTATATATGTATGCTTAATATTGCAGTTTATATGTACATATACTATAGTAATATATGTACGAATGAAATGCTAGTAAATATGTACATATTGTAGTAATATATATTTATCAAAACATAGTTTTTTTTAATTTATTTTGATTTGATAAAGTGGTTTAAATTTCTTATCAATGTGATATCGCATTGTTTCCCATACGAAGCTTGTATAAGTGAGGATTTTTCAATAGACATTAAGCATCGTGACTCGAACAGCTTTTTCATAGCATAAAGTTGGTGATCAGAGGAGCAGAGAGAGAGAAAGCAATGTCAATACATGAATAGATTATACTTTATGCATAGATGGTAGATACATTGATTAATAATAATATAATTTTGTTATTTTTTTTTGTTTTAGTTAATTAAAATAGTGTATTAAAATAAGTTATTAAATGATTTTTTTTTGTTTAATTTAAAATTTTGATTTATAGTTTATGTTTTTATTAAATTTTAATATAAAAAAATATAAAATTATTTTTTAAAATTTTAGTTTAAGCTGTATGACAATCAACTTTAATTTGTGTTTGTTCATGCCTATAATAACTATTTTTATATATCTATGAATATGTATGCGTGTCTCCAAATTTGTTGGGTAGAGTTTTAGCCTATTATAGTTTTGTAAAATCCTATTATCAGCAGCAGTAGCAGTGGCAACAGCGACAGCATAGTAGTGACAACAGCGGCGGCCGCGGAAGCGGCAGTAGTGGATAGCTGGGACGGAATTGGCAGTTGTAGCAGTAGCGGCAGCAGCATCAGTGGGAAAGGTGGCAACGACGACGGCGACACCAGAAGTAGCGGTGGCAATGGTGGTAACAGTGACTGCATCGAAAGTAGTAGTAGATGCGGCGGCGGCGGCATCAGTATCAGTGATGGCCATGATAGAAGGGGTGGTAGCGTCGGCAGCGGCAGTAGCGACAGTAGTGGCAACAGCAGTAGTAGCGATAGTAGCGGCAGTAGCAGCATTCAGTGGCAGCACCGGCAGTAGGGGCAGCTATGGTTTTGGCAATGACAATGGCAGTGGAAGCGGTGGCAGGAGCAGCACTGGAAGTGGAAGCAGCATCAACAGCAACAAATGTGGTATATATGTATGAATAAAGTCAGTATATACATACATATAATACTACAGTATTTTATGTACATATATACCGAGTATATTTGTACTCAATATATATGTACACATAATTCTACAATTTTTATGTACATATACTACCGTAATATATGTACGAGTGAAATACTAGTATATATTTACATAAATACTACAGGATTATATATTTATCAAGACAACTTTTTTTTTAATTTGACTAAGTGGTTTAAATTGCTTACAGATATGATATCGCAACTGTTCCTCATACAAAGCTTGTATAAATGATCTGATTTTTCACTAGACATTAAGTGGCGTGACTCGGACAACTTTGTCATAGTAGAAAAATGATGATCGGAGGAGCATAGGAGAGAAAGCAATGTCAATGAATAAATATATTATACTTTATGCACTGTTGGTAGATATATTGATGAATAAGATGTAATAAATTTTTTTTATTTTTTTTATTTCAATTATGTAAAATATTGAATTAGAATAAGTTATCAAATGATTTTATTTTTTGTTTATTATAAATTATTTATAGTTTCATTTTTTTATTCAATTTGATATTAAAATATTAAATTATTTAATTAAAAAATTTTAGAATAAATTAAATTCTAAAAATAGTTTTAAAATTAAAATAGTTTGGGAAAAATTGCTTGCTAAATTAACAAGGGAAAATATTACTTTTAGCAACGGATTTTTCCATCGATAAATTTATTTAGCTAGGGACCATTTCCGTCACTAAAATTTAGTGACTAGCACTTTAGCTTGGGAATCTTTCATCGCTATTTTCATTTAGTAATGTAAAATCTTATTTAGCAAGCTAATTTAGCTAGGGAATTTGTCTTTTTTAGCAAGAGATTTTCCCATCGTTAAATTTTTAGCTAGAGAAATTTTCATTCGCTAAATTTTAGCGACCAGCACTTTAGATAGGGAACTAGTCCATCATTCATCCATCGCTATATACTATTTAGTGACATAAAATGCCCATTTAGCTAAGGAATTGTCCCTAGCTATATGGGATTTTTCTTATAGTTATGGGTTTTATCCATTTAGGTGGTTCCATAAGATTATATACATGAATGGAGTGTATTAACCATATTTCTGATTCCATAACCTTCTGATAATCTTGTATATCTTTGTCTTTAAGCACTATTCATAACATCAAAGATTAGTATCAAACTCATCATTAATTCTATCATAAGTAGGGCTGTAACCGAGCCGAGCTACTCGCAAGCTGCTCTGTGTTTGGTTCGTTAGAAGCTCGCTCGAACTCATTTATTAAGTTAAATGAGCTGAGCCCAAACATCATTTTGAGGCTTGTAAGTTAAATGAGCTGAGCCCGAGCACCCTCAAACTCGGCTCGTCAGCTCATAAACAGGCTGGTAAATAGGCTCGTGAACAAGCTCGTTAACCAGGCTTGTGAACAAGCTTGTGAACCAAGCTCGTGAACATACTTGTGAACATGGAGAAGGCTTGATGTACAACAAATTTTTCCTACAAATGAACATGATGAATATTTTAACTCTTGAACTTCAATCAAGTTAATTGAACTTTTATTATCTTATCTTTTTAATTTAGTTGTATGTTGGCTATTTTAAATGAATATTTTCTTTAATTCTCGAATATTATTTTGAGGCTCGTAAGTTAAACGAGCTGAGCCCGAGCACCCTTAAACTCAGCTTGTCAGCTCATAAATAAGCTCGTGAACATGCTCGTGAACAGGCTCGTGAACAGGCTCGTGAACATGCTCGTGAACAGGCTCGTGAATATGCTAGTGAGTAAGCTCATTAATCAGGCTCGTGAACAAGCTTGAGCCTACTCATTAAAACCGAGCCGAGCCGAAGCCTGCCTAATACTCTGCTCGGTTACACCCCTAATCATAAGACTCTCCCAAGGATGTATACCATGTAGTTTGATGAATAACCTTTCCACGATGATAAGACACTTTTCGTAGTTATATACTTTTAGTGACATGTTGCACATTTATTAATCCTTGTAAAATGTTATGATCATTTTTCTTTGGCTATGTAACCGACATTTCAATGATAGGTTCATGAGGTTCAATATCAATATTATCATCAATAGTTATCCCAATACAATAAGGTAATGAAGTATCTAAAATGTTACCTTGTAATATTTATTTTTGTATTATTGGTATTCAAGGTGTTTGGACGAGTTAATCTCCATTCAATACTTCTAGAACATTTCTATTTTGGGCTTATAATTTATTATATAGTCTTCTTCTAGGAATGAGGCATTGGTGCTAATAATGACATTTTGGGTCCTTTCGTCTATAAAATAAACCACATTTAGTTCTTCAAAGATATTCCATGAAGAAACTAACTTCTGTTCTTATTTCTAACTTATCTATTTTCTCATTCAGTACATGTATTGTGCAACTCTACAAAAGAATGTGTTATAGACTAGGTTTATGTCCAATCTATAATTTAGATGGAGTAGCATGTATAGACTTAAATGGAACTTAAGTTCAAAACATAAGCTACTATTTCTAATGCATATCCCTAGAGAAATCAAGCATATATGGACAACTCATCATTAATTTTATCAAGTCCATAAGAAACATATTCCTTCTTTCTACCATACCATTCTATTTTTGAATGGCATGTGCAGATAATTGGGATATAATCTCTTGATCCAATAAGTAGTCCCTAAACTCTTCTAAGAGTTACTCATTATTATGATTAAATCATAGTGTCTTGAGATATTTATTCCAATATTTCTTTATTTCTATCTGATGCACTTTGAATTTTTCAAAGGGGTTAGACATATGGAGTATCGAATTAATGTACCTAAATCTTGAGTAATCATCAATAGATATGATGAAGTATTCAAAGTCACCTTTTACTTGGATAGACATGGGACCACATAAATTAGAATGAACTCACTCCAATTACTCTTTGGATATATTGCCCTTAGCCACAAATGATCATTTGGTCATTTTTCCTTTTAAGTAGGATTCACATGCCTTTTATGACCTAGGAGTAAGTACCAGAGATAGGTCTAGTTCATATCAAAATAATGCCTTTTATATGGTAAGGTACTGATATTATTTGACTTTTACCATTATCATATAGTTGAGATAGTATTAAAAAAATAAAGGTTTTCTTTTAATACACCAAAATAAATAAACTTCTTATTCAAGTAAATTGTGAAGAAATTATTGAATAAAAAAAATTTATTCTTTACAAAACTAAACATTGGGCTTTATTTTTTTCTAATTGGAGGTACATAAAGATAGTCTTTTAAAAACAAAATAGTAAGTCTAAAAATGAAGCAATGAATCTCTCACTACAACATCCACTATATTTGTAGTATTTTTCATATAAAGATTAATCTCACAATGAGTTATTTATCTAGTTTCATAGAACCACTACAAATAATTACAAACATGATTAGAGGTAATCATATCTACACATTAGGTATCTATAGATATCACAGCCATTTATGTTTCAACCACTAGTATTTGAATTTATCTTAATTGTTTATCTTGTTGAGATGAACTAGAAATTACTTCTAGTATCCTGACTATTTGCAATAAAAAAATTTTTTACGATTTTTTCACTCACAATTGTGATTGAGGAGATGTCTATGAAACATGATAATGTTTCGAATTTTTTTTTCTTTTTTTACCTTTTTATTTAGAAAAAGCCTTTTTAGAAACAAATCTTCCAGATGGTTTCCTAATAATACTTTCAACCAATACTAATAATCTTTTAAGTTATTGAATCAATGTTCAATCAAGTTTATTAATCTTATAGTTTAGGAAGAATTGCCTATAAAAATCTGGTAGTTTATCAATCTAAGAATCCACATCAATCTCATCTCTAAGGTTCTCTAATTAATTCAAAAGATCTATTATTTTCCAAACATGATCCCTCATTGAATTGTTTTTTGCCATAACAGTATTGGTTAGATCTTTCATGGCTTTTTGTCTGGTAGAATAAGTCTGATTTTAAAATATTTCTTTGAGATTAAATATTATATCATAGATAGCAGCCATTAATTGATGCTAATATTGGAGTATATTTGATATATAAACTAAAATATAATACATCGATATCTCATCAACTTTTACCCATTTCTCATTAGGCTTTGATTATTTTCTTCATTCATGAGTTTTATTCCTTTATAGATTTGTGAGTACAAATTTATAGTTATCAGTAGTCATGATAATATTCATTTTTCTTTTCTAATCTATATAATTAGTCTCATTGAGTTTATTCTCTTTGAGAATAATGCTTCGTGCGTGTAATGACATCTTCTTTAAAATACTTGAAAAATTTAATATAATTTTTTTAAATTAAATTTAATAATAAGAATTAGGTTCCCTCGATTCATGAATGAATTCAATATCAGTCTGATATTTTATGAATAGTATACCTCAAAGGAAAGATATCTACTCTTTATTATTTATATAAATAGACTAATTCCTATTAATCTTATTATCTAGGTAACAAACTATTCCAAATAAGATTAAACTGATGACATATTTTTGATCCTATAGATAATAGCAATGACTCTGATAGAGAGGTTGCTATTATTCTAAGTGAATAATCAGGATAAGTCTTAATTACTAGTAGTTGAAATATGTTTTGCAATAGTATCTATGTATACATGTGTAGATATGGGCACCATTATTCATGTCTATAATTTTTTGTAGTGGTTCCAAAAAACTCGATAACTAAATAATTATGAGATTTATCTTCCCATGAGAAATAGTACAAAGGTGATAGTTGTTGTAGTGTGAGTTTTCAAATTTAACTTTGAGAGAAATAATATTTAAATTTTAAAAGATCATCTTTATGTACCTTCATTATGGAGAATTTTGATTTTAATTTCTAGTTTAAGAGATGGATTCTCCCTTTTATTTAATGATTTATTTGTAATTTACTTGAATAAAAGGATTATCCATTCTAGTATGTTGAAGATAACTTTTATGTTATTAAAATACTTTTTACTCTAATATAACAATGTGGGCCGAATAGCATCAATTGCTTACCACATAAGAGAAAATATCTTACTAAAATAAATTAATCCTATCACTGGTAGCTATGCTTATGCCTAGTAAAAGATGAATCATTGGGTTCATTAAAAAGCAAAAATACTTCTAGCATGTGAGTCCTACTTAGAAGGAAAGATAACCAAATAGTTCTTTGTAGCCAAAGGCTATAAAGCCAAAGAATCACTATAGTTGGTTCATTTTGATTTATGTAGATCCATGCCAATTCAAGAAAGAAAAGGTTTTAAGTACTTCTTTACTTTCATTGAAATATCAATATATTTATTTAATGCATTGTAAGTTTGTTGCTTTTGAAAAATTCAAAGAGTATAGGATGGAAATGAAGAAACATCATAATAAATATATCTAAACTTTACGATCTTATCATGGTAGCATGTTCTTATTTAGAGAGCTTAAGGATTACTTAATAGATCAAGTGATCACATATCAATTATCTACAACTAGCACTACACAACAAAAAAGATATGGTAGAAACAAGAAATAAGACTCTTATGAACATAGTAAGGTTAATGATGAGTTATTTAGATATGCATGATTTCTTATGGGGATATGTATTAGAAACAACAACTTATGCTTTGAACATGGTTCCATCTAAGTCAATGCCTACAACTCCAATCGAATTGTGGATTGGGCAAAGCCTAGTCTAAAACATATTCATTTGTGGGGTTTCCTAATACAATATGCTAAATGGGAATATAGACAAGCTAGAAACAAAAATAGAAGTTTGTTTCTTTGTGGAATATCCTAGAGGAATAAAAGGTAGTATATTTTATAGTCCAAAAGATTGAGAGTCAATTGTTAGTACCAATGTCTGATTCTGAGATATAACTATAAAATAAACTACAAACCTATAAGTGAAATTGTTCTAGAGATATTAAGAGGAGATAATTCGGTTCACACTTTTTCAATTACGAAGGTAACACCATAAAGTAATATCTCAAATACCTCATTATCTCATCATAATGAGAACTTTTTGTGATGATATTGATATTGAGCCTTGTGAGCCTATCATTGATATGCTAGTAGTATAGCTATAGGTCAGTGATCACAATGGCTTACATGGATTGGTATCTATATAGTAGCTCACTTTAAATATATAACCAAGAAGAGTGCATCATCATGGTGGGAGGGTTATTCATCAACTAACATGGCATACACTCTTAAGATAGTCTTATGGTAGAATCCCTAATGAGCTACATATTGATCTTATAAGTTTGATGAAAAACTTAAAAATAAAGATATTGAATGCTAACAAAGGGATGTGGAATCAAAAATACAGTCGATATAATCCAATCATGTCTATGATCTTATAGGATCACGCAAGGGGATAAAAAGCATAAAATATAAGTGGATTTATAATAAAAAGAAGGAAAGATGGTAACATTGAGACTTATAAAGTTAGACTTGTTCAAAAGGTTTTACTTAGAAAGAATAAATTGATTATGAGGAAATCTTTTCACCAATTGTCTTACTAAAGTCAATCTAGATTCTATTGTATATTGCAACTCAGTATGACTATGAGATTTAACAAATGAACATGAAAACTATATTTTTTAATGGATATCTCGCAGAAAATATCTATATGATATTTTTAGATGGTTTCATAGAGAAATAGTAAGACACATGTTGTGTAAGTTGAACAAGTCCATTTATGGAGTGAAATAGGCATCTAGGTCTTGAAATACTCATTTTAATCAAGTCATTAACTCTTATAACATTGATCAATATCAAGATTAGTATTATATGTATATAAAGAGAGGTGATGGTGATGTATTACTCTTGATATTATATGTTGATGATATTTTGCTCATTGGCAATGTTGTCTGCTCATTATCTTAAGTTTAGATCTATTATCCAATCAATTTGATATGATAGACTTAGGAGAAACAACTTATATTCTTGAAATCAAGATTTTGCAAGATCGTGAGCGAAGAATGTTAGGCTTATCTCAAGTATGCAAATTTCTAATAAAAACAATTTTCCTTTCAAACATGCAATCACTTTATCAAAGAAATAGTGTCCCAAACTACTCAAAGGGAAAAAGAAAATGAGCAGATATTTATTATGCATATGTAGTAGGTCTCCCCATGTATGTGATGCTTTGTACAAGACCCAATATTTATTATGCTATTGGCATGCTAAAAAATATATGTTTGATACCATTTCAATATCTTCTCATTGGAGCTGAACTATTAGGCTAATAAATTAATAGAAAAAAATAATATCTAGTCATGTACAATTAATAAGATACATAAGTGCATCAATGAAACTAATATATAGTACTTTAGGACTAATTCTTCACTCTTTTCATAATATCAAAATGGATTATTTTTCACATCAAGTGATCAGACAGCCTAGGGTAGCTTAATGGATATGCTTTATCCATATTAAAATGCTTCAAGATTTTGTTGATATATGTTGATTGAAGTTTCAACTCTCCATTTGGAAAATATTCGATATGTAAACCAAGACAAAATTTTGTTTTTACAAAATCTTTTATTTCAAATTTTTTCTTTAAATAATTTGTTATTTTTGTGAGCTCTTCAAGAGTTCCCGATAGATTTAATTCATCAACATGAACAACAAGAATTACAAGTCCTATTTATAATTTCTTGATAAAAACATATGGGCATATAGGGTTATTCACATATCCTTCTTTTAGCAAATATTCACTAAGGTGATTGTACAACATGCATTCAAATTCTTTTAATCCATGCAAAGATAATTGCAACTTTATTAAGTACACGCTACAAGGCTTTGTACTAACTTCTTCATGTAGTTTAAATCCTTCAAGGATTTTTATATGCATTTCATTGTCTATGGATTTATATAAATATGCAATGATAACATCCATAATTAGATGCATATCTAGTCCTCATAATTAGATTCATATGCTACTATGTTTATCAAAAATTGAAATGTGATTGTGTCTATAACAAGCGAATATGTTTCCTCATAGTCAAAGAAAAGTCTTGTAAGAAACCTTGGGCTACTAATCGTATTTTATATTTTATGATATTATTATTTTCATTTCACTTTCATACAAATACCTATTTGTTTCCAATAGGCTTTCCACTTGTAGGCATTAAAACTATAGGTCCAAATATTTCTCATTTTATTAATGAATGTAATTTTACATGCATAGCCTCTTTCCATTTTGGCAAATTATTTTTTTTCTATATTCATCTATATTTTTTGATTCGAAATCATTATCATTTTCTATGATATCTTATAAGGCCATTTGAAAAGCAAATATGTTATCCACAACAAAATTATTTTGATCCCACTTTTTATCTTTGTGCACATAACTTGTTGAAATCTCATACTTTTCAAGTATCTTTGCCTCTTCTAGAGATATTTATTTGTTTTGCACCTTTTCGTGAGTTTGTTATTCAATATATGCCTCTATAAGGATATTTTTCTTTGCTTTTATTCTCCTATTCCGAGGAGCTACGTCTTTTGACCTAATTGGTCTCATATGCTTCAAACATATTTTAGATTCATTTATTTTCTATTATTAAGAGACCTCAATCCATGCTGAAGCATTCATAGCTAGATATATTATTTTGTCACTTTATTTACACCCAATAATGCATCTAGCAATTGATTTGAAAGATTTTATAAATGAATGATCATTTGAACTTCAAGTTTACATTTATTTGTATGAGGATTAAAATGAGATAATATTGATGCATTCCAAGTAATTTCTTACCATTTTTTTAGAATTGACTTTTCTTCCTCTAATAGTGGGAATATAGTTTCATTAAATTGATAATTTACAAATCTGGCTCTAAAACACATCTTATTAAGGATTCCAAAAATCTTATGATATAAGGCGAATCAAATCATACATAAATCTCAAGTCTATGTTGTGGACCTATTTTGGTACGTTGTGGAGGTGCAGTCATTACATGGACTGCACAACCAAATAACTCATAAGATATTGGTCTAATTCTTATTATACTTGCAGCATGCATGACAATATGTCTCCAAGTAGATAATTGTAATTTAGTCTTCATTATTAATGATCTAGCTATTAATTGAAGATATTTGATCAAATACTCTATTAAATCATTTTGGGTATGAACATGAGCAACATTATGCTCAATATCTATCCTTATTGACATATAATAAGCTTTGAGATTTTTCGAAGTAAATTCACATGTATTATCAAATCTTATTATCTTAGTTGGATAATCAAAGAATTATGCTCTTAATTTGATCATTTCTACAAGGAGCACGACAAAAGCAATATTTTTTTGTAGAAAGAATACAAACATATGACTATCTAGTGGAGACATCTGTAAGGACCACATGGTGGATGAATAGGTCTGTCTACACATGTCCCCATAACTTCTTTCTAAATATACTTGTGATTCAAATATGATTTTATCTAATGATGATCTAACTACTAACTTACCTTATGAACAAAGATCACAAGAAAATTTATATGGAAAAAGAATCTTCTAGTTTTTCAATGGATGCCCTTGTCATTGTTCTATGATTCACTACATCTTTAAAGATTAATGGATGCAAAAGAAATTAGTGTATCTGCACAGTCTCGTTGAGACTCTTCATTTCTTTATTTTATAGTTTTTCTAAGATTCATGGATGTCAGATATATTTCAATATCAAGAATCAATGATAAATAAATTTTACAAGAAATATCAAGTGCCACAAACTCAAGTTTTGTGAGATTTGATATCTTGGAAATTTTTTAATATATGAGGGAAAAAAATAATGATTATATAAATTTATCATATTTGGAGTAAACTCGTGATGATAACGTTTTATGAAGATGAAAAAATAAAGAGAAAAAATTAATGGATCATTTTATTTGATGTTTATTAGGCTTATTTATAGATTTACATAAAGTCTACTTGTTATAATAATAATAAAACCAAAAATTATGGTTAGAAATACAAAGGAATTACATAAATGATTATTAATTTCAAAATAATGGTTATTCATTATAAAATATATATAACAAATATAATATTTAATTAATCACAAATAATTGTATGCAATAAATATAATAGTAAATTTATGGGTAACTTGAGTTCCCTGACAATTATTATATTACCTATTACACAAAAATAATTTTTAATAATATTGTATTTTAAATTTCACAATAATATAATAAATGTTAATAATTATTACAATTATTACATTATTAATATTTTTATTTTAATAATATTTTAATCGGACGTCTACCTGCTAAAAATTCTGGTTGTTATGTTTATAAATGGAAGGACAGCGACCAATTTACCCAGCTGCTAAACAGCCCTAGCTAAAAAAACAAAATGATTCTCTCGCTGATTGGCAGAAGATTTCAATCTCCCTTCAATCAAAAGATACAGTTAAAACTATGGCTACTCGTTCAGCGTATGAGGATTATAAAGAGAGAGGGCATGAGTTTAATATCGACGTTCCATTAGGTTCGACATGCTGCCGCTCCCATAAAGGAGCTTTGGTGGTAGTCGTTTGGTGTCGTTTTCTCAATGACTGACTCGTCAACACTTGATATGAATGCGTGAAACATTGTCAACTTTTCAGCATTTATCTTAATAGTTAATTTGCACTAAGAGATCGTTATGAGGAATTGACATTTTCTTTATCTGATTCCTCGCACTAGTAGTGCAAACGCATTTTAATCGATCCCATAACATGATAACAGCTTATGAAATCGTGCGGTGCTTACTGCCGTAAGCATGTATCCGCCGATTACCGGTTGTTAGTTTCTTTTTTGTACTAATTTATCTTGCCTGTTTTTATTCGATAAATTGTGTATTTTATGCATGTAATCGTGTTATTTCGATTAATTAAGCGATTTTATCGGGCTGATTTCTCAGCAACATTGAGTGGGCGCTTGAGTGATTTCGTCTTATTCGTAGATTCAACTTATTTGATTTGCAATGCGTTGATTAACCTGTTTGCGTATTTGTCGAACGCATTAGCTTCAATGTTTTTTTTTATTGTGACAAGTACTATCTTTTTAATTGCATCAGTTCCGTCTTAATTCTATATTATTTGGTTTGCCAGTACTTATTATTATGTAGACGTTTAAAAATTAATCATTAGCGGCATTTCTGTCCGCCGCTTGCATCGTGCGTGCACTTTCAGTTCGAACCTAGTAAAGATTATGTTAGGGATTATCAAAATAGTTTTTTTTGCAGAATTAATACCAACTATTTTATTAAACCGTTGGCGTCATCTACCTTAATCCTTAACAAAAATCGGTAAAAAGTGATTAGCTTTTAGTTACTACTGCATTTTTTAATATAACTCGCTGTTAATTGTACATATATATATAATTAATCTCTAGATTTTTAAATTTACCTCGCTGTTTTATTTGAAAATGTATTTAAATAATTTTTAAATGATTTGTCGTTTGTGTACTTTAATACAATGGTATAAATTCGAAAATTTTTTGAAAAATATTTAGGCTAGCTTATAAATATTAATATGATTTTAATTACTTACGCTGATTGTTTTTTTAAATAGATAGTCAATTATAATTTTATAATGTGGTAAGATGCTGTTTTCTAAAAGGTGCCTCCCGTTGGAGTTTTCCCTAGCACTGTATAAGTGCTGCGGATCTCCCATAAGATCTTGATATGTGCATGCTTGATCTCTCCCTTGTTATCCTGGGAGGGTTGTTGATAGTCCCCCCCCCCCCCCCCCCCCCTTCCCTCCGGAACCACTCAGAGCTGGAGCTCTCCCTGAGCTCCTGCCAAGGTCTTGCTGGATCTCCCCTGAGTTCCCACCATCCAAACTTTGCTTCATGTTATAGAATAAATTTAAAATACTATTTACCCGAAAAAATGAAATTTATAAAGAACATATAAATTTCACGTCATTTAATTAAAAACAGACTTTGAATTCATACGAGCTCAATTTTTCCCATGCGGTATAAAGAAATAAACAATTCAACGTGGTTTTCAATCACCAGATATGCGACTTTCCCTTTAATCACACGAGATGAGCACAACATAAAAGAATCCAAGGTATTATAGTATTTAGCATAATTTTATATGAATTTGAAAATGATTATAAATGGATATTCGCTGAATAAATTAGCATATGGTGTCACTTTATTTGTCTCCCTAAACAATTAAGCGTGTAGATGGTCAGAGCACAAACTAGGAACATGGCTACATGAATAAATGAATTTTATTTAGATGCAGAAGCTAAATGGACGAGTCACTGATAATTTTATGTCCACACGCCAGACAATTGATTAACATATAAATAGTGAAAGACTATACATGATTAAATTTGAATATTCGTTTTTAACATGTGACAAATATTATGGAACAAACTTTACAAAAAAAAGATGCTGCCCAATAATGCATGGCATTTATAATGTGAGAACTCTTATCGAACCACAATGTATTATGTAAGTATTAAGCACCACTATTTAAAGTCTCAAATACATTACTCAAGATGAGATATGAGACTTTTGTTTATATGGTTCTACTTGATCTTGTATTTTTTGATTACTTGGCACAACTTTGCAAGATAGAAGACATCTCTCCTAATACTGTTTCACGTTTTCATGACCAGACAATTAATATTCGCTACCTATGGTATTGGTGACCATGTTTCGTATTTTTGTGCCACTTGGGGGATGCGAGTGTATTCCATTTGTTTGAACACATTTGATATCGCCTTTAGTAAAAAAAAAATCTATCAACAGAAATACATTAAAATTTAGTCATATTAGTGAAATTAGCTTGACTTGCTTGAGTTACTTTGAAAGAATTTCAAGTATTTAGTTTAGAGGATATTTAATTGCATATTTATTACACCTTTCATTCTAACAGAATTGAATGATGCTAAATAGATACTTTTGTAAAAATCATTTATATACATGTTTCAGTGTATTAGTACAAAACCAAACAAAGATACTCTAGTGGCCCATTCAATGAATCAAGAGTGAAGAAAATACTCTAGCGCATGTGAAAGAATAGTATATATATATTTTTAATATTATAAATGCTTCATCATTGTAAGGTGATCTTGTAGATAAACATGCAGGGAGAAGCGTGCCCTCCTAGTAAAGATTAAAAATATAGAAAAATAGCTGCCTAGAGAAGCTTGGAAACAAGAAAATGGTAGAAAGGCTGCAACTATATAATCAAATTGTAAAATAGTTAATTTGTATTTATTGAATTAACTAAGCTCGATTAGAAGAGGCCTAGGCCATGATCAAAATACCACATCTAAAAGCAGCAGATCACCTTATTTGCTCCAACTTCAACTATTAGTATAAAAAAATATCATTAAGTCAGAACTTGATAAGAAAATGGCATATATTCAAGATGATAAATCAAGACACCAATTTGGGTGGGCAAACCAATTTTGATAAATAGGTCACATGGCACTACGATGATTGATATATTAAATTATATGCATTCTCTTTGGATTTGACAAATGATATCTTTGAGATATTTTGGGACCTAGCTTCATACTAACTTCCAAAAAGAATTTTTTCATGAAGGAAAAATATCAATGTTAAATGGTTTATAACTCAAGCTTTATATCATTGAGAATTAAAAGTAAGATGAAAGATCACTTCTCCATCCATTCCCATAATTTGACAAGTTAGGTAATAAATAATTCATTATTTTCTTGATAGTTATTTTTTTTTCTTTGTGAAGTGGAACCAATTTGTCATGCAACATTTTTGGCTACCAATGAATTAATTCTATCTAAGTGGTTGCTTGACATATATTATTGAGGATAGGTAATTATTTTATTTTATACAATATATGTTAAAAATTCAATGTGACATTTAGTAATAAACTGAAAAAAGCTTTTTGGCATGAGTTCCACGTGATGTTAAAAAAAAAATATTACTTTTAGATAGTGTCTGATTCAAAATCATCTTAATTTGTTTTCCTATAAAAGGGGAATAGGTAAAGGAGTTTAAAAAACTTTATGTTTGTTTGCATCATTTTTAAAGTTTTAAGTTTTGTGTTTTTGTTTTATTTAATTTTGACATCTTTTTGAATATAGTTATTATACATTTGGCCAATGTTTACTTTTTTCAATATTACAAACCATCATAGTTAGCAATACAAGATATAGATTTTTTTTGTTACTTTTTTAATGAAACTTCTTTAATTTTTTTGTTATTGAGGATTATGATTTTTCTTTTGTTGATTCTTTCTATCTCTATATGGTTATGACTAGTTCCTCCTTAGAGAATATGTTTTTGGGTGGGAGAGTTGTAATAAATTTGCTACTTGATTTGCATATTTTATTTCTTGGAAATTCTCTCATGCTTGTTTTTCTGAAAGATCTGAGCTGAATTTTTCTTCTTTTGTTCATCTTCATGGTTGCTAGTCTGGTAGAGGTGTCCAACGTGCTGGGCCGGCCAGGCACGAGGCATGGCACGGTTCGGCCATGCCTGGGCCGGCTCATCATGTTTTTAAATCGTGCCCGGGCCTGTGTCGGGTTTTTAAACCATGCCCGTGTCATGTTTTTAAACCGTGCCTGGGTTTCAGGAATTTCATAAATGAAATTCCTGAAGATATTTTATGACACGACGAATATGTGTTTGTTGGTTTATACGCCTATCACTTGTATTGCACTCCGGTGCATATGCAACATTAGTAGCATGTTTAGGAAGTATCGAGCTGACCTGATGCTTAGCCATATGGTTGCAGAGATGGAGACCAAGTACTTGAAGTACTGGTCGATCATTCCATTTCTTTATTGCCTCGCTGCATGCATGGACCCTAGGGTTAAGGTGGAAGGAGTAGAAAACATACTGACTTTCATTTTCTCGTGCATGAACCTGAAAGAGCCACCTGAAAGGTTCATTTACGAGAAGTTGACAGACCTGTTCACATACTACGATACTAGGTATGGTGGTGGTAGCGGTGGGATTGTGATTACGGACATTGATACCTTGTTCGGAGATGACGATTATTCCATTAACCTAACGAGGGAGAAACATAGGGGTGGACCATCACATAGGAATGAGCTGTCTCGATACTTAGATATCGATTACTGTTCAATCCTATCACATTCTGATAATAAGAATCTTGATTTATTTCAGTGGTGAAAATCATATGAGTCCACCTATCCTGTGCCATCCTAGATAGCACGGGATCTACAAATTCATCTGGTGTCGAGCGTAGTATCGGAGTCTGCTTTTTCTGTTGCAGTGAACGTGATTTCGGATAGGAGATTGAGATTACGTTCAGATATGGTTGAGGCATTGGCATGTTTGAAGGATTGGGAGGAATCGAGGTTTAGCATCCGTGATCGTGCTGAAGGCTAGGACTATGACAGACATTGCAGTCGCATCCACATCCACTACGATGGCGGAGGAGCTGATTGCCAATGATGATGATCCATATGATACTGATCTTGATGTTGCGGCTAATGATTCTCATGATATGCCGTTTGACGATTGATGCTGATCTGCTTTTTTTTTTTGATATTTTTTTATTCATTGTATTTATACGCTTTGTTTGTACCATACGTTGTGTTGAAACTTATACTTGTTTTGTTCGGACCATTGATTTCAAAAGCATGATTGGTAATTTTTCATTTGTGTAGTTTAATTTTTTTTAATTATAATTTTTACTAACATAATGTATTGATTTATTTTTTTTACGATTTAAATTTTATTTTAAAAATTAATAACTTTAATATATAATTAATAAATTATAAATATAAAAAAAGCTAAACTAATTTGAATTTGATAAAAAAATTATTTTCTAATATTTGTTTGTTTTATTTAATTTTAATTTTTAAATTTTTTTTAAAAAATTATATTTAATAATTAATACTCTACACAGTGTAGACAGTAGACAACAATCACTACACTTAACCTTAAAAAATATAATTTACAATATATAAATTTAAAAAAAAAATAATATTCTGATTTTAGAATTCAGATTTCTGCCTGGCCTCCCATCCCTTCTCGGTCCCGTGCCCGCCTGCCTGGCCCTGCCTCTCTCTCACTCTCAGCGGCTCAGCCTATGCGGCTATGCCAGTATGCCTTGGCGGCTGGCCCCTGGCCTGTATGGCCAGGCCGGGCCCGAGCGGGGCCGGCACGGCACGCCGTGCCTACGGGCCTTGCCGGGCACGGCACGGTAGCACGATCGTGCTGGAAAAAAACGGGCCGTGCCGTGCCGGGCCGGCCCGTTTGACACCTCTATAGTCTGGTTTAGGAAGACTGACCCTTGTACTTTTAAGGTGATCAATATGATATGTATTTATTCTTGATTGCCTCAGATTTTTTGTTGGTTTTTGTCCATAATATTGAGTCATGGGAAGATGATATGCATTTATTCATGATTGCCTTAATTTTTTTTTATTTTTAATATTTTGATTTTCTTACCGTCGTTGACCTTTTCTTAGTAACAATTTGGTGATAAAAATACTTTTAACTCAGCCACTCTTATATAGTATTACATTTCAGGTTAATCAAAATTATTATTATTCGTGCACATAGTGTGTTTATGTAAATGTTTTGGTTTAGTGTGTTTTGTCTTTGCAAAATAAAAAAAATAAAAAGTGATTCAATGAATAATTTATGTTTTTGGTCATCCCTCTTGGACCTCCTGATACATTCAAATATGAACCCATGGAGGTAGATTGTATTTTTGAATATAGAATTATGATAAAACATGAGAAACATGATTTATACTTTATACAAATATTATCATGAAAATGCTTTTTTTTATGTTAAATATTGACTATATATGTTTCTTAATACTTAATAAGAACACACACACACACACACACACACAACTCATAAATATATATAGAAAAAACTTACAAAATATTTTTTCTATATATATTTTGTATTTCAATCTCATTAGTTTAACTTTTGAGGAGTTTCACAGAAATTTTTAAGATTTAGAAACTAACATTTTGATATTATTTAAAAAGTTACAAATTTTAAAATAAATTAAAAATAAGTGCACTCAAATTTGTAATTTCTAAACTACCATCGCCCCTCACCACTCCCCCTCGCTCAACGCCGAGCTCCTAGAACTCGAAGGAGCTCGACGCCGAGCTCCTGGAGCTCGACCGAGAGCTCCATCGAGCTCGTCGTCGAGCTCCAGGACCTCGATGTTGCTCTCGGTTGAGTTCCTAGAGCTCGAAGACGAGCTCGATGGAGCTCTCGGTCGAGCTCCTTTGAGTTCCTGGAGCTCGGCGTCGAGCGAGGGCGTGGGCAGGGCAAGAGGCGAGTGCGTGGGTGAGAGTAGTTTAGGACTTATGAATTTGGGTACACTTATTTTTAATTTATTTTTAATTTTGTGAATTTTTAAAAAATATTAAAATGTTAGTTTTTAAAACTTTAAAATTTCTGGGAAAACACCCCCAAAACATTATTCATCCAAAATTAAATAAAAAAAACGAGAGTTTTTTTGTTGGGAGAATTATGTTTTGATCTACCAATCAAAAAATAATTGAAAAAAATAGAACATAATTTTTAATATTTAAAAAAAAATATATCAAACTTTAACTAATTAAATTTTGAAGTACTAATTTATGTTAATATGAAATTGATTTTTTTTTACTAACCAAACTCCAAAAAAAAAAAACACTACAAGGTACAAACTTATGGGTTTCACTGAGGAGTTTGCTGGAGCTCATCGAGCTCTAATAACTCGATGATCTCCATTGAGCTCTTCGCTGGAGTTCCAGTGACCTCATTGGTGGAGCTCGAAGAGCTCCGGTGGGGTTATCGTTGGAGTTCATAATAAGTTTGTAATGTTTATTTTTGGAGTTAATATAGTTTTTAATAAAATGAAACTTTGTATTAACATAATTAGTGCACCAAAACTTAAGTAGATAATAGTTTGATGCACCTATTTTATAATATTAATAATTAGGTTTATTTTTTCAATTATTTTTTTAATTGTTCTAAAAAACAGAATTATCCTTTATTATTTTCAACCAAAGTGTGCACATGGTAGTCACGTGGATTAAATAATTGAGTAGGAGGGAGAAGATAATAGAAGAATTAAGAAACTTAAATCTCTACTGCTCTTGCAGAAAAACTCTTTATTTCAAAACATTACCATTTTTGGAAAATCTCTTCCTGATTTTTTTTTTTGAACAATCTAAATAACCTTTTAGACATTTCTTTACTCTTCTTGGGGTTGTGTGGTGGACGTGCAGTGATTGGGGTAAATTGGATTGTTCGTCAAAATGTGTGGAGCAACATCTAATCAAAAGCAAAACTTACTAAGTTGTTTATTTATAAATTACATATATTTTTAATAATCATCTATGTTTGATTTTAACTTATTGATTGTTACGGATTTTGATTTGTTAATTACTATGTTTTTACTTCGTGGTTAGCTTGTGTATTTTGCTAAAATACAAGTTTTGTATGGTTAAATTGACAAAATTGAGAATTTAGATTGATAAAATTTAATTCACAAAATTTAGCAAAATTAAATTAGTCTAAATTGAAAATTAAATTTGCCATCGAGTTTAAAATTAATTTTTTTTGATAAATAAAAATTTAATTTTAAGAAAATATTAATCAAAAAATTTGTTGGGAACCTGAAAAAGTATTGAATGGAATCATTGTGTTTGATAATCATTTAAAAAGATCAAATTAAAAGATTTAAATTACTAGAAAAATTAATCATCCAATTAATGAAAATGAGAAATTTTTAAATCGGGCAGTTCTATTCTTAAATTAAAAGTATTGATCATCAAATTACTATTCATCTTTGTCTTTCTAAAATGTAGTGGAAAAAGAATATAAGAAAGAAGAGGTTTACCTTTTGCATAATCTTTCTCTTACACATATAGTGGACTAATTCTACTGAGTCATTTGTATTTTTTCCTCCTTCTCCACTATTTTATATTTCACAACTTAGAGTGTGAGGTGGGAAATGGGTTCTATGGGTACCATGATTTTAAAAAATATTATTGCATATTTGTCTGTATTTATGGTTTGTGTCATGACGTCTTTATTTACAACTTCCTCTTCTATTTCATGTCTCATATCTACTTCCAAATCTACGTATTGCTCCAATTCTTTACTGCTTCAAAGAGTAATGGATAGATAATTTTTGAGATTTTTCTTTGTGTGGCTAGGTATTCCTTTAATGGTCCTTTCATTCATTGATAGTGCTAGTTGTCCAATTTAATTTTCAATGATTTTTATTTCCTTGTTCATGTGATCTTTGTTTCAATTTAATCTATCTAGTTTTCTTGAATTTCTCTTTTTTCTTGGTCTATGTGAGCAAGATAGATATGTTATCTTCTGTTGACGAATTTTTTATTTTTTTTTGGGTGATTGAAATTTGAGCTAGAAGTTCCTAGTAATTGATAATCCTTTGAGTTGTTTACAAAGTCTTCTGAAAATTTTTAACAATTTTACTAGTGATTCCCTTAAATCCTATATGCTAAGCTTCTATGATATATGATGTTCAAAGTGTAGTATATTAGGGCATGGTTGTTGGATCGAAATAAATACTTCTTTTTCTGCAAAATATTAGCTTCCTCTACTTGATACATTGAATCAAATTGTCATGTTTCTTCTTGTCAGGAAACATGAGTTTCTCCAATACTTAGTCACTTTTTATTTTGGGCTCCAAACTTTTTGAAAAATATATTTTTTTACCTAGCGATTAATCTATCCAACTCTAATATCTTAGTTTCTCTTCTTCCAAATGCTCTATCATTTAGAGTTTGGAAGCTATTCTTTACTAGCTCTTTTAATAGGTAATGTGCTTATTTAGTTGACTTGTTCAAGATAAAAGAACCCGAGACCAAATCAATAATACACCTCATCATATTGTTCAGACCATCATAAAAGTTTTGATCTTTAAATCATAGTTCAAATCCATGTTGTGGCTATTTTTTTTCAAAAGCTCATTGAAGTAGTCCCAAACATCATACAAGGTCTTATATATTTATTGTTGGAATTACCTTTTCTTTTCCATTAGTCGAGAGGTAATTTGAGGCAGAAAAATCTTAGTGAGGAAGACTTGTATAATTTTCTCCTAACTCTCAATCAAACCCTTAGATAAGCATTAAAACCAATAATAGTTTTTTTTAGACGAAAAAAAATGGAAAAAGGCATAATCATATCATATTTGGGCAAACTTTATTCATCTTCACAATGTCACACAACTCTAATAAAGTGCTGATGTGAAGCTCTTTAGATCTTTTAAAAATTTTCTACTATACTAATATTACTATGCTATAGCTATCAGACTCATATTCAACTGAAAATAATTTACTTGCACAGGTAACATTTGAATCCCAAAGTAGTTATCTATCATAGTGGACTACCAAAAATCACCCAAGGTACAACTTATGCTTTACCACCTTGGGAGTTATCATTGTTGTTAGTTCCTTTTACATGTTTTCTCTTAGCTCTTTGTCTTAGTAGTGTTCTTTTTGTTCTCTCAATTTCTAAGTATAGAGATGTAAAATAAGTCACAAAACTTGTGCTCATATAAGTGTGGTATCTACAAAATAAAAAAAAAAACAAAACAAAAAAACACAAAACAAATACTATCAATAAATATATCCAATCAACTAGAAACATTATAATCCTTTTCAAAGGATATTTATATCAACTCAAGTTGATTATTCGAACTAAAATCAAACTATCAGTCCCCAAAATAATACAAAAAAATGATTGTCTCTTTACAATTATATGAGGCATACAAGTAGTAAAATGAACATAAGTTTATATGTCAATCCCACTAGGATTGAGTTAGTAGTTCAATCAATCAATAGTGAATCAACACATACTTTAGTTAAGTCAATAAACTTAACCTTTTTGTAAGATACTTAGATTTTATGGTTGGCTCACTTTTTTGTGTGTTAGAATATTTATTTAGCATTTAGCCAATATTATATTGATTGTTAAACTAAGACTAATTTAGTGTAAACATGTTTAAATGCACTTTTGGCATACAAAATGGATTTCATCCTTAGTCTATTACTACCAAGGCTCATCCTCTTGTAATTGTCCTATCACTATTTCACCACGAAAGCAAGACAGTATAATGTTCATTGATCATCTGCACAACTACTCCTTTTAGGCAAATCATTAACTTCCCTTGATGATTTCTTTGAATTTGTACTCTTATTCTCTAACTTCTAATATCTTAAAGGTATAATAAAATCTGATAATAAATATATTTATATTTCAGCTTCATAAGCATTATGCTCAAAAATTAACATACATCTTCATATGAATCTTATCTATAGAAATCATACAAAATAATTTGACTATCAATTCTTTTGTGTACTTTTGTTTTAATGGGCACCATACCTATAATAATTAAAATCATTTCAATGTTAGGTTTTTATACAGAGATTTATCTTACACATAAAGATTTGCATGATTATCAATTCTTTATTATCATATTGTATGAGTATGTCTTGTGAAATAGATATCATCATTTTCCATGACTCACATGCATACAATTATGATACAATGAAAATTCTAAATTTCAATTCTATAATATATCTATATCCATTAATAATATAATAATAATGTATCAATCACATATAAGTACCCAAACCAACCATAAATATTAATTTAGCCTAATATTAAAAAGAATTACATATGAGATATGTTGAAAGACATCTCATGTGAATCAAGGATTCCTAATGCAAACCCAAATGTGAATCTAAGCATCAAAACTTAAAACTCACAAATATTATTATATTAGCCAAAAATTTGTCTCTAAGTGGGGATTGGAATCATGCCACCTAGGAATTGTAGTGACTCTTGACTCAAATTCAATTACACTTTATCCTTCTTTTCTCCTCATCATTACTTAAATACTTCGAGGCATTCATGTGATGCTTTCATTTGGAAACCTTAGCATTAGCTTGACATTGTTACTTTCATGTCAGATAGAATCTTCTCTAGAATATAAAAGTTGTAGCGAAATGAATATTCTAACTTAAGTATCTCCGCTTTATAGCACAATAGCATGACATTGATAAGGACCATGACTAAAATAAATTTTCTCTCGAATAGAATATCACGGCATTATGAGTAGTAATGATAGATACATTTACCTCTTATAATTCAAGTTGTGATGGTAGGAATGATTATTTCTTTATTGATTTCTTATTAAAGCACAAGATCTTGTACTAAAAAAAGTTGCGACCATAATAATTACTCATTGAAGCAATATACCATAGTATAGAATAATATAATGAATCAAACACTTATTATTTTTGCTCTATAATGAATAAATCAAGGTACTAGAATTTGTCGTGACTAATATCAAAGTCAAGTACTTGTGTGTTGTCTACTACAACATAGAAATCAAGTAGTAGTTATTAAATTATTTTAGAAATAATACAACCATGACTCTAAAATAATATCTTAGCCATGAAGATTGTGTTGTATAATAGAAATATTATGTCAAATTGGTGGTATAATTATGATATTCAAATATTATCATGACTAGTTTTGCAGAGTTTTGGTCAAAAAATGATACTGAAACTACTTGGTAATATGGTAAAAGATGAACTTAAATCATGACATGAGAAAAGTTATAACTCTTCATCACTTCTCTCTCCTTATGAAGCTCTTGCTCTATCAATTCTATCAATTTTTATCTATATAATTATGATTTCACTAACATTCATTAAAATCTCTCAAACATAAACTTAAGTAAATTATCTCCAATAAAAGTACTGATACTTGAAAACATATCATTAAATATACTATAAACTACCCAAAAAAATTGTACTTGGAGTACCATACAACTATCATTATGTACAACCATATAAATAAAGCTCTGACAACCTTTATGGATATCCTAAATGTAGTTCCTTAATTATTAATATCACATGATATTTTAAAATTAGATATTCCTTCTCCATGACATATTTTTCATTAGGGTCAAACTTATGAATGCGTTTTTTCATTGATTTGTGTGTATTGAGAAATTTGTTAGTTTTCTAGCTTAGAACCCCATCTCTATGAGTTCACTCATACTTTACTTAAGTTGAGAGGATGAAATCCACACCTAGCCCATTGTTTCTTGATTACTCATGTATAGATAATATATTTGTGTCTATCCATTGTGAAATATATCAATAAGTGAAATTGACTCAGGATTAAGTGTAGCCTCATTTTCTTCCATCAAATGGCTGAGTGCATGATACACAGACACACACACATATACACCTATAAAGGTATACTAGATTATATTTGGTGAACTTTAATTGAGACAACTTCCAGACTTAGTTGCGTGATATTTTTTCAGAGCATGGCTAATATAATTATGCAAACTCGAATTAGGACAATGTCTAGGTTGAGTTACACAGTTATTTTTGGAAAATATCTAAGGAAAAAATTATTTTATCGGAAAATGTCCAATATAGTTTTTCGTAGGAGGTCCATATTTCTTGGAGTATGTTTAAGAAAAGCATATTTTGTTCGGAGAATATCTAATATTATTTTTTCGGAGGAGGTCCATTTTTTAAATAATTTCTAAAATAAATAAATAAATAAATAAATAAATAAATATACATAAATATAAATATAAATATATATATCTACATCTAAATATAATATATCACACATGGCTTTGGCCTCTGTGAGGGAGTTGATGGGTCTCAGAAATATGAGCATATAAATATTTCATCCATAATTTAATTCATATAACATTGTACTTGAGTGGGTATTGATATATATGCATGATATTTTACATGCACTTAGGTAGGGAGTAGCTCTATAAAAATTTACCTATATTGAGCTTTGCTCACTCTGTTGTGGGACTCCTTTCAGGTACAAGTTTAGGATAGAGGATAGACCCACATGCAGGATTATATATGTGAAGGGAAGATGGTTGTGGCTAGAATAATATATTATGTGTTTTTATTTTGCTGAGAAAAAAAATTTAAAAAAATGTATGTTATATTTGATAAAATTTTATTTTATTATAAATTTTATTGTGTGATAGAATGAATAGGACCCCATGTGGGATGAGGTGTCACAGCTTTATATCAGAGATTAGGTATTTGATTACATATAACTCAGAAATTAGTAGAATTTTCATTATGTGATAGGAAAGTTTAGATATATAAATATCTAATACTCAAAAAATAAAGGAACACTATGGTAAAGAAATATAACCTTAGCAGTTTAGAAAATAAAAATATATTTTCAAAATGGAAAGTCTATTATTAGTTAGATTGTACACTAATAATAGGAAATGATTATTATTCTTAAATTATTATTTGACTTATATAGATGACAAGTAGAGAACGAGGACACATGGGACATCCATGAAATGTGGATCAACCCTCAGCAATCTTTGATCAACAAGCTTTCATAGAAGCTGTAGTATCACCATTGCCAGGGTTGCACACACTAGTGCAACTGGGGTCAAGATGGGTCAAGTAATCTCCAATGGTTTAAGACACATCATCCTCTGATATTTATGGGAGGAGGGGACCCAATGGCAGCTTATCATTGGTTTAGACAAGTTGAGAAAAACTTGGACGAGTTTTGCATGTGACTTCTCTCTTGGGGACTAAGGTGAAAATTAGTCAGATATGTCAAGATTATGAGTTAGAAATCTCAGAAATTCTACTCATGATATGCTTTAGGGTCATGGATATGTTGGATATTGTTATAATTCTTGGCATCGACTGGTTAACAACATATCGAGTCATTATTGATTATGATCATAGAAGAATTATTATTCACACACCAAATAATATATGTATTGTATTTCAGGGGGATAAGCATAATGCTTTACCCCACGCTTTATATGATTCTAAATAGCAAGTATAACTTATGGGTTGACTGGCATGTCTCACCCTAAAAGAAGAGGAGACATTGAATATGAATCTTCCTTGAATAGTTTGTGAATACGAGAATATTTTTCTAGATGAATTACCAGGATTAACCCCACATAGAAATACAGACTTTAATTGTGAGTTACATCCTAGTACATCACCAATTTCTATGACTCCACATAGGATGTCACCAAGTGAATTACAAGAACTCAAGGTCCAGATACAAGATTTGTTGGACAAAGGTTTCATTAGATTCAGTACTTCACCTTGGGGTGCTCCGGTTCTATTTGCAAAGAAAAAGAATAAAATTGAGAGTTGAAAAGGATTACGATAAAGAATCGATATCCATTACCAAGGATTGATGATTTGTTTGACTAGTTAAAAATGGATACGAGTCTTTTCCAAAATAGATCTTCATACCAAATATCACAAATTACGAGTTAGGGAGGCTAACATCTCTAAGACATCATTTAGAATGCAATATGGGCATTTTGAGTTTACACTAATGCCTTTCAGATTAATGAATGCGCTAGCACCATTCATTAATCTTATACATAGAATATTTCTGCCATATTTAGATTATTTTGTTGGAATTTTTGTGAATAAACATTTTGATATATTCTTAGTCTGAAGGAAAGCATGACGATCCTTTAAATATTATTCTCTAAACTTTGAGAGAACATAAGTTGTATATCAAGTTTGATAAATATGACTTTTGGTTGACATAAGTAAAATTTTTGGGACATGTAGTATTACCTTCTAGTGTCTCAGTGGACCCTGAAAAAGTCAATGCAGTCATGAATTGGAAAAGACCAAAGTCAGTTTTTGAAATTTTTTTTGGTTAGCTGCTCTAATGACTAAATTGACTAGGAAAAAAGTCAAGTATGAGTGGACTGATTCATGTGAGAAGGTATTTCAGGAATTAAAAAAGAGACTTACTTCTGCTCCAATTCTAATAGTTCTCGATAGGGGATAGAAATATATAGTGTATTGTGCTGCCTCGAAAGATAGATTGAGATGTGTTCTGATACAATTCGGGAGAGTTGTAGCTTATGGTTAAAGGAAGTTAAAGAATCATGAGAGGAATTACTCCACACATGATATAGATTTGGTGGCTATAGTCTTTACTTTAAAAATATGGCACTACTATTTGTATGTAGAGCAATTTGAGGTAAATTCAGACCACAAAAGTCTGAAATATATCTTTAGACAATGAGACCTTAACATGAGATAATGTCGATGAATAAAGTTTCTAGAAGATTATGATTTTACTTTGCATTATCATCCAGGCAAGACAAATGTGGTGGCTGATGCACTTAGACTAAGTCACTGGATATACTGGCCAGTATAGCTTCGTGGGAATGAGATATGCTTGAAATTGTGAGACGATTTAGCTTACAATATTGTAGTCAAAGTCAGGAAATGAGAATGACACTAGGAATAGTAATGTTAGTTATATTTACCTTTTATAACTCAAATTGTGATACTAGGAATGACTATTTCTTTGATGATTTCTTTCTAGAGCACAAGATCTTGTACTAAAAAAGGTCGCGACCATAATAATTACTCTTTAAGGGAAAATATGAAGTAGAAAATAATATAATGAATCAAACACTTATTATATTGGCTCTATAATGAATAAATCAAGGTACTAAAATTTGTTGCGACTAATATCATACTAAAGTACTTGTGGGATGGCTACCATGATATAGAAATAAAGTAGTAATTAAATTATTTTAGAAATAGTACAACCATGACTCTAAAATAATATCTTAGCCACGAAGATTGTGTTGTATAATAGAAATATTATGTCAACTTGGTGGTAAAGTTATGATATTTAATAATTATCATGACTAGTTTTGTAGAGTTTTGGTCAAAAATTGATACTGAAACTTCTTGGTAAGATGCTAAAATATGAACTTAAATCATGATAAAAAAATTACCAAACTAGCATAAGTTTAAGATTTATTTAAATTGAGATAATTGATGTGAATTAGATTTTTTTATTAATGAATAATTATTTTTGATTTATTTTATGTTATAGATATTGATGGTTGATGATTAAATAGAATTTGGACTAAAGTTTTGATTATAGGTAAGTTTTTGCGAGATTTTTGTGATTGATGATGATAAGTTAATTATGCAACTCACTCATGCATATGGTAGGAAGAAAGCAGAAACCTTTTTGACTGTGATACATGAGTTAAAACTTAACGTTGAAACCTAACATTTAGGTATATTAATCATCATAAGTATGACACATACAAAGCCAAAAGTGCCAATACTTTTACATGCTAATTCATTCTACATATCTTAAAATGTTGGTTCTTGATTGAGATATTTGTTATATAGAATGTTTTCCTAGGGGATTCACCTTTATTATAGGAGTAGCATTATTACCTAGGAGGATGGTGACATACTATCCTTAGGATATATGTGAGTATGTTTTGAAGCAAATGATGATGATAACTTCTTTGAGTCACTTTTACTTGTATAGTTCTTTTTGGTAAAACTTTAGTAAATCATATATTAATTGTGCAAGATGTAACTTATGAAGTTATAAGTATAAATACTTACAATCCATGTTAATTTATGGTCTTTATGATATTTGAGACGAGAGAATAAGAATGTACTTACAACATAATTATCAACGAAAGTTGACAAAGTTTTCTAAAATGTATGAGATTGAGAATGATTCTAAAATAGAGTTGAATTGTTATCTTGGTGGTTATATTCCGAGAGGACATCTATAATATTACCACCATGGAATGGGCTCAATGGTTACAACCTTGTATGCTATTAGAAAAATGAGTCATTCTAACATACCTTAATATTCATTCTATGCTCAACATAATTTAAGTTGAGAGACTTAAAATGCAACACAGATTAAATAAATAAACCATGGACCTAAGATTATCTAAAAATTTGAGTATTAATTTTACTAAAAATTAGTTATTTCATTGTTGGCTAGCTAAACTACTGATACTTTTTGTGGGATCAATATTTAGACTAAAGTTTTTTTTATTATTTATATGATTCATACACTTGCAAATCTTTTTTGATGAGATATTCTCATTAACAATATTTTGGAATATTGACTAACTTATATAATTAGTCAGCATAACAAAGTTGCAACATGTATCATGTGGTTGTGGTGCTATGAATGGTCATGACATGAAATTACCAATATATATGTCTAAAGTATCCTCAACAATATGGATGGCCACAACTCTAGCTTTCTCTTCTCACACATGTTGCCACACCACTACAAGGATGTCACAACACTAGATATTAGCTTGAGCATAAAAATCTCAATTTTATTATCTTTTAAGATCAGAGTTATGACCTTGAAAAGTAACTATAATTTAGTAATATACCCTATAACTTTTAGTGTTCCAAATTTTATGCCTCTAAATAATTATAATAACTTTGGCGTTAGTAGTTTCCGCTCTATAATTTTCTATAATTTAAGTCATAACTTTGTAAAATGGCTGCAACTCTGACTTGAGACTATTGAGCCATTTCAAAGACAAAGTCATGACACTAGGCATTTGGAATACCTTTGCAGCAAATGGAATGTTAACTTCTAGCTTATATAAAACATTGATAAATTTCTAAAGTAATTTGTCCATTTTTCTCTCCCCAAATATTTGTAGAAAAGTTAAATTAAGAGGAAGTGTACCTTTGACATCATTCTTTGACACATGTTGTTTTCCATTACTTTATATAGTCTCCAGTCGCTCACCCACTTCACATTCTCCATTAATTATAGTTGGGAATATGAGCTGGACATTATATCAAGTGGAGGCCATAGCCTTAAGAGAAGTTGCAGAACTGGGCTCCACATCTTTTGAATCAAACATCTTGGGAGTCAACTTTTGAAAATGTGGTAGTGCTATCAGTAAAAACACTATTTTTTTCAACTTGCTCCTCATGTTGCATTTCATCCTAGCTCTTTTCTACTTTTAATTACTATGGATAAGTATTTATTTGAGTTTGCATTTATATCACTAAGTAGCTTGTTCATGCTCTTCCATTTCAATGATAATGCTAGTTGTCCAATCTAATTTTTTGTATTCCTCATAGTTGCGTTTGAATTATCCAACTTACTCTCAAGCTTTTCCATTCAATATTCTTGACAATCTTTTTTAGCTTCATTTTAGCAATCAATACCAACAATTTGTTATTCATGGACAATGTTTCTTCTACTTTTTAGTATTGATAATTTGAGTTCAACTACCCTCCTATATTATTATATTAAGCCCTATCAAATTTTGCTCAATATTATTTGATACTTGGCTAATATCTTGATGCCTACTAGCATAATTCTCATAAAAAAACTTTTCATGATTTCTCATATTTAGATGGTAGTGTGTGGAAACATTAGGATTGAGTTGAAATATATATTCTTTGCTTTGAAACCCATTGACTTCCTCACTTGATAAATTGGGTTGAAAGTTTTCATTTCTTGATCTTGCAATATGATGAGTTCTCCAACACTTTTTTGTTTCTCTTCATGGGCTTCAAACTTATTTATGAATATCTCTTCTTGGATTCCATTCTAGTGAGTTGATCCAATTCTAAAATTTTAGCTCCTCTTGATGAAATTGATTATTTTCCCCATCAACTATGAGATAATTTGAGGTGGGAAAAATATTATGAGGAAAGCCTACACAAGTTCTTCCAAACTATCAATGAAGCTTAAAGATAAGTATTAGAACCATCATACATTGTGTCTCAAAGAAAAAGAATATAAATACAACTATACTAATGCCCTTGATCACATCTAGGCTAACTATATTTATTTTGACTATGTTGCATAACTCCAAACACATAACAACATGCCCGTCTAGATCCTACATTATTCTTCCACTATACTGATGCCACAAAACCATCACTATCATACTAGGCTTCAACTCAAATAACTATCCCACATAAATATACTTCTACTAGTCGTATCTGAATTTCTAAATAACTATCCACAATTATAGGCCTCCAATAATTTCTCAAAGTATTGTAATGGTTGAGATGTTGGAAATCCTACCCCTCACCACCTTGGGCCTCTATATTGCTACCAGTTCCTCCCATAGCATCTTTCTTTGCTCTCTATTTCAAAATGACTCTCCATATTCTTTCAATCTCTAGGACAAAAGGTGTTTGCATTGTCCCATAGTTTATACTCATGTAAGTATGGTGGTTAAAAAAGAGAAGAAAACTAAAAATAAAATCATTTGATTACAAGATAAATACAAGACATACAATACAAATCTCAGCTAAATAAAACAAGATAATATTATTGATTTTACTAAACATAGAACCACCCCTTTTCAAGGTAGTTATGTCAATTAAAATTGACTAACAAAACTAGGGAAAACAATCCCAATAATAGTGCCAAAAATTTGTTGCGACCCACCCACAACACCTAAGTTTATGATTAGTCGTATTCCAAAACTAGTTGGGTGAGAGTTTATCATACCATATTATTCCAAATGTAAATAGATGATATACATAATAAAGTTAACATTTAGTCCAAATATCGATTTCATAGGAATTATGTATGCAATATTAGATCAATCAGCTATAATTAATAACTACTCTAGTATGCAAGATAAATAGGAATTAAGTTGTAAATCCTTAATATTTTGGATGAAACATATTTTTATTTATGATGGAATTAAAAAGTAGACTTGTTGTGATGTGCTTATAACAATTCATCAAAATCTTCCATAACTATGTTTTTTATAAATTCATTACAAATAAACTTCTCTTTCATGCAAAACACATTATAAAAAGCATACATAATTATTAGTATTATTTAGTGTTTGGTATATAGAATAGTATGGACTCACATGCCTTTGAAAATTGAATTTCACTTGTTTTTTGCCTATGCAAAGTTTGAACTATTTCTTGTTGAATTCAATGAGGGTGTCTAGTGGCTAAAATAGTTCTCTCAGAATCAATGAAGTGTGTTAGTCTTCCTCCATATCAAATACCACAAAATCCATAGAAAAAACAAATACATCAACCTTAATAGCAACACATTTTAAATAAAAACCATTAGGTACTTTATTGATTGATAGACCATTTGTAGTTGGAGAGATAGAGATGATGGAGTGGTCTTGCTGAATTTAGTGTTTGTGCAAATGAAAAAGATATCAAGTTGATTCTTGATCTTAAATCACATAGTACCTTATGGAATGAGTGTTTTCCTATTATGCACTATATCATAAAACTTCTTGGATCCTTCAACCTTCTTAGGAGTTTTCATTAATTAATATCTTGATAATTCTCCATCTTATTCACCATTTGATACATCTCTAACTTTCTCTCACTACTCATGATATTTTTCATGATATTCAAATAGTTAAAAATTTAAGATAATTCTTCAGAAAATGAGTTATTTACTTCCAACTTTCATAAAATATTGAGAAACTTCTCAAACTATTAATCCAATTTCTAGTTTTTAAAACAATGTGAAAAAAGATTTCTTTGTGTGGAAAATTATCTTTAGAATCATTCACCATCACATTTTCTTCCATTGTTTTGGGTAATCTCAATTCGCTATTTAATGACTCATTCTAACATCACCTGATTTGAAAAAATCATGGCTCTATCAGAATTATCTCCTTCTATTTTAACTTCTTCCAATTGTTGCCCCTAAACTCTTTACTACTTATATATATAATTAACTAGCACTTACTTGGGTTTGTCTTAATATCACTCGATAGGTCATTAATGTTTTTTCCCTTCACTAATAGTGCTAATTGACCATTCTTTTTCTCAATACTCTTCATTGCTGCATTCATATATTCCAACTTCATCTCAAGCCTCTTCATATGGTCTTCTTGAAGATCATTTCTTTTTTCCATCTTGGTTAGAAATTTTATCAATTTGTAATTGATGAAAAACTGTTCATTACCTTTTAAATGTTAGTATTGTGAGCTTGATGCTCCTTGGATATTGTGCCCTTAAAATTGTTTTCAATTTTTTGAGACTTGTACCATATTTTATTGCCAAAAAACATAGCCTCCAAACAAAAAATTATCATGATTTTTCTCATTTAGGTGATAATGCATGTGAATAATAGTTTTGGGTTAGAACACATTCTCTTTTCAGTGCATAATACTATTGGCCTCCTTCACTTCAAAATTGGGGTCAAATTTTATTATTTATTATTGTTGTTTGCAAAATTGTTATTTCTCCCATTCATTTCATGTTTCCTTTTGAGCTTCTAACATTTAAAAAAATACTTTCATCTTTGCCTTTATCACGAAAAATCTATCTAACCCTAATATTCTAGCTTGTTTTCTCTCAAAGATATGGTTATTTAGAGTTTGATAATTATTCTTTGCTAACTCAAATACATAATGTTCTTTCTTGAATGACTTGTTCATAATCAACATGCTTGTGACTGCATCAATTGTGTACCTTTTCATATAGTTTAGCCCATTATAGATGGCGTGAGCTCGGAACCACAACTCAAATCTTGGTTGGAGACATCTCCTAAAAAAACTCCTTAAAAATATCACAAGAATCTTTAAAAAGTATCAACTTCTTCCTGATAGAATCAGCTTAAATCACATCATAACTATGAAGTAATTTGTGGTAGGAATAACGTTGAGGAAAGAATACATAAGTTCATCCCAAATCTCAATTGAGACTTGAGATAAGCGCTAGAACAGACTATGATTTATGTCTCAAAGAAATTAGAATAGATGTTACATGATGGAATCTAGATTAACTCAATTCATTTTAACTATGTTGCAGAACTCTAGAAACATTACAATATTTTCATTCAGATTCTCTGATATTCTCTCATTGTATTGATGTTACTGAACCATCACTATCAGACTCATATTCTAACCTAAAAATAATTTGCTTCTACTGGTTGCATTCGATTCCTAGAGTAATAATCCAACATAGTAGGCTGCCAATTCATTGTCATGGTGTGCTGATGATTACCCTATTGGATAGCTTGCCTATAATCTTTTTGGGCCTTTCTATTATTTCCAATTCCTTCTAACTACTCTTTCACAACTCTCTTTCTCAAGATTTCTCTTTTAGTTCTCACAATCTCTAGGTCCATAGGTGTTAGCCCAATCTAAGAGTTTCTGCTTATAAATGTGCTTGCTATAAAAAACACAAATCATAAAGATATTAATAATTAACACAATACAATAAATGTGTCATATTATAGACCGGTACATCTATGTAATGTTTCATATAAAGTTATTTCTAAAATTTTGGCCATCCAAGTCAAAAATAGTGCTCCATAAATCAATTTAGTTTTATACTAGGAAGGAATATATTCAATAATATACTACTGGCATAGAAAATGACCAATCTCATCTCAAAAGATATTAGAGGTAAAAACTTGATTATTAAATTAACTATGGAAAAATCTTATGATAGAGTTGATTGGTATTATCTAGGAAGAGTATTGACTAAATTTGGATTTCCCACTTAGTGGAAGGGTATGATAGATCAATACATTTCACATAATTAGTTCTTAGTAAAGATCAATGGTGATGTAGCCAGTATTTTCTAATCCACTTAGTGACAATGACAAGGAGACCCCTTGTCGCCGTTCTTTTCATTTTAATGGTGGAATATCTCTCTAGAAGCCTGAATGAACTTTATGAAAAGAACCCAAGAGTGAGACATCTATCTAGAAGCATGTGATTGTAAGCCACTTAGGATATGAAGATGATACCATGATATTTACTAATGAGTTGAGTAGCTCCATTAGAAAGGTTAAGTAATCCAAAAATATGAGAAAATTTTAGGCAAGGCAATCAATTTCCAAAAAAAGTGGATTTTATTGCAAAGTAAAAACCAAACCTAATAGGATTGCAAAGCTAAAAAATTTACTTAGAATGGATAATCGAGATTTTCCTATCACATACATGGGTTGTCCTCTATTCAAAGAAAAAAATAAAAGAAAATATTTGATAATATTCTTATTAAGTTCTAAAATAGAATTGAAGGATGGTCAAATAAATTACTATCCAAGGGATGAAAGATCATTTTATTTAAACACATCCTTCCCTCAATTTCACTATATATTATTCAGGCATTCAAGTCGCCTCTTATGATTATTAAGAAAATGGAATGATATATGTCCAAATAATTATGGGGTCATGGATGGATGAAATGAACAAATCTATGTAAGCCAAGATAAGAAGGTGGATTAAAATTTAGAAACATAAGAGCTATATCGAGAGTGATGAAAGTAAGATTATGGTGGGAATTTTGCACTAAGTAGTCTCTCCTTGATAGATTTTGAGGGATAGATAATGCATGATGTGGAAAAAAATAAAAAAGAAAGTGCCCAAATAGAGGAGTATATAGCCTAGAAATTAGGAAATGAAGAGATATCCTTTTGGCATGATAAATGGTTGGAGTTAAAAAAGGTAAGCACGCCCACACTTACATGCCCTCTCGATATTCTTGTTAAAGAATTTTATAAAGGAAACGAGTGGGATATTGACAAACTAAAAAGGTAGTTCCTCCTAGCATGGTAGAACGAATTATTAAGGTAAGAAGAGAATCATTGGATAAACTGATATGATTAAAAAAATAAAGGCATATTTACTTTTAAGTATACCTAGAATATTTTTCATACTAAGGGTGAAATAACTATGGATCAGATCGGAATATGACATAAACATACTCCACAAAAAATCTCATTTTCAATTGGTGATTAGTAAACAATTTCATTTCAATAGAGGATATATTAAAGCAAAAAGGCTTTAACTTTGCTTCCAAATGTAATAATTGCTTAAATGAAGTCGTGTATTCTTTTAATATTATACTGTGAAGAATTTCCAAAAGATCTGGCAAAATATTTTCTCAATATGAATACCCTAAACTATATGATTAAAAAAGCACGTAAACTAGACACACCCATGAACATGAAAATTTTAGTGGAAATAACATGGATCAAAAGATATATTTTATTACTGATAATATGGGAATATTGAAAGAAAGAAATGATATTAGATTTAGAGATAAAAAATTTTCACTGGAAATAATCATATTCTAGATAAACTCTCTAATTGAAAACATAATGTTGACTCATAAGCTAAAAATTAGAAAATAGTAGAAGTATAGGAGAATTGAGAAGCCTAGGCTAATATCTATAACATGCAATAATGAGAATATTAGGAAGGAGAGCCAACCAAGATCTAGGACAAGTACAAGGACACAATAGGTAAGAAAAATGTTTTATTTGGAGGATATGCATAATAGAAAAGGCATATCAGAGGAAAAGCAAAACTTACCACGTTGTTAATTTTTTACTTTTTATTTCTCTATTAGATTTAATTCTATTATGGTTAATTTGTGGTTTTATGTGTATTCATGATCCATAGAACTGATAAGATGCCTATGACTTGGTAGGTTGGCCTAAATGGGCTAACTTTTTAATCTTCTATAAACTATGTGTGTTGTTTTGAATAAAGTTGTATGTTTAAAAAAACACAATACAAGCAATGCAAATTTAAGTGCATAAAAATATAATGTTTTAAAAACTGCTAATAAAAGAACTATCCTTTTTTTTCTAGAATAGTTATGTCAATTATACTAACCAAACTAAATAATTCCTGACAATGACAATAAAAACTTATTGTGACTCAATTTTTTGGATTAGGCATTGTATTAAAACCTTGATGTGTAATGGCATCTCGTCCAACTATTTTTGAGTCATATAAATAATAACATGAACTTTCATCCATATTTTGACCACATAGTGGTCATGCTGATAGTTTGATCAACCAACAATGTGTCACCTACTGCTCTTGTTGAAAGGATAAAAATCAATTTTTAGTACGACTCTAGATTCTAGGAATAGTCTATTTCATTATGCATTATAATTTAGCGAAATAGCTTGGTTGTTACTTTGCTTGGTTATAGAATAAAGATTGGACTATTATAAAAATTTGATAGTGGCTTAATGATATAAAAGGTGGTTGTCAACTATTGGGTCCTCCCTAGCAATAGTTCCCTCATAGCTATTCCCTCGATACTTTACAGTCAAAATGAAAAATCATTAATGCTCAAGAGTCAATTACAAGTATATACTTTCTAGGCAACTTATCAACAACTTTTAATGATTGCTTTATATATATATTCTTCAATCTCATATGTCATAAAAATGTCAAATAATCTGGTATTAAAAATATTTACACTTTTGACTTCCTAAGTATCGCACTCACATTATTAATATATACTTTCCTTTAAATATAATTGGTTGGAATAATATCATAAAAAGTAATTCATAAAACTTTCATCACCTTATAATTCATCTCTATTCATGCATATCCTGTGGCATACCTGTCACCGCATCAATTTAGGATCAGTTCTTTAAAGATATGCATAATGGATTGGCTTATAAAAAATTTTATGCTTTTAGTTTTTTAAGCACCATACTTTCATGCTTAAACTTATCTCAATGTTGACTTCAATGTATCTATTTTGTCTCAGAAGTAATGATCAAAAGAGTTGTCCCTTCCTTCCCACCATTACATGATAGTTTGATTCATGGCTTCCTTGTCACTATCCTCCATGATAATATGTATAAACTCACCAATAGAAAAAATTTAATTTCAGTTCTATATAAATACCATATCTATCAATAACTAAACCATATCATAAACCAAATATAAAAATCTATTTCTTAAGCATCCATCACATGAAAGAAAATATAATAATTCTATACCTTAATTTTGCCTGACATTAAATAGGAATTCACATGAGATAATTCAAAATATATCTAGTGAAATTTTATGCTCCCAATAATAGCCCTCAATATTATTTAAGAATTAAACCCTGAACCCATAATTGTCATTCATGCACTTAAGAATTTCACCTAGGTAGTCCCTCATTCTTAATTGTGCCTTGCATCATCTATTTGCTCATGTATCTATCATAGGTTTGTACAAAATTTTTCTCTACAAACCATAACATTTTGTCTCTTTCTCATTCCCTTGAATTTTCTTTAGAAAAATTCTCATTTTGTGCCATTAAACTCAAATGGTTAAGTGTGAATTTTAAGTAGAAAGTCATGATGTTGAGGATTTCCTTGTCTTTGGCTTTTCATCTCTGAAACACAATGTCATGGCATTGAGAATGAGTCGTGGATTTGGTTTTTCTTTTGCTTTAGATAGTCATTGTGCTGAAAATGACTATGACTATATTTTTTCATTGTAAGCTAAAGTTACAACATTAGGAATAAGCTGTTGCTTTGGTTTTTCTCTTACATTATATTGTCGAGGTGCTAGGAAAGAATGTGGCTTTCTATTTTCTCTTTGAAATATGAAGTTGCGACACTAGGAATGACTATACCTATGTATTTCATCTCTATAACACAAGTCATATTATTGGAAATAGTCATTACCCATGCATATCATCTCTAATACCCAAAGTCAACACTAAAAATGAGTCATGTTTTTTGGTTATTTTTCAAGAGAAAAAATTCATAGCCCTAGAAATGATCTTAGCTGAAGTAAATGCTATCTAAAACTTTCAATAACAAAAAGGCATGATGATGGAGAAGCACCACAGATTTTACCTTAGTCTTGTTAGCTTTGTAATGAGAAAGTCACATTACTAGAAGATATCAACTTTTTTTGCCCTAGTGGGATTCTTAGTTATTGTGCCTAAAATAAATATCACAACCATAAAAAAATATTGAGTTTTTATAGCTATGACTTGAAGAAAGTTTTATAGCCAAAAAAATATGTCACACAATGAAATAATTATGTTAATGAGCTAGTAGAGTTGTGATTTAAAAAGATTGCCATGACTATTTGTATAGAGCTTAGGCCAAGAATTGAAACTAACATTTCTCTTTAAGCTCAATGAGGTGTAACAAAGTTTTAATGCAAGAAATATTTTAATTTTACATGAATTTTTGCTCTTCATATTCAACAAATCCAACAAGTCTCATATTTCACACAAAAACCATCTAATTTTCTTACTATTCATCGTGATCTATTAAAGCTATAATTTAGTAACATGTTTCTATTTAAAACCATTTTTTATTCAAACAAATTTTGCATAATAACAAAAATATACACAAAAGGAATTGTTCATCCCGAAGCAATTACTATCTACTTCTATATAAAAAATGACTTTTTATCTTTCCTACATAACTATTTGCTATGACTAGGTTTAACTATCACAATGTTTAAATGGTGGGTCTACTTTGTTTTTTGGATATATACATGGGTTTAGGGATTGAGTTCCACAACTAAATTTTTGTTAGTGCAAAAATTGTATAAAATGATCTATCTAAGTGAATACATTTATTTCATCACACCATATAAAAAAAAAATTCGTTGGTTACCTCCCAAGTAGTACTACATTTAATATCCATAACTAGACCATCAAAGAGTTGTTAACTTTATCAATGATCTCAACCATCTAGGCTAGTTTTAGTGCATAATCTCACACTTTCTCTTTTCTTCTTGAACTTTCTTTAAGCATTGAATCATAATCTTTGTATTATTTTTTAGGCTTCCTTCTTTTATTTCTCTTTCCTAGAATATTGTGGCTTTTTGGATCACCACAACTTCATCCTTCCTAGATTCAATGACTTTATGGATCATTGAGGCTTTTTTGTTAGGTTGTACTTTGGGCTTTTTCTTTCTGGATCTCCAAAGCTACCATGTTATGGTTTGTAGGGGCATATTTCTTTATCTTTTTGCCTCCAAAGTCACATTGCTAGTCAAAGTCATGACATTCATTGTTTCAACTAATTCCTTTTCTACTTATTTTTAATCCTCCAGAATTATTGTTAAAACCATATCTTTCTATATCATTACATTAGTCATCAATTGAAATTCTGCCCATACCTTCATTACTAGTTTATTCTCCTAAACATTTACATTATTTTGTCCATTCAATTGTGAAGAGAATGTAGTCATTTCATTTTCTTTTTTACCTCTCTAGAATACAGTTCTTTGGAGTCTTTTGAAGTCATGAATTTGAAGAATGCTACAACTTCATAGAAGTCATTCTCTTCAATCTTAACAATACATTCATAGCTCCATATTTTCTTTTTTACGTCATCATCCCCATATTTGTTGGGCCGGCAGGCTTCTACCAAATATTTTTACCTAAAGTTCATATTCTGTTTCCTTGCACTACGTAGAAGGATATATATCATCTAATAATGTTTTTCATCATCATCTAGATTTATTAGGCTTTTGTAAAGGTTGAATTTTACTACTCATCATCCATGTGAAGCATGAATTCTTCATTCTTGACATTAATGAGGGATTATCTAGTGACTAAAAATGACCATCCCAAAATCAATGAAGCATGTTCAATTTGATTTTCCTCAACATCCAACACTACAAAATTCATAGAAAAAATGATTACATCAACTTTAACCAACACATCTTCTATAATATTTATTGGATACTTCATTGATTGATTTACTATTTGTAGTGAGAAAGAAGTTCGAATGATCTAGCTGAGGTTTAATCTTTACTCTATTAAAAAAGGCATCAAATTGATGCTTGATCTCAAATTGGATTACACCTTCAAGAATATGGAAGTATAATTATTCATTAAATAATTATACTATATCTCTCTACCATATTCACTATTTCATATATTTCAAACTTTCTCTTACTACTCATGATATCTTCCAAGAGTTTAATATAATTCTACATTTGAGATAATACTTTGACAAATAAGATGTTTACTTCAAACATATAAAAAATATTAAGAAACTTCTCAAACTATTTATCCAATTTTTACTTTCTAAAACATTGCGAAAAAGGAAGGTTAAAGGAAAAATTACTTTTACTATCTTTATCCATCATATTCATATTTCCGATGCTTTGGGTAATATCCATTCACTTCTCTCTAACTTCTTTTTTTATTACCAATAAGGATTGATCTAGGCATTCTATTTCTCACTCATTCTATTAATAGCTTTCACTATTTGTTGTCCCTCAATCTCTTTTAACTTCTACGTATAATTGAAAAAAATACTTTTTTAGAGTAGTCTTAGTATTACTCGATAGTTCATTGCTGCTCTTCCCCATAATCAATAGTACCAATTGTATGATTTGATTTTCTATACTCCTCATTACAATATTCGTGTATTCCAACTTCTTCTCAAGCCTCTTCATATGGTTCTCTTGTAGATTGTTTCTTTTTTTTAAATATTGGTTAGGAATTATACCAATTTGTAATTGATGAAAGGCTTTTCTTTACCCATTAAATATTGGTAATGTGAGCTTGATCCTCCTTAAAATTTGTGTCCCATAGAATTATTCCCAAAACTTGTTGCAACTTATCCCACATTCAAATACCTATTTCCATACCTTCCATATAAAAAAGTTTTGTGATTTCTTATATTGGGATCAAAGTGTGTGGGAATCTTAGTATTTGGTTAGAACACATACCATTTTATTTGCAACCCAATGATTCCTCTACTTGATAAACAAGATCAAAATTCATCTATTCTTGTGGTTATAAAAAGACAATTTCTTCCATTATTTTCCACTTCTTCTCTTGGGCTTCCAATTGTTTAAGAAATACTTTCATATTGTCTTTGATGTGGTGAATCTATCCAACTTAAAACTTCGACTCACTTTCTTTTAAAGATATGGGTATTCAGAGTTTATTTGTTGTTCATGAACTTAAATTACTTCATAACTATGAGGTGATTTAAGGTGAACTTTTTGAGGATGACTTGCACAAGTTTGTCTCAATTCTTAATTGAACCTCAATATAAACATTGAAATATACTATTCACATTCACCTCATCTTTCAAAAAAATAGGAATATACATGACCCTTGGCATTCAGACTAACTATTCATTTTAATCATGAACACTATATATTTTATGACACAATAATTTAGATCCTTTGATATTCTTCCATTATATTGATATTCCTAAACTATTAATATCAGACTCAATTTAACTCAACATAATTTACTTCTACTTGTTGCATCTGAGTCTTTGAGTTGCTATTTAACATAATAGGCAAACAATAATCTTTTATGGGGCAGTAATGGCTAGGTCATTGAACATCTTTCCCATCACTTACTTGGACCTCTGGATTGCTACTAGTTTCTTCCAATTGCACTTTCTCAATTTTATGTTTAAAGTCTACTCTTTTGATTCTCTTTATCTCTAAGTTCAAAGGTGTTTGCTCAAACCCAAAATTTTTGCTCATAAATGTGGTGTCTACAAAAATAAAATAAAATAAAAACACTAAATCAAAATGATATGAAAAAGTAGCACAATATAAGCAACACAAACCTATGCAAAAAAAGAAGAAACTATTATCAAAACTACTAAAAAAGGACTATTCTTTTTTCAAGCATAATTATCTCAATAGAAGTTGACTAGCTAAACTAAATAATCTTTGAAAATAATATCAAAAACTTATTATGACTTTGTTTTGTTGCCCAAAATTTATTTTAAGTAATATCTCAAAATTTTATTGGGTGAGTGTCTCACATCAAACTAGTTATACAAGTACATGCATCATATAAGTAGTAAAGTATACTTTCATTTTGATATCAATCTCATAGTAACTCTATAAGTAGTTGGATCATTTGTTGATGAGTTAACAACTACTCAAGTTGAAAGGATAAACATGAGTTTTTGGTTAGATTCCAAGATTCTATAGCTAATCCATTTTATTATGCATAATGACCTATCTAAATAGCTTGCTTGTTAGTATGCTTAGTTATGGGTGTCAAACCGGCCATGCTGGGTCGGCATGACCTATTTTTTTCAGGCCCATTTGGGCATTCATGTCGTGCCAGGCATGACACACTACAATAACCATGCCATGCCAGGCACGACATGCTATAGTAAACAATGCCTAGCATGGCATGATTCACTAGAGGGCATGCCCAGCATGGCCCATGGTCCAAAATCAGCCTAGTTTTGGGCTGGTTCGAGTCGGTTCTAGGTTAAGAAAAATCTTAACCTAGAATTAGAAATAGGAATGGAGCCCCCACACTACCATCACCCATCGAGCATGACAAGCCATCACCTGTCAATCATCATCGCATTGTCCCTTGTCAGGCATCACTGCATCACCTATTGTGCATTGCCCATCATTCCATTGCCCATGCCATGCCCATGTGCCAGGCACCTAGGCCATGCTTGTCATGGTACATGGGTTGAATTCCCTTGGCATGACATGGGATGAGCTGTGTTGAGGGTTTGCCTGGCACGGGCTCGGGCATGGTCCTGGATAGTGGCATGGCGGACTAGGTATGCCTGCACTAGGCCGGGCTTTGAGTCAGGCCTGGGATGCCCGACCCATTTAACACATCTATGCTTAGTTATAGAATAAATCTTGAATTATTGATAAAATGCCCTCGTACACTATTGGCTTACAAAGTGGTTGTCAGCTATTAGGCTCTCCCCAATTATATCCCCTTTTAGTTCTTCCTTCGGTAACTTACCACCTAAATGATAAATCATCATTGATCGATGATCATTCATAAGTCCATACCTTTTAGGTAACTTGCTAATTGCCCTTCAAGATTGCTTCCTATATATATTCTTATTCTTGATCTCATGTGTCTTTAAGACATGAACTGCTATGATATTACAAACCTTTGTACTTTTAACTTCATATGGCTATACTCATATAAGTAATATTTTCTTTCTCTCAAATCACACATGTTGAAATCATATTAGAGAATATAACTCAAATGATTATCACCACCTTATAAGTCACATCCACTAACACATGTCTTGTGGCTTACATCAGATAGTCTGCGATGATGACTTTTGAATCTCACACTAAAGGGATACCCTTAGGATTAAATTTTGTAAACTTCTCACATCGAATTTTGGTCAATTCTTCTAAGATATAAATAACAAATTGGCTTATAGAAACATTCATGTTTTTAGTTTCATAAGCATCACACTCGCATGACTAAACTCTTCTTAACATTAGATTTTAATATATAGGTTTATCTCGTGCATCAAGATTAGAAGGGCTATCACTTTCTATCATTATGTATGATTATGCATCATGACTTGCCTATCATCATTCATCACGATAATATGTGCAAATCCACCAATAGTAAAATTCTAATTTCATATCTACATAAGACTACAACTATCATTAACCAAGCTATATCATAATCCAAATATAAAAATCCATTACTTAATCTTCCATCACATGAAAAAATATATCAATCTTAGACCTCAATTTAGCCTAATATTATAGATAAATTCTCATAATATAATTCAAAATATATCTCATGGAATTTTATGTTCTTTATGATAACCCTTAAAAGTGTCTAGGAATCAAACCCAAAATCCATAATTCTCATTCGTACACCTCATAATTGTTTTTAGGGTGAAAGTAGAGGTGTCAAATGGCACATTCCATCCTGGCACAACTCATTTTTTCTCAGCCCAATTAGACCACCATTGTGTGCTAGGCACGACATGGTGCATGGTCCACCGGCCTAGCATGGCACAATGTGCATGGTCGGGCTGAGCATGATGTGAGTAAAAATATGGGCTGCCTTGTGATAGGGTAGTCGAATTAAAAAAAACTAAAATGGCCCTGATGACCGCCCAACGGGGATCCCATCTAGCAGTCACCTAGGACAGTTTATTATGCTATTAGGCCAAGCACATTGGTCGTGCCTGGCTTGGCATTGATGTATGGTTTATGCTGGCCTAGCATTGCACGAATCATGCATAGGGGCAGCCTAGCCTGACCCAAAGAATGGTGTTGGGAAATTGTGCTTCCATGTAGTGAGATTAAGATACAGAAATAACAGAAACACATAAAACAATCAATATATATATCTCAATCCAGCAACCATCCATGACAAAATCAAAAACGAGAAACAAACACCAAAAATAATATGGTTCGCTAATCGCTTAGTACGACTAGCTACTTCCACCAGAAAATGCTTATGCGTTACAGATTAAATCAACAGAAATGTCTTACAATATACAGCACACTGAACAGTCATGATAAATCGCACAAAGAGATGATGAACAGTTCCACGAGTCCAAAAATAGCCACCCGAAAATAAAATTACAGAATATTTTATATAAAAAAAAATCTTTCTGTTCATTTAATCGGAGTGGGTCGGATCATGGAATGGGTCAGGCTCTGCTCCAAAAATTTTGGCCCGCTAACCAGTCAGCGGGATCTCTGTTATTGTGCTACTGCAGCATCCTCGGTCTCTTAACATTTTCTTTCTTGCACTTACATGAAAATATTAACATAGAAAAAACATTTGGTTATACAAATATATTACTAAAAAACAAATTACATATATAGCAAATGGTTCCAGATTATTTTGTGCCAGGCCAAGCACTACTGAACCAGGCTGAGCCCCGGGCCATGCATAGGCTGCCTGGCCTGTTTGACACCTCTAGGTAAAAGTTGAAAATCACCTTTTCTAAGATTTATGCTTGTACTTTGAATTGCCTCTTTGATCATATATCATCCCTAGGTTTGTATGAATTTTTGCATTCCAAACAATAACTTTTCATCTCTTTCTTTTGGCCTCAAATTATCTTGAAAAATTCTCATTTTGTGCTTTTATACTCAAATTGTTGGGTGTAATTTTTAAGTGGAAAGTCATTATGCTGAGGAATATATTGGCTTTGCCTTTTCATCTCTTTAACACAAAATCATAGCACTAGAAATGAGATATACCTTTAATTTCTTTCTTGCTTTAGATTGTTCTGATACTATGAATAATTGTGGTTGTGTATTTTGTCTCTATTAGCCAAAGTTGTAGCATTGAAAATGAGCTACAACCTTGGCATCTCTCTTGTACCAAATAGCCATGATGTTGGGAATGAATATGACTTTGTATTTCATATCTATAATATGAAGTCATGATACTGGGAATGATTATAGATTATGCATTTAATATTTATAACACAAAATTATGATACTAGGAACCAAAATCACAACACTAGAAATGAGATATGGTCTTGGTTATTTTTCAACAACAAATTCATGACTCTGGAAATGGACATGGCTTAGATAAATGTTAGATGAAACCCTTTTTAGCTAATAGGGATGATGATGGTAAATCACCACATTTTTTTCCTTAGTCTTGGTAGCTATATAATGATAAAGTCACTACACTAGATGATGCCACGACTTTAGCACCAGTTAGTTACCTGGTTGCTATGACATAAATTATTATCATAGCCATAATAAATATTTTGAGCTAGTATAGTTGCGATTCTAAGAAAGTTTTGTAGCCAAAAAAAATATCTTTCATAATAAAATGAATCTTTCATGAGGTGATAGTGTCATTACACACAAAATTTGTCATAACTATTTGTGCAGAGCTTTGGTCAAGAATGAATGCCAAATCTTTTTTATAATCTTAATGAGATGTAACAAAGTTGTAACACAAAAAATAGTTTGAATTTACATGACTTTTTTCTCCCCTCATACTCAACATATTTATCAAGTCTTAAATTTCAAAAAAAAAAGTATCCAAATCAATACTATTCATCATAATCCTAAAAAACTATAATTTAATGAAATCTTTCTAGTTAATTTATTCAAATATATCATGCATAATCACTAAGGCAACTAGTATTATTTGGTATTTGATATACTGAATAAACTCATACAAAAGTGATTGCTTGTCCCTAAGTAATTACTTCCTTTCTATATAAAAAATAGATATTTATCTATCCTATATAAGTATTTACTATGACTAGGTATGAGTGTCATATTGTATAGATTATAGTTGGTGGGACTACTTATTTTTGTGAATATGTAAATGAGTAGTAGTGGGAATTGAGTTCCAAGACTAAACTTTTGTGAATTAAAAAATTGTGCAATACAATCTATGTGATTGAGAATATTTATTTTATTACACCATGTAAAAAAAATTCTTGGGTCACCTCCAAAGAAGCACATTGTTTAATGTTCATAACTAGACTAATGAAAAGTTATTATCTCTATCAGTGATTCTTAGTCTTCTAGGCTAGTTTTGTTGTACAATCTCTTACTTTCTTTTTTCTTTCCAAACTTTCTTTAACATTGAATCATAACCTTGCCCCCTGGGGGTTTCCTTTATTTCTTTCTTTTTTCTAGGATGTTGTGAATTTTTGAATCACCATGGCTTCATCCACCCCGGATGCCACAATTTTATGAATTGTTGAATTGCTCTAGCTTTTTATTGTGCCACACTTCAAGCTTTTTCTTTTCCAAAGATATTGTCTTTACAATGACTTATTTCTTTAGCATCTTTGTCTCCAAAGTCATGATGCCAGTGAAAGCTATGACTTTTGTTGCTACTTCTAATCCTTTTTATACTTCTTCAAATCCTCCATAATTATTATTAGTCATGTATTCTTCTATCATTTCATCGGCACCAGTTGGGATTCTACCTCTACTTTCTCTGCCATTATATTTTTCTAATCATATACAAAATTTCCTCCATTCAATTTATACATAGAATTTAAGTATTTCACTTTTATTTTCTACCTCTCTAAAGTAATCTTCTTTGGAGCCTTCTTAAGTTAAAAATTTGAAGAATATTACAACTTCAGAGGGTAAACTACCTCGACCTTTAACATCATTCTATGTCATATTCATCTTTCTAGTGCTTTAGGTAATTTTCATTTGCCCCCACAACTCATTCTTTTATCATCTCTAAGGATTTGAGTTTGGCAATTTATTCTTCAACATCGAGGATTGAGCTAGGTATTATGTTGTCCCCTATATCAATTTATGGTCAATTATTATAAGATATGCACAATAGATTGGCTTATAAAAATATTTATTCTTTCAACTTCATAAATATTATACTAGCATTATTAAACTTTTCTCAACATAGGGTTTTGACATATTTATTTGTTTTGACATCATGATAGGAAATACTAGTACTTCCTTTTTATTATTACATTCAAGTGTACTTCAACACTTATCTATCACCATCCATTATGATAATACAAACAAACTCACTAATAGTAAAATTCTAATTTCAATTCACTACATAAACAACATCCATCAATAATCAATCACAATAAAAGCTAAATACAAAAATTCATTACATAAGTATCTATCACATAAAAGAAAAATATATCAATTCTAGACCTCAAATTAGTCTGATATTAGGAGAATTTCACATGAAATAAATAATGATACTTTTCATGAAATTTTGGATCATCTATGATAACCCTTAAGTGTCTAAGAATTATTTCCAAAATCTAAAATTCTTGTTTGTGCACCTCGACTTAGCCCCTAGGTGGGAGTCATAATTTGTGCTTCCTATAATTTTTGCATGTGTATTATGTCATCTCTTTGCTCATGGATCTTTCATAGGTTTGGGTGAAATTGTGCTCATCAAATCCTAACTCTTTGTTTGTTTCTCTTATCCTCAAATTCTCTTGAAAAATTTTATATTTTGCATTTTTGCACTCAAATGGATGGTTGTGATGTTTAAGTGAAAAGTCATGGCTCTAAGAAATGTCATGGCTCTAAGAAATGTCATGGCTCTAGTTTTTCATCTCTGAAACACAAAATCATTGCCCTAAGAATGATTTATGACTTTAGTCTCTTTCTTGGTTTAGATTTTCATGGAACTTGAAAGATTCATGGCTGTGCATTTCCTCTTTGTAATTCAAAGTTGTGATGCTAGGAATGAGCTAAAGCTTTGGTCTTTCTCTTGCATCTAATTGCCACATCACTAGGAATAGCTACATATCATTATTATATCACATAGTATAACTAATTTTTTTGTGTTGCTCCCAAACAACCCTATGTTTAATGTCATAGCTAGACCATCAATGAGTTTATACTACCATCGGTGATCTTGCCTATCCATGCGACATTTCAACATATTTTTTCAGTTCCACTTTTCTATTTTGATTTCTTTTGAAGCTAGATCATTCTCTTGGTTTGCTTCTTTAACTTTTTTTAATGGGGTTCTTTTCCATGTAATCCATTATTCATGTTGAGTGCAAGGCACTATTTTTGGCTATTGTTTGAGCATTTACTTTTTATAACCCAATTGCTACCACAGTGGAGCCATGGATGCTACTATTAGCTTCTAGAACTCCAAAGTCATGATGCTATTGGAAGCCATGACATTCATCAATACTTCATTATTTTTATTCACTTCCTTAGAAATCTCTAGATCTTCTATTTCTACCATGACTTCATTTTTTGTTTTTATCAGCCACTAATTGGATTTTTTTTTCCTTCACTTCAATTATAATCTCTGATTCTTTCTTTATATTTTTTCATAATTATGTATTGAAAAATTATGCATTTCACTTCCTTTTTCTTTATCTTCAAAGTCATTTTCTTTTTAATTGTCTGAAGTCACACATTTGAAGAATGCCATGACTTCGTGAGAATCATCTACATCACTTTATGCTCTATCACTTTCGTACCTCCAATTGTTTTCTTCTAAATTATCTTCCACAGCTTCATCAGGCCACTAGTCTTCTATAAAGTCTTTTTGATGAAAGTTGACCTATTGCATTGCTATATTGAGAAGATTATCTATCCTCCAAAAATTTTCTCATCCATCATCTAGATTATTTACTTTCTTATAAAGGTTGAATTTGACATGTTATTTACCTACTCAAAGTATAAACTCACCCATCTTCACATTAATCATGGCCTATCTGGTGGCTAAAAATAGCTACCCTAAGATTAATTGAGCATATTGATCTTCTTCTATCTCCAACAAAACAAAATCCATGATAAAAATAAATACACTAACATTAATTAATACACCTTGAATAATACTCATTGGATGCCTAGTAGATTGATCCTCTATTTGAAACGAGAGAGTGGTTGGATTGTTTTTATTGAGCTCCAATCTTTATGATGTTAATAAAGATATCTTGTTGATACTTGATTCTAACTTATAAAAACCCTTCTAAAATGTGTGCTTTCTAATCATATATGGTGTAGTAAAACTTCTCGGATCCTTCAATTTCTTTAAGTGGTTCCATTGAATGGTTGTACTACCTTTCTCTATCATATTTTTAGTTCTATATGTCTTTAACATCCTATTATAACTCATGTTATGTTTCATGGACTTTACATAATTGGACATTTGAGATAATATTTTGGAAAATGTAATATTAACTTCTAGCTTCCAGAAAATATTGAGAAATTACTCAAATTATTTGCACATTTTTCTTTCCTAAATTTTTGTGGTAAAAGTACACTAAGATAAATAGTACCTTTGGCATCATTCTCTATCACATGGTTCTTTCCACTATTTTGAGTAGTCTCAAATTGCTCCCATTCTTCACCTTCTACATCAATCATAGCTATGGATATAAGTTGCTCATTCTATCTAGTTGGTGTTGTGGCCTTAAAAAATATCATGACATTAGGCTTCATGGCTATTGAATCACCCATGGTGGGAGTTATGACTTTTGGAAAAGTTGGAACACCATCTTGCTCCTCATGTTGCTCCTCTAACAATTTTACACTTCTAAGTACTTTGGAAAGTATTTCTTCAGACTATCCTTCATATCACTAGGTAGCTCTTTCTTGCTCTTTCCTTTGAATGATATTGCTAGTTTTTTAATCTGATATTCTATACTATATATTGCCACATTCATATTTTCCATCTTATTCTCAAACTTCTCCAATTTGTTATATTAAAAATCAGTTCTTCACTTCATCTCAGTTAGTAGTATCGTCAACTTGTCATCCTTGGACAACTTTCTTTCTGCTTTTTGATATTGATTAATTGAACTTGAGTATCCTTAATTTTTATACCTCATTGAATTGTGCCTAAAATTCTTTAGGAACTAGCTAATATTTTGGTGCCCACTATCATAACTCCCATAGAAAAGTTTTTATGATTTCTCACATTTAGATGATAGTGTGAGAAGATTTTAGGTTTGGGTAAAAACACATACCCTTTTCTTTGCAACATGTTGGATTCCTCTACTTGATAAATTGGGTCAAAAGTCATCATTTCTTGTGCTAACAAAATTGTGAGTTCTTGCACTTTTTCATTTCTCTTCATGAGCTTCCAACCTATTTATGAATAATTTCATCTTTGCTTCCAACATAGTGAGTCGATCAAACTCCAAAAGTTTGGCTTACCTTCTCCTAAAGCCATTATTATTAGGGGTCGGTTGTCACTTTTCACCAATTTTTCAAATAATAAATAAGCTCCTCGAAAGATTTATTCATAATTAAACCCCGAGTATATATTAATAGTGTTACTCATCTTATAATTAAGCCCATTGTAGTTTGTTTAGGCTTTGTAGCACAATTCAAATCCATGTTGATTATATCTCTTCAATAACTCCTTAAAATTATCCCAAGCATCTTACAAAGTCTCCAGCTCATCCTGATGAAATTGATTTATCTCACTCCTCAATTTTGAGGTGATTTTTGGTGAGAAAAACAATATGAGAAAAGCCTACACAACTTCACCCTAACTCTCAGTGGAGTCTTAAAATAAATACTAGAACCAACTCTATGTATTGTCACTCAAAGAGAAATAAAATAAACATAATTTGATCACATTTTGGCTAATTCTATTCATTTTAACTATGTTTCTAAACTCCAAAAATATAGTGACATGCCCATTTGGATCCTTCAAAATTTTGTCACTATACTAATATTATTGAACCATCACTATCGAACATTATTTCAATTCAAAATAATTTACTTTTACTATCTGCATCCAATTCTTGAATACTATCTAGAATTTAAAAAAATTTAATAATAGACAAAGTTTTGGTAATGGTTGGACAATTGGATAGTCTACCCCTCACCACATTGGGCTTCTGTATTATTATTTATTCCTTCCATAGCCTCTTTTTTTCTCTATATTTCGAAATAACTCCTTGTTTGATTAATCATTGAGTTCAGAGGTGTTAGCTTAGTCCTAAAGATATTACTCATATAAGAAGAGGCAAAAAGAAGATAAAAAAAATGAAGATAAAATTACCAAGATTACAAAGTAAATATATGATATGCAATACAAATTTCAATAAAATAAAACAAGATAATGTTGTCAAAACTACTAAAAAAATAGAACTACCTATTTTTAAGGGTACTTACAACAACTAAAGTTGACCAACAAAACATGAAAAAGTCATCCCGAGAAATGGTGACAAAACCATATTATGACTTTATTATAATACCTACTTTTTATGGTTATACACATCTTAAAAGCTAGTTGGGTGAGATTCTTTCATCTAATATTGTTTCACAAGTATGTGTTGTATAAGTAATAAAGTGAACCTATAGTCTAGATATTGATTCCACATAGATTGCACATGTATGTTAAACAACTACTCTAGAAAACATGATAAACAAAATGAGAAAAGCATACACAACTACATCCTAACTCTCAGTGGAGTCTTGAAATAAATACTAAAACCAACTCTATGTATTGTCTCTCAAAGAGAAATAAAATAAACATAATTTGATCACATTTTGGCTAACTCCATTCATTTAACTATGTTTCTAAACTCCAAAAATATAGTGACATGCCGATTTGGATCCGTCAAAATTTTGTCACTATACTAATATTATTGAACCATCACTATCAAACATTAATTCAACAAAAAATTATTTACTTCTACTAGTTGCATCCAATTCTTGAATACAATCCAGAATTTAAAAAATCTAATAATAGACCAAGTTTTGGTATTGTTTGGACAATAGCCTGCACCTCACCACCTTGGGCCTCTGTATTATTATTTATTCCTTCCATAGCCTCTTTTTTTCTCTATATTTCGAAATAACTCCTTGTTCTACTAATCATTGAGTCCAAAGGTGTTAGCTTAGTTTTAATGATTCTACTTATATAAGAAGAGGCAACAAGAAGAATAAAACAATGAAGATAAAATTACCAAGATTACAAAATAAATATATGATATGCAATACAAATTTCAATAAAATAAAACAAGATAATGTTATCAAAATCACTAAAAAAATAGAACTACCTATTTTTAAGGGTACTTACATCAACTAAAGTTGACCAACAAAACTTGAAAAGTAATCCCCAGAAATGGTGACAAAACCTTGTTATGACTTTATTATAATACCTAATTTTATGGTTAGATACATCTTAAAAGCTAGTTGGGTGATATTCTTTCATCCAATATTGTTTCACAAGTATGTGTTATATAAATAATAAAGTGAACCTATAGTCTAGATATTGATTCCACATAGATTGCACACGTATGTTAAACAACTACTATAGATTGCACATGTATGTGTTGATTCATATTTTTAGTTGTGATAGAATTCATAAATAGTATTGTTGTGATTATGTTTAATCATAGAATGAATGATAGATAATTATAGACTTATTTGTTTTCCTACCATCATAAAAGATGATTATCAACGATTGAGTCATTCCCATTGATTTTCTCATCATAGAATTTCCCTCTAAACTTTCCAAGGAGACAACACATTATCTATGTTCAAAGTTCATTCACAAGTCCTCACCTTTTAATCAACTCGTTAATTATTTTTAATAGTTACTTTGAATATACATTCATATTCTCTAACATCTAGTGTCTTTCTTAATGAGAATTGATATGATAATTAAGTATTTGCATTTTTGATTTCGTAGTACTATACTGAAATAATTAACATATATATTTTTTTGTTTTACTAGTGGTAGCTATACAACTAAATATAACTCATAGGATTGTAACAACCATATGAATCATATTTGTTCATGCTATCACATGGCTTATATATCACTATCTCCTACTATGACATGAGACTCCCAAGATAAAGGTAAAACCTTTAGGAGAATATTATAATTATTGCCCAACAACAATTGTAGGTCAATTCTCCTATGACATATATAATTAAGTGACCTATAAAAATATTCATGCTTTTAGCTTTAAAAGTATCATACTCATAACAATTAAACATATCTCAATTTTATTGTTTGGAATATAGGTTTGTCTTATGTTTCATGATCCAAAGAGTAGTTACTTCCTTCCTATCATATGTATGAGTATATTTCATGACTTATCTATTACTATCTATCTCTCTATTCATGCACAAACCTACCAATAGCTAAAACTCTAGCCTCATTTCTATTTAATAACTAAATTATCCAATACCAAATAATATCATAACAAAGTATCACATTAAAGTATTAAATATAGAATCAATTATAATAAACATATTACACTATCCCTAGATTCTTTTATTAACCTGAAATTGGAAAGAATATCATATAAGTAGAAATTCATCTCATATGAATCTGAGTGCCCAATTTCAACATTCGGAAGAATTTTGACTTCAAAACCTGAATCTCTCAAAATTCATTCAATTTCACTTTAATTTACCCTTAGGAGGGTGTCTGAATGAATGTCCACCCTTTAGGGTTTATGCTTATTTTTTGTATCATACTATTGCTCATGGATCATCTTGAAAATATAGTTATGAAGCCCCTTGGGTCATCTTTCTCATGCATCACGTGGATCCTTTCATGGTCCTTTAAAGTTTTTATAATGCCCAAGCATTTCTTGTGTGGCATTTAATTGAAATTCATGATGCTGAATAAAAGTCATGCCTTTAGTCTTTTACTTCAATAACACAAAGTCATGATGCTTGATGCAAGCAATGACTTTGGTCTCTTTTTTTTCACTTGATGATTGTGGTGCTGGGAAAAGTTACAACTACTCATCTAGCCTCTATAATACAAATTCATGATACTAGAATATAATTAGGGCTTATGCATTTAGTATCTATAACACAAAGTTGCATAGTTGACTGATAACCATGGCTTTGGTTTCTCTTTTGAGTCTAGAATTCACTGTGATTGTGTTGACCACAACTCGAGTCTGGCTCTCTATAATATTTTATAGCCCAATATAGTAATGGAAGATTAGTGTGACAACTTTGGCTTGCATATTTTGTGGTTTGGTAAAAAAAAATTGACATCTAAAGGCTGCTATGTCTTTTAGTACTAGTGAGGCATTTAATTACTATGATATAAAAGTAATAAAACAATCTTAAAGTTGTTTTGAGCTAATTCAGCTATGACTCTAAGAAATATTTGCAACCAAAATAATGTATTTCATAGTGAAAGAATTTATTAACAAGGTAGTAGAGTCGTACCTTACAAAGATTTACATAATTATGAGTGTATAGTTTTGACAAAACTAGATGCTGAAACTAATCTATAGGTGTGCTCAAAGATAAATCAAGTCATAGCATATCATATGCTTAGAGGTGTCAAACGGGATGTGCCGAGCTCGCCAGACATGTTTTTTTCAGGCATGACCGTGCTTTCTTGGCGGGCCAGGCCCGGCACGATTAATGTACTTTGCAGTGCCTGGCCCGGCATGGTTTTTGTGGAGTTCAGCCCGGCACGGGCCCATGGCACGATCCGTCGGGTTCGGCCTGGTTGGGCCGAACCCAAAATTAAAAAAAATTAGTGTTTCGGCACACCTGAAACCCTAATTTTAAAAAAATAGGATTTCGGCACGCCCAAAACCCTAATTTAAAAAAAATTAGGGTTTCGGTGCCGCCGTAACCCTAATTTTAAAAAAAGTTTGATTTCGGCACGGTACCGTGCCGGGCCAGGCACAACATGAGGCCCGGTTGGCCTCGGCACGGCACGACATGATTGTACCGTGGTCGGGCACGGCACGTGACCGGGCACGAAAAATTTCCATGCTGGACCGGCCCAGGCACGGCCGAACCGTGCCGTGCCTCGTGCCGGGCCGGGCCAGCCCGGCCCGGTTGACACCTCTACATATGCTATAATTTGCAACTTTTTACTTACCTTTTAGCCACTAACTCTACCAAGATGTCCATTTAATACATAAAAAAACTAATTTTATAATTATTCATTAAAATCCTTCAAATTAAGTTTTTGTGAAATAAATTATACATAAATCTCTCTTTTTGGTAAAATATATCATGAAAATCATACCAAATAGTAAATATTTTTTAGGAACTAAACTACTCTTTCAATATTTATCATACCAAACAAATTGCCATTAATTTGAAACATAAGCTAAATAATAATGTACATAAATCTCTGGCTATTTTTTTTGACATGATTTATGTAACCTGTTCTTAAATTTTTTTTTGGATTTTATTCTAGAAATTTATATCCTTTGTTCTATACGTAATTTTGGTGGATGAAATTTATATGTATGAATAAGTCTTTTGTATCTATTATAATTTGTATCGATGGATGTAAGTGGACATAATAAAATTCTACTTTATAAATAGTTATCAGATTTATTTTCTGAAAATGGTTTGAGATTATATATTATGTCAAAATGTGCTAAATTTCACATTAGAATTTAATATAAACCCATGATTTAAATTATTTAAAATAATTCCATAATTTTTACTTATCAAATCTAATAAAATTTATTATAATAAAAACTAAGTTATAAACATAATTTGTTTATATTAAAAGTTAATAAATTTAAAATAGAAAAATTATTTCAACTTAGATTTTGGAAAAATGTAAAGTTCTACCAACACAAAGTATTAGGTATACAATTATTTTGGTATAGAAGTTTTAATTTTTATTATAAATTGAAAAATTGAGATAATTTTCCTATTATAAAATTGATGTTAATGAAAACAAAATTATGATAGAATTTATTTTTATTATAAGCAGACAAATTAAAATAGAAAAATTATCTCAAATATTGTTTTGGAAAAATTAAAAGATTCACTATGCCCAAACAAGCCTATTCACAATACTTTGTCATTTCAAAATGACCTTGAACCCAATGGGGTAGTATTAGAGCCTTTATTGATGAAGTCATGCAGTGATAATGATGTAATATTAGTTTTTTTTATATCATCAAAATGATATTAGAACATTTTGAAACTAACAAAGGCATACCAAATGGTAGCTGAAATATTTTTGTTTGTGTATTTTTCTTTTTATTGAATTTCAATTTGTATATCATGGAGGATCACTCATCGTTAATGAAATTAAATCTAATTAGCTACTTTATTTGGAAAAATAGATGTGAGGTTATTTTAGCATAAAATAATATATGACCACATGATTTGACAATCAAAAGCTAAAAGCATGCGTACTCAAGATTGAGAAGAATTATATTTTAGGGCCACCTCTACAACTAGGAAATGGATATGTGTGGATGCCTCAATACATTTCTAAAAAAATTAGGGCGTACAAATTATGATAGAAGTGTTAATAAAAGTCAGTTTCTTTCAAAGAGAAGTGAAGAAATATAAAAATAGTCAAATATTATCACTATAACAAGTAATGATACATTAAAAAAATTAATATTTTTAGAAGAGATTATAATAAGAGTATTCAAGATGAGATATACTTGAGGGAGAGACAAATATCATCTTAGATGACAATATTATGCTAGTTAGTAATAATAATTCTACTAACATAGTGAGTCAAGATGGTAACATTTGCGCATTGGTGATTATGATACATAAAAAAATGAGTAATAATCAGACATTATAGAAATTGACCATGGGAGAGATTGGGTTGTCAATTTTAGTAGGCATTAGTTGATGCTCAAAATATATTACATATTGAACATTCATATGAACCTAATATTCATAGTCATGTTTGATGACATAGGATATGTGAGTCATTTTGCTAGTTGCTAGTGGAATAATTGTCAAGGGATCACTTTTTGTCATTCATGCAAGACTGTCTAAAGATCATATACATGTTAATCATCAAAAGAGTAACATTGGGGTTTTAGCACAATAAACTTAGTTATATGAATGAGAATGACTTTAACATATTAAGTAGAAGGATATCATGTGATTTGACCGATGATCATCTTCTGATGAGTGTATGAATTGTATGAATTGAGTATTTCACTCTATTTCCCCTTTAAGAAGATTGAATGTTCTTAATCTATTCATAATGATGTCTACTCAATGAATAGAAGAACACTCAGATGGACCCTTCACTTTATAATAAGGCATAATACATGAGTTAGTTTGAAAGTTATTGTATATCCTATGGTGCTATATATGAAAATATATTATCCAACAGACATTAATTAAATGGCATGACTAGGAGGATGAACCAAACTATTACAGAGAGATAGTCTAGTACATACTTTCTTACACACATCTTTCCTAAACATTTTGGGTAAAAACTATGCATATGACTATTGATTTAATCAGTATGAATCCCACAAATGTTCTAGATATTAATGTTTCTAATTAAAACAAGACTAAAAATATATCTCATATGATCACTTGAAAGTATTTGGTTCAAAAGCCTTTGTTCACATCTTGAAAGATGAAAGATCAAAACTGGATAATATTGCACATATATGCATCTTTTTTGGCTATGCATATGAGAAGTTCAAGTATATACTATTGTACTTGATAGTCAGAATGCTTGGTCAAATTAGGTAAGTGAATTTTTTAGAAGAGCTATTTGTTGATTGTAGTTATTTGAATAGTGAGGCAGGAAAATATTTAAACATTCCTATTTGCATAGATTAAATGATTCTTCTTTCTATTGATCAAATAGATTAAGAAGGATAAATTGAGCAACTAGATGATTATTCTATGCCCTAGGATTCACCAGATGATTTCAAGCCCCAAGATTTGCCAGTTGAGAAAGTGAAGAATGAATTCGTGATAGAACTAAGAAAGGCCTAGTTGTTCTTGATGATTCATCTCAATTTGAGCTAAGAATATTTTCCATGCTTCACAAAGATTGCACATGACTTTACGTTATGCAGGGAGAGATACATTCTTTTTTTATCATCCATACTTATAATGTGGTACCCTCACCTAAAAAGGAGCATCTTCTAACATATAAATAGATCTTCAGACTAAATTCCAATAATGATGGTTCTCAATTAAGATACAAAGATTGATTAGTAGCAATGTGATTTAAACAAAAGAAATAATTTAACATTGATAAGATATTTTCTCTAGTAGTAAAATATCTTCTATTCGAATCATTCTTAGTCTAGCTACTAAGTGGACTTTAGAAATTGATCAGCAAGATTTAGAGATAATATTTTTTCATGGTGATCTTCATGAGGCATTTTATATGGATCAACTTAAAGAATTCAAGTAGAATAGAAAATATCTCAATTGAAAATTGAAAAGTGATAGTATGGACTTAAGGAAATCACCAGGCAATGGTACAAGAAAGTTTAATAATTTCGGTGTCTCATGGCCCCTAGCACACCTTTTATGACTAATGTATATTTGTGACTCATCAATCAGGTGAAAACTAATTTATAATTTTATCATATATTGACAACATGTTAATTATTTTTAATATTAGAGCACAAGTTGACAAGCTCATATAGAAGATGAGAAAAGTCTTTTCTATGAAAGACATAAAGATTAGCCATGCAGATTCTAATGATGAGTGTCATTTGATATTAACCTTATATGCATATCTTCTTATCTCAAGAATACTATATCAAAATATTTTTTAAAGATTTTTTATAAAAGTAACTATGCTAGTCTCAACCCACTCAGTTAAATATTTTAAGCTAAGTACGAAAAATTATGTCAATATTGATTAGGAAAGGAAAAATATGAATTATGTTCTCTATGGATCAACTATCTGTACTAGACTAAATATAATGCACACTATTAGTTTGATCATTCATTTTCTCTTAGATCCAGGTAGATATCACTAGACTACAATGAAAGTGATCACTAGGTATTTTAGAGAGACATCTTAGTTATATCTATGATTGGCTAGGTGAATACCCATTCTTCTGGTAGTTAGATTCTAATATGGCCTATGATTTGGGCACAATAAGGTTCACATCAAGTTATTTAATAACCTTTGGAAAAAGAGTAGCATACTAACAATCTATATTACAAAATTGAATAGCACTTTTCAGCACTACCGAGGAATTTATTATAACTATTGGTGCTTTTAAAAAAGTATTATAAATTATTTTTTTTGCAGACTTAGATATGTGATATGCTACATACATAATTCAATGTGATAGTCATAATACATTATTATCTATCTAAAATTATTATCTTTTCACAATAGATAGAAGAACATTAATATGCCGTATTATTGGATAATGACATGTTAAAAAAATTATCGATAGTAGTAAAATTTAATTTATTTAAAACTTATGTTGGTTTGTATCTTGCCTTCTAGTGAAGATGAAAATATTTTTTGAATATGCTTGAGTTGGGTAGATTAGTTTGCTTTGTTTTATACATTTTTCTTGGTTTATTTCATTAATATAAATGACAATGCATACTTTTTATTCTAAACAAAATAAATGGAGAGGCAAATGAAAAATCAAATAACTCTAACACTCTATCTACATTAAGCTCTCAACATTTGGTATTTCAATTCAAAAACAACCACATTCAAAAATTGGTTAATAGAACATGACATACATTGTTTCATCTCTCACGAAAACATACATTGTTAACCATACATGCACAATGAGTACAACTCATAATTTAAATACCATTTAGTTTAAAGCTATTTTGTGGGCATCCAATATCAAACTGCAATAGTCATTAACATGTGCAAGTCGTATTATCGTTCACCATGTGTAATAGTTATTAGAACTAGTGATGCACTTTTCTATATATAGTAAAAAATAGGCATATACTTGTTATGAAGTCAATAACCACCTTTAAGTTTTAACTAGTGTAACATTTGCATGTTTAGTGGCGTGACAATATTTTCTAACCTAACACTACTCATGAAAAATGATGAACCACTATAAAATTGTTCACCATGGAACCAAATTAGACAATAATCACAATAAAAGATTTATTCATTTATCTGGTTCATATTTGAACCACTAGTGATGCCTATATACCAATATTTCGTTAGTAGTACATACATTAAGTCACCTTTACTTGTAGATGCTTAAACTTGCTCACAAACATGAAATTCAAGAAAATGATCAACCATCATAGACAACCTAAGGTACAACATATCATAGCACATACTAATGTCTACCTATATTTATCATATGCTAAGCCCTCTCCAAGTGACATCAATTATTAAAGCACTTAAATTGTAACTTTATGATGTGTCTACTTGAGCCGGATAGATTGGTTTAGTTTACTTTATACTTTTGGTTTGCTTTATCTTTTTATATAAATGAGAATACATAATTATTATCCGAAACCTACCAATTTTATTTTATTCAATTATTACTATTTTTGTTTTGGGTTTTGTTTTTTTGTACGTAAGCTGCATGGTGGACATAGTATCATGATAATTTAATATTTTTCAAAAATGTGATTTTCCCATTTTTTTTTATTTTTCACATTGTGGTGAAAGAAAAAGGGGAGGGGGGGGGGGGTGAGTTTTTTAATTCTTTTTGAAAGACAAAAATCAAATGCTCTAGAACTAAATATTCTTATATATTTGTGATACTTTAAGATAATATGTAGGTATGAAAATGAGCTATAATTGAATTAAATTCATGACTTTAGAGTTTTGGTGGAGTTTGATGAATTGTCATGAAATTGATATATTTTTTGAGGTATTTTGTGAGTCCGTGATTTATGGGTCATCGAGTATTTTTGACATCTAATTTTGGCTAAAATTATACTTATATAGTCATAACAATCTTTGTACACCATACATCTACTACCTAGTTAGTATAATCTTGCAACTATGTAACACATTCATTTTAGTTGTGATTTATCATGGAGTCATAGCCATATTTATCTTATAATAATTAAATGAGTATAATATTAATTTTATATCAACGAAACCAAGTATCTCATTAGCAGTAAATATCATCCACCAGACCACCACTTTTTACTATCATGACTTTATCTTTACTAAGGAAATGTATTCTCAAAGTTAGAGCCACAACCTTTCTCAAAGATATAACTTTTGACCTATAGAAAGTTATAAAGCCAAAGCTACTTAGAGCATCTCCAACGGGCTCGCTAAAAACTATATTTTTGATACTTTGTTGAGTGTGGTTAGAAAATTAGGGTTCCAACGCACTCGCTATCCCGCTCGCGTTTTGCCCCCTAGCTTCTCGCTCAACAAATATAGCGAGCATTTATCGCTCAGCAAATCATTTTTTCCCTTAAATAATTCTTGATCATCTTTGATATCCACTGGTTCCAGCGACACCGGCAGCAACAAAAACCCAACTTTGCACCACACATCCGGTATTTTGCTAAGCTTGGCTGGAGTAAATTTTGAAGTGTTGCTAGCTAAAATAGTAAATTGAATATTTAAATATATTTTAATTAGTTATTTTATTGAGTATGGTTGGAGATGCTCTTAGGCAAAAGAAATTAAACTTATCTAATATTATGACTTTTAGATTTTGAATATTTTGGAGGGTATTACTCAAGTGTGGCCACTTCCCAAGGTTGTGAATTATCATCAAGAGAAAGTAATGTCATAATTTTTATGTAAAGGTGTCAAATAGGCTATGTCGAGATGGAACATCCCATTTTTGGTGAACCACTCAAGCCACCATGATGTGCTAGGCACGACATGGTATAGAAGTCATGCTCTACCTGGTATGACATGACTCAAAAAGGACAGGCCTGACAAGGTCCGACTGGCCTGAGTGTCAAATTCCGTATGGATTTTGTGCAGAGTCATGTTGGGTCGTGCTAAGACATGTCATTTCAGTCCTGTCCGGGATCAAGTCATCTCTAATTCTAAATATTATAAATTTTAATACAACATTAATTATTTAACTAAATAAATACAAAAAAAACAAAATTATAATCACAAGTCACAACTTACAAAAATAATATAAAATAAATATTATAAATTTATATTTTTTCTATCATAATACAAGTATAAAATAACATTGCAAGTTAAAAAAACAATACATTAATAATCAATCTTGTAAGCATCTGATATTATTACTACAGTAGGCTCAATCATAGTCCTCATCAAAGTCTCACAAATCATCTGTCACCAACTCCTATGCTCTTACTATAGTTGTAGTACGATCCTGGATGCTAAAGCTTGAATCCTCCCAAATTATCATGAATGACAATGCCACAACTTCTACGTGGTGGGTTTCATTAATAAAACCCATTACATGGCAATTTGTTACTGAAGTTCAGTAACTAAACTAATCTATGGTTGGGTAGGTCGAGCACTGGCCAACTAGATAGTGCCCACTTCTTGATAATCTGTAACCCATTAAGCATAAATGTTTTACTTGTTAAGGGCTAGTGGACCATGCTAATGGGCCAAACATGTGGGTTGTGCCTGGCCCATCATGAGGCATAGCTGCCTCTGGCCCAACACAACATGAGGCACAGCTGCCTCTAGCCCAATACAGCATGCGTTATGCCTTGGGCCAGCCTGACATATGTCCAGGCATGGTTCTGGACATGCCATGCCAAGCCAGGCATGCCTCATTTGAATCATGCCTCGTGTAGTGTTCGGGTTGGCTTGCCCAATTGACACCTCTAGTTAAAACCCATGCTTCTATGATATACTAATTTTGATATGATCAATGATTTAGATTCACATAGATCTACCTCAAGTTATCTTATAATCTTTGGAGGGAGAAATGTATCTTAACAATCCAAGCTACAAAGTATATAATATTATCTAGCACTAAGGCTGAGTTTATTACATATATTGAAGCTTGTAAAAAAACTTTATAGATAAAAAATTTTTGTAGACATGGATGTGAAACAATGTATATATATATTATATGGTGTGATAGTCAAGGTACTATATTTCTCTCTAAGAATTCGACCTTTCATAATAGGTCGAAGCACATTAATATATGATATCGCTAGATATGAGATATATTAGATGAAAAGTCTACTGTACTTGAAAAACTACAAATGAATTAAAATATCATCGATATGTTCATGAAATTACTATTGTCGGCAAAGTTTAATATCTTTAAGTTAGATGCTGGTATTTGTCTCATCACCTATAGAAAATGGAGAGATTTGTTGGGTCTACCTAAGTTGGGTAGACTAGTTAGTTTATTTATTTCAGTTTGGATTATTTTGTTATTTTTTTAGGAAGCTGTGTATGGTAAACCAAACACATTTGATAAAATTCCATGTATTGTTAAAAAAAACAAAAACTTTGTGAAAATGAGATTCTTCATGTTTTCACAATGAGGGCACATGTGATGCCCTCTGGATGGGTGAGTGTCCCCATCTTATTCCTTAATATATATATATAAAAAGAACCTTTTTTTTTTTGAAGAGATGTTCAATGTGTTAGAGATAGGTGCATGTGTATGAGGTGCTGCCTAAATTTGAAGTGAGGTGTGTTGTGCTTCTTTTTTTCAGAGAATTGGTAGAAACTATGTGAGGACCAACATGTATGAAGAAAAAAAGTGTTTTGTATTTTTTCTTCCAGAATATAGGCTGGTTTGGGAGATAGTTTTTTGGGTAGATTTTGTGAGTTATAGTTTCTACCTCTCTTTTCATTGCTGGTTCTCCCTCCCTCCCCTTCTCTCTCGCTCTCACTCTCTTCTCCACACATTGATTTTATATGGGAATTTAGGTATTTAAGTGCTTGTATTTAATTGCAACATGTGTGCATTGAAATGATATATTTTTATGCATTATGTGTAAGTGTGTGTAGAGTGGATACTGCTAGTTTATATTTTTGTGTTGGAGTGTATGCCATAAAAAAATTGGAGCTTGGATAATCTGATGAATTGAAAGCTATGAACAGAATCTCTTCTTTGGTCTAGAAATAGCTATACTATCATTTTGTTGATTCCGAGCCATAAATCCAGCCAACCTATCCTATCACTTAAAGAATAATGGGGAAAGAGACTCGAAGCATTCACCCCAAAATCCTAGGTTTATATATTTATACTAGATTTATGATCTTTAGGGTTTTATATCATAAAAAATACTTTTGGTCAAAAATATAATTTAGGAGTATTGGGCTTCATGGTCTTTCTAGTATGGGTGATTTAAGTCTTTAGCATTTATTACTTGATTTAATTTTGTTATTACTTGAACTTCATTTTTGTTGGTTATTTTTCATATTGTATTTTATATTGAGATTTTTTTTTTAATTTGGGTTGTTAATTATTTGCTTCCATTATTTAATCCATTATTGTTCCTTGTATTTTGAGGTTTTGAATAAACTATGGTCCTAACATCCTACCCCAACAAAAAATATGTTATAGTGTCATGTCCATTTTATGTGGTGTCATAACGTCATTGATATCTCAACATATTTAATGTTATTATGACTCATAAATTTAGAATTTAAGTCATGACTTAGCCTCTATTGTCATAACATGAATGAAAATGAGACATGTTATGTGTTGTTGTGACTTAGTAATTAAGTGCAAGAAGGTTTTTACTTTACAATATAAAGACTTGTAAATAAATAAGTTAAAATTTGTAAGTGTTCATGATATTCAATTCATGAATCATTATTCTATCTTTTATTCTATTCTCATCTAGTGAGAATGTGTGCTTTTTCTATGGGATCTCTCTTTGTTTTATGTGTATATAAACTATGAGAGAATCTTTATCCTCCTACTTGAAACCCCGCACAAATGCCAAAGAATTTCTACATCAATTCCTGATTTTGTGTTGGAGGAAGGTTATGCTGAGAAACCTTATATTATGATCAACCTCTTGCTTTTTACTTGAAGATCATATCATTTGGTATTATAGGCTATTTTATAGATATCCATGGATTCAATATTTGGTATCAAAGCATGTGTATGGTACTTTGATAATTGGCATCAGAGCTAAATATTTATGATTATTGAATTCATCATTAGTATCATTATAGTGATACCTGAATTCTTAATATTTAGTATTAGAGCCTAGATTTGGTCATAGAGCCTAATTTGGTCATCAAAACTAGGGATTACAAGATCTGTGGACATATGAATCTGAGAATGGTAAGTATGACAACGTCTATGTTTGAGATCAAGAAGTTTATAGGGAAGGGCTTTAAATTTATAAAAATTAAAAATGAAAGATTTTTTTATTGATAATAATTACTAGTTTATAATTGAAGAACCAAAGCTAATAGTTAGCAATCAAAAATAAAAGAGCTCAACTATGCTCAATTGGGACAAGTTGGATTAGAGAGCATGAAACTTGATCTAATTATATCTGACAGATGAAAGAGGTGAATACGTTGTTTATTAGGAAGAAGCTATATAAGTAACATATAGAGGTGGATATATTCTCCTCATATATCATGAGTTTCACATACTAATTAGTCAATTATCCTCTATTGGCTATGAGATCAATGAGGATGAAAAAGTGATTATCCTCTTCTATTCAATACCTAATTCTTTGGATAATCTAATTATTACCATTAGCAGTGGTACAACAAACCTATTCAATCAGATTATTATTGCAATTTTACTATTAAAGGATACAAGAAGGAAGAGTATGAGAAAATACTATAAGGATACATTACATACGAGGAGGAGTGGAAAAAGTGCGATGTATGAAAGCACACCAAAGGATAGAGGATGATCAAAGTATATTGATAAGATGAAGTCAAGATTCATTTTGTTGAAGCATGTGTTGCTCATGTGGAAGAGGACACTTGATATATAGGCATAGGCATATCATATCACATTACCCCTCATCAGAGTTAGCTTGCTTAGAACGAGTTGTATGATGAATGAACCAACAATGAGTATAGTTGGTTATGAGAAGGTTAAAATGAAGATGCATAATATGACAATGAAACATTTCTATGAGTGATACAAATTCTTGGTGAGTTTAATGATGGATGATAGTGTGAAGTTTTCTTGTGATGACAAGGTTTGCAAGATGATGTGAGAAGCAATGATAATTACTTGAGGAATAATATATAAAACCATGTATAAAATGTGGTTGACCATCTTTATGACTTCAAAAAGTGAGTCATGACATAAAGTTATGGTATCAACAACAATGCATACAACATGACATGTCTAAAGTGGAGAACAAACAATGCATACAACATGACATGTCCATAGAGAAGGAAGTCCACCAGAAGTATGAAGTTGCATCATGGAAATATGGGGTCATGACATAGTCTAAAGTGGAGAACAAACAACTCATAAGAAATTTTGAGCCATGACATAAAATCATTGAGTCGCAACATGAGAATACAATGGGATGAGAAAAGACCATATTATGGTACAACAACTTGGCATAATAGTAAGAAGAATTTGAAAACTATATCATCAAAGAAGAAATTGGAAGGAGTATCAAAATGTTCAAGAGAGCTTGATATTTGCTAGGACTACCTATATGACAAGGTTTGCAAGATGATGTGAGAAGCAATGATAATTACTTGAGGAATAATATATAAAACCATGTATAAAATGTGGTTGACCATCTTTATGACTTCAAAAAGTGAGTCATGACATAAAGTTATGGTATCAACAACAATGCATACAACATGACATGTCTAAAGTGGAGAACAAACAATGCATACAACATGACATGTCCATAGAGAAGGAAGTCCACCAGAAGTATGAAGTTGCATCATGGAAATATGGGGTCATGACATAGTCTAAAGTGGAGAACAAACAACTCATAAGAAATTTTGAGCCATGACATAAAATCATTGAGTCGCAACATGAGAATACAATGGGATGAGAAAAGACCATATTATGGTACAACAACTTGGCATAATAGTAAGAAGAATTTGAAAACTATATCATCAAAGAAGAAATTGGAAGGAGTATCAAAATCATCAAGAGAGCTTGATATTTGATACATATTAATATATTTGAAGAAATATCAGAGGTATCACTTGAGAGGTCAAGGTACAATGTTTCCTTTATTGATGACTTCTCTAGATATACATGAGTTTCCTTTATCTAAAAAAAAATTGAAGTTCTCTATAAGTTAATTAAGTTAAAAGTATTGGTGGAAAATTAGTTTATCATGATGATAAAAATTTTATATATGAATAATGGTACAAAATACTTTTTATTAATTGACATTGTGTTGACCAAAGAATTGTCGGGCATAACATGACAAGGATGACATAATAGTATAATAGAGTAGCAGAAATGATAATCCAGTTCACATAATATGCTATTAGAATAACCAAACTTACACATCAGTGGTGAAGGATAAAATATTTCTCGAGATGTTTGGGAGAGAGCTAAACATAGCTCATCTTTGAGTGTTTGGATGTGATGAGTATGTGTATGTGTTAAAAGAAATGAAGAAAAATATGAACTTCAAATTAATAAAGTCTAAGTGCCTTGGCTACAAAAAAGGCTACATAAAAGATATCAAAGGCTACAAGCTTGAAAACCCAGAATAAGAAATGGTGATCTACAGTCAAGATGTAATATTCAAGGAGTGAAAGAGTAGAGAGGTTCCTAAAAGACAAGACAATATTGACATTTTTAAATAAATGAAGTCATCACATGAAAATGGTTAGTCATGACTTGTCCCTATTGTGATATCATAAATAAAGTTATGACTCTATTCTACTAATGGCATAAAACTTTCTGATGAAGAGGTGAATCAGATGGGTTATAAAGACTTTGTTGAGGTTGATGTAGTGGCGATAGCTCTTGTATTTAGGAGGTATACATAGGTCAAAACCCCTCCTAAAAGGTATGAGAACAATGCATACCTTGCTTTATAGGTTATAAAGATGAGTAGTACAACATTTGAGAACATTGTGGAGCTAGCACCGAATCCAAAGGCAATTGAAAGACTATGGTTGAGGCAATGGCCTTTGGCAATCATCGGCGATTGAAAGACTATAAATACTAAAATATTCCAATGATGCATGCTTGATACTAGAAATAGGGGATGATAAAAAAGTATTCATCAAATGAAAGAATATTAGGATTGACAAATACTTCTTTTGAAGCTAGAACATCAGTTGATGACTCATAATCATATTCTCTGATGTGACTGCACTAAAATTCAAAGACATACTACCTATCATAATTTATGGAGTTGTGACTAGACTAAAGTTAGAAGATCTTTTGAGGAGTCATATTCTATTCTATTCTATGAAGTAGTGATTAGACTAAAGTTGGAACATATGATGTAGTTCAGAGTCACAAACTAGATCATGGACTTGCGACCTGAATGGTGCTACAACCTACTTTGGGTGGTTATGATTGGAGACTAGCTTTGGAGTCATGACCTACATTGTGAATTTGTGACTCAGCTTAAGCTGTGTCATGTACTTTTGAGTCATGATACAAATTATGAAGTCATGACTTAATGTTAGAATTTACTATTTATGTATATATGATGATTATGCTGAACATAATATTAATGGATTGTGCATAACATAATATAACATCACAAGGAACAAAAAGAACATAGTACAACTAAAACAAACTTTGGTTTTAATGTGGTTCACTAGTTGTTCATACAACTAGTTATGTTCACTAGAAAAGCATATAGTGCCTGTAGATTTATTAACCCAAAATATTTTAGTACATAATTGAGAGAGAGAGGATATAGTATGCATTTGTGATTAAAGATATAGCATATATATATATATATAACAATTAAGGTTCTACATAAAATAAAAATGAGTCAAATCTTCAAAGCAGATCGGGTCATGCTCCAAAAATTTTTCCATGCCCACTGACTGGGCAATGAGACCCCTATCATTGTCCCACTGTCACATATTCAATCTATCAACATATTAGTACCTACACCTATAACTAAAACAAAGAAACAAATCAGAGGATCAAAGAAATAGATAACAAAATAAATTAAATACTACACTTAACTTGCTATAACATGTGCAATGGTTACATGACCATGTTCAATGCTATCATAACATCATTATTATCATATTATGATTTATATTATTATGATCGGTAACTTAGGGATTCAAGTAATGGTGTATTCTCATGGGTCACAATATGAATGAAATGATGACATATTATGTGTTGTCATGATTTAGTAACTATGTGTAAGAGGTTTTTTACTTCATTATATAAAGACTTGTAATGAATAAGTTAAATGTTGTAAGTGGTCTTGAAGTTCAATTCATGAAAAAATATGTAGCTGTATTACAAAGCATCAACCATATGAAATGTTTTTCTTCTTATTACACATGTCTCTCTTCTTTCTCTTCTTTTCTCCTCTAGTGAGCATGTGTGTTTTTTATTTGAGATCTCTCATTATGAAATGCATGCTTCATCTATGAAAGCATGTTTCTCTCTTTGCTCGAACCCTAAACCAACACCGAGGGATCCATATATTAATTTCTATTTTGGTGTAGAGGGGAGTTTAGATGGGCAACCTTAGATTAAATTTGATCTCCTAATTTATACTCAAAGGTCATATCATTAGGTATTAGAGCTTCTCTTTGACACTTTCACATGTGGTATGAGAGCCAAGTGCTTGAGACTATTGAATTCACCATTGGTATCATTGTAATGGTACTTGGATTCTTAACAGTTTAATATGCTGAAGTCAAAGAAAATTGTTTGCCCATCCATGTTCATTGGTATAAGTCTATGCAAGAATCAATGTCCAGAGATACTAGATGGTTGGGATCACATGGTTAAGATTTTATATGCTTCTACTATTGGATCTATCATGTATGACATGTTGCATTTTTGAGCTAATGTTTTATATACTTTGAGCTTGAAAAGAATTAACTAGTCTAATCACTTTTAAAGTCACTTTACTATAGTTAAAAATATTATTAAATACTTGAGAAGAACTAATGATGCATACTTACTGTATGAAGGACATGAAGATGATCTAGAATTAAATGGTTACATAGATACCAGCTTCCAATCTGGAAAGGTTGATTAACATTTAAAATTAGGTTTTATGTTTTGTTTGAATATAGATGCAATAAGCTTGAAAAGTTCAAATCAATGCATCATTTATGATTCAAATATAATGGTAGATATATAGTTGTTTGAATAAAAATGTAATTTAAATCAAAAAGTCATTTCAAATCTTAGAATGATTCATAGTTTAGAAATCTTCTGAACCTATTTTGTGACTAGAATGATATTATAATTTATTTTATATATATATATATATATATAAATATTAGATAGTCATAATATCTTACTAGAGACCACTTAATTCTTTGTTGGGAATAAAAGTAGTTTTTGGCTCATGACCAATATTATCTGAACTTATTTGGTTACATAGCTAGAATGAATTGTAACTAAGTATTTAGTTTATAAAATTCAAAATTATTCATACTCAATGTTATTCTAGTTTAAATTGCAATTTTAATACTAAATGAAATGTGATTTGGTTTTAAAAACAAATGATAATATATTTTAATAAAATGTGATTTCATTAAATACTATTTGTTTTTAATATAATGTATATCATTTTTCCAAAACATATGTACATATTGAATGTTTTGAGAAAACATGCAACATGTTTTCAAAATATATCATGCCGATTTTAATAAAAAGGTTAAATTGTTTCTGAAGCACAAAAATACAAACAAACACACTATAAACAAAAGCCCATGTGAGGCAAGAATATATAGGATGGAATAAGATATATATGATGTATAAATAGATAGGAAAAACAAGTTAAATGTTTCATACATAATGTTGTTGACCATTTGTTATGTTAGTGAAAATAGAAAGTTATATTAATAAATATAGCGAGTTATATAAGTGAATATAACAAGTTGTCACTAGTGTGTATGAAAGTATAGAAATATTATTTTCTTTTCAAAAGAAATAGAGTATTTTGTAAGACAAAACTAGCACACAAATTTTGGTTTAATGAGTATTGGTGATTATATACATTCATGTGGATTACTTGTAGAATGCATATAAAAAAATCATCTATACCTAAGAGCACAAAGAATGAAAGAATTTTTTAAAAAATTAAACATCAATAGATCATATATCCCATAATCGATTCGTTAAATATATGGATCCTTTGATGGGTTTATAAAATCTACTATAATAATACTCTAAACTACCAAACTCTTACAAAAAACATGATTAAGATATAATTTTTTTTGATCTAATTAATTCATTAAACCTAACAAAGTCTACAATTATTTTGTGATATTCTTCAACTAAATTACTTTTTAGGTCAACTTGTCACTTTTTCGAAAGCATATATTCTTTTTTATTTGGGTAAAATTCCATTTTTCTTTTAGGCTTACAATAAATGACCATTAAGAAATGCACTTGAGTATCAAGGTCATACCAAAATATTTTATTTTAACAATGCCAAATTGTTTTCCAATATTATAGATGAGAGAGTATAGAATCCATAATGACAAGTATTATTTGTCCAAATAAAATTTATAAGATTGATTCTTTTAAACCACATCATAGAATCAATTATAGTCCATTTTGTATGTTAGTCAATGTTATTACACAAACTCTAATCATTTATGATTAATAGAAAAAGAGCTAATAATACCAATTTAACACTTATCAATGAGTTAGATATCATATCATTGAATTTTTGAATTTCAAGTTGGGATCTAGAAATGTTTGTGAAACACAATTTTTGATGACAACAATACTAATATTAATATTGGGTCATTTGTAAGGGCATGTTAAATATACCATTGTCTAACTTTTTAAAAAATATGAAAATTTTCAAACGGGCGAGTTCCACATAATTCTTCATTCTTGTTTAGAAAATGTTGGATCCCAATGATTTCTAGGCAATGAAAAGAGACGAAGAGTTGCCACGTTGGTACAAAATTTCTTCATTTATAATATGGCAAGATGATGTATTTAAAAATGTTTTTTATGCTATTTGTTCAGTCAAAAATCCATTTTCTTCAAGTTCTTACAAGATGAAAGTAATCCAACTCTTTTGTTGTAAAGGTATCATTACATCACTTAATATTTTGATTATTCATCATTGTTCTGAACACCTTTGCTTGGACAACTTTTGAAAGTTTCAAAATATTTTAATGTTTCAAGCTGAAACATAATGTATACATTGTCAATTTTTGATCATGATACCTATTAGATGTCACATGACTAGAACTTATTTATCATCTATTTCATTTATTTTAAATAATAATTACATATTGTTATTTGTGTTGATATTGTTTTGTTTGTGTGAACGTGCATATTGTCTGAAAGAAAAACATTGCTGTACTAAATTTTTATTCAATGTCATTTTTTATGATGTTCAAATTGAATCTAATTATGACTATACTTTTTTGGTTTCTTGAGTGGAAAAATATCAACCCAACCTACCTCCATATACATTATAATATCCTTCACATATACTTCCATTTTAGCTGAGTGTGTTCTATTGATCATTCACAAGTATACCTTTGGAAGCCAACATATGTTTTTCAAGATTTATTTTGAGATGCATAAAAGCCACATCACCTTCTTTCTTAGATTGAAACTCTATTTATATCAAATTGAGGAACAACTTATTAATTTCATTGGAAATAAACATGCATGTTTAACATACATATCCTTATCATAAACATTCATCATTCATCTAATCTATCTCA